>JARKIC010001557.1:0-111974 GCA_029378375.1 Mycena olivaceomarginata | reverse complement strand
AGGCTTAAAAGCCAAGGATACTCACCCCGCTTCTTCCTCCTCTCTTCGAAGTCCCGCATAATCTCTTCCAGGTGAGCTTCCTCCTCCTCCTGTGCGCTCACCACGTTCTGCTTCTTGGTGCAGATCCACCATCTAGGCACGGGATGTACTGTATCGTTCTCGCCACTCGAGGACAAATAGGGTCGGCACTGGAAGAAACGCGCCCCCAACCATCCCTGCCAACATGAAACAGTCGATCTTCCCCGTTATCGTCCAGCTTGACATCCACCTCGGCGTATGCAGGCGGCACGCTATCTGCACCGACACAGTGGTACGGAGTGCCATCGAATATCAAGTCTTTCCGAACATGCTTCCCGTATGTGGCCCAAAACCGCCGGCAGTCATTAACTCGGGAGCTTCCTCTGACACCACTGTCTGGATGGGATCAGGGTGACAATGCTAAGAAGGGCCACCCACTTTATCCAGTGCGTTTCCGATCCATCGGCCTTCTTTGTCGAAAGGGTTGAAGGCATTG
Source organism: Mycena olivaceomarginata (assembly GCA_029378375.1). NCBI lineage: Eukaryota > Fungi > Basidiomycota > Agaricomycetes > Agaricales > Mycenaceae > Mycena > Mycena olivaceomarginata. Next base: position 111,460 of record JARKIC010001557.1, on the reverse strand, counting down.
ATCCAACCAGAATAGTAGCTTCTACCACTGGAAGGGTGGTGAAGGTGTGCAACCTTCTGCCAAAATTCCACGTTGTCCTGACTCGCGGGAGCGTTGAATGCCGCAACGAAGCGGGATATAACTGGGCACAGAAGATGATACCACGCAATTGTCTCCATCCCATATTCCTTGAGCTTTTCGAGGCGGCCTAGAATGTCAACCCAGTCTGATTTTTCTCCTTCAAGTGTGACGCGCGGAATACCGCAGGCCGTAGCCCCAAACCATACGAGAAGTATTGTTTCAGAGTCGCCATCATGAGGACAGCCGCCACCGTCGTGTCATTGACGGTGGTTGTAGTGAAGTTGGACAGTACCCATTGATGCAGCGTAGGATCAACAATATTCTTCTCAATCAGGTCCACCATCTGGCGTGACATGCTGCCAAAGTCCAAAGAGTAGCGATTCCCCTCGGCCCAAATGACCAGCTCGCGTTGGCCTTCGTGTGCGACAAAGTTGGCACGGAGGAGCTCTGCATTCGCGTTGACGAAAAGTTGAATTGTGATAGGATGGTGAGCCACACATCGTCACTAGCGCCCGATGCTGGTCGTAGGCGCCAATAACCGTGTTCACAATCTGTTCCCCTGGTAATCCGGATAGAGATTCGGAATCTTGGCAGTGGAATCGCGACCGCTCAAAGCAATAAATAAGCATGGCAATGACATAGTATGAGAAAGATACGTACGAGCTCTCCACCTGTTGCTCCCGCAGGAGACGGCGAACTGGAGCATCTCTTCTACGTAACGATGCTGGTCCTTACACGATGTGGCCAAAATCTCCATTGCTGAGAAGGAATGGGTGAGTTCGATTGAATTGGCAGTGTGCGGTGCGACGGAGAAGGATATGGGCATAGATGGACAGAGTAAAGGAGTCGTAAAGGGCGGTGTGGGAGAGATCTGCGACGGAACCGAGAGTATATATACGACAAGATGGCATCAGACTTCTCTCGCACAAGCCAACTACAGTCGCTACAGGGCTACGTAGCGCTACGTAGAACTATGTAGCAGGCCCAGGTTTTGCTGATGACTCTCGTCCTTGGCAATATGAACGCCTCTACTAATTATCACGGCAGCTCCCCTTGCTTCAGGGGCCTCTTTTGGCTCTGAATCTCGCCATACTGTTTTTCTGGGTATGTTCGGTTGCCTTGTTGCCCCCTGACCTCATATCAATCTCGATAGCGCAGCATTGCTGGGATGGAATCCGGCCCATAAAACCTGCTCTTGGCTTTGAAACTCGACACCCTAATCCTTGGCCACTACTATTAGGGGCCTCCGGACTTCTCCAGAACTCGTGAGCCATCAATCCGCCTCTGGGCTCCAAATTGGGTATTTTTTTAGTAACTTTTCCGCTCCCCGGCTCCCCCGCGGCCCCTCTTGGCTTCCGTGTCCAGAAAAATATCTACATGGCATCCTGATTCTCGCAGCTCATGCGGTAACCAAAACAGAGAAAGCAATTAAGTAATCGGATGGCGCCTTTGCCTCTGTCGCCTGAAGTTGTCCAGAGGTTGGCCGTGCTCGAGAGGTAAATATGTATTGTATTTGTTGCACTGCGCGATATTCAACGCTGACCCCAACCGTTTAGCAAATTGGATGAAATACGACGGTCTATCGAAAAGATGCCGGCGCAGTCGAAAAACGGGGCCAAGCGGCTCATGACCCATCTCTTCGACCGAGAATACCAGCGGCTGAAGACGGAACTTAAGAGAAGTTCGACAGCGCTCGTACGTAGCTCTAATTTTTCAGCGGTCGAAGCCCATTATTCAACGTCTCTTTACAGCTTCAAAGCACCAACGATACGGCCACGGATGGAGGGATCTTGCACGCTGACGGCATCCTGGAGCTTGCGTCTCTGAGTATCCGTGTTGCTACCACAATCTGGGAGGCACCCGCGCCCAATTTCTGAAGCCCCGCTGCGGGCAACGCTGGGGTGATATGCGATACGACGAGGGTGAGCGTCCACCATTTTTTTCCGAGCAGCTTCTCATTCAATGCCAGTGGTGAAGAGCAACCGCGAGGCTGCCCTCGAGCTTGCGAGCATTCCAGCACTGTGACTAAATGTATTGTCGACCACGCGGGTAGACTAGATCTATCAGCGGCGAGCGATGGCGAGGCGCTCGTGGCTCTGAATTCGTGAGTTCCTTGCGTCTTGACGGAGCGCAAGAATTTATTTTGTTCTCCCATTATAACATGCGAGCACAAGTTGTTATAGCGTCTGTCTACGAGAGACTACATCGCAGTGTACTCGAAAAAGTCCGACTGTACCTCGCCGATCTCCAAAGACCCCGCCGCCGTATGGCATTCTTGATTATGGTGAACCACGGGAAGGACGGAACCATGCAGATGGATCGCGGCCTTGATAAAACGCTTGGCGTTGTTTACCGTGCGCCATTCAGTTTTTTCGGCGGTTCCACTCGCACAATCTGATCTCTTATACAGTCAGCGACCGTGCTTAGTACGCATGAGGAGGTGCACTCGTACAGGCACCAGATCACGACGCTTGTTCGCTTGGATAGTGATATGAAGCAGACGTTGACGGTCAGTGTGCTTTCTGCGCAAATAAAATTGGTGTTGACGGCGAACGTCATAGATAATGCACGCTAGCGCTGATTTAGTCGAAATTACCAAGAGGGAGAATCACACAAGTCAAGAACCCTGATACAACAACTTTCGTTCCATTTTCAAACTTCACAGCTCACAGCCTTTTTTTTTAGATCAATTACTGCCCCATTCCCATGTCGGCAATCTTGATGTGATTGTCTTGATGTCTTGACTCTTTACATCAGATCTCGTTTGAACTCATCCTCTTATCCGATCTACATGCTTGACTCTCTTGTAAGTATCCTTAGGCTCATTTCATACTGATTAAATACAATCTCACCTCTTCCCTTCTTTGCTACCAAAATGCCCCCTTTTACCTTTCAAACCAAGTTCAAACACTCTCGAATTGCTCTTGAAGCTTCCCTTTACGAGTTGTGTGACCCAGATCGTTTTTTGTTGACCAACCCTACAGCGACTCCTATCAATGACTATCATTCACCGCCAGACTCACGGTAGAGTTCTCAACGTGGGCACGGGTACGAATGCGGGTTGAACGACCCGCATCCACAGGTTGACCCAGGCTACCTTCAGTCACCGAGGGGCTCCCTCCGTCTCTTACACACCCCCCACCATGACCCATCCAACTAAAGCCAATTAGGCCCCACTCTGCCAATCCCGTGGCCAGATAACGCAGAAAACAAGGCCCACGCGGGGGGGCTGCCACTGTAAGAAGGTCCGGTACGAGTTTGAGCACCCGGATATTTACTTATGCGATGCCGGTTATGAACTGCAACTGCTCAATTTGCAAGGACAGGGGGCACCCTCTTGGTGTACGTCCTTCTCTCCTCCCCTGTCTTTCCATTGAGTTTTGCGCTATATCCTGGCAAAAACGTTGGACTTGGAGTAAAAAGAAACTCGGGCTGTGGGGCGTGACGTTTTCATGAAGGGTCGTCGACTCATTGAAGAAGAGTAACGCGATATCAATTACTTGGGAGCTTTATGGGAGGATTTATTTGCTGTGCACGAGAGGTGATTTTCTCGCGTTTTAACTACAAAAGGCGTGTTACTTACCATCGAATTTCTTGGGTAACGCGTACTGTAGCATTTTATTCAGTTCGTACGTCACGCGTCACAGGGCTTCAAAAATACGAAAATTTTCGTACATGTCACGGGTCACTGGGGTCGAGTACGAAAACCGCCAGAATGTCACGAAGTCGCTGAAAATCGCCGCCCAAAAATCGAAATTTCGGCTTACACAGTTTGCGCTCGCCGTGGTGTTCGCACGAGCTGCTCTTGTTGACAGGCTACAGCTTTGGGCATAGGGGCTCATTGGCCAGTTCTAACCTTTTTTTACAGTGTATCGACTCTGGTACATGCTATTTAGAAATTCCTGGCGCTTTCCGACAAAAGTATGTACGAAAATTTTTGGTGTCACGGTCTCCCGAGGCCAAGTACGAAAAACTGACTTTCGTACTTTTGGGTCACAGGTCACAGGCCGGTACGAACTGAATAAAATGCTACAGTAGTCGCGTCTTGGAGAAAGTTGTGACAGTCCACACGTGCAATGTGACAGTGACAATGACAGTGACATGCGTGATTTTTCCCTCACGACGTCCACTACTTATGGCCGTCCAGTGCCCATATGCCGCCTCGATTTGGCATAATGCCGTGCCTCGTGAGTTTCGGACGTCGATTCCCAGGTCCCAGCTGTCGGTCGTCAAAACTCTGCCCAAACTTCAAGTTTATAATAATCTGAGCAAACTGCTGGGCTCTGTTAGGAATCCAGGATTCCGTGGATGCTCCAGGATATCAGCTAGGGCTTCTTATTCAAGGCGACGAAGTCCAACTTCAAGCACCTACCCTGAGCTTTCCCAGCGGCTGCAATTGGCGACTCCCAATGACTTGGAAAGCTGTTGCTTACCTATTCTGCACATATTCTTAGCTCTCCAGACAACCGGTGCATCTTGGCAATCTAGCAACCCCTCCTGCCCTCGACCTCGATGGTCCCTTTTTCTCCCCTCCTGCTTCAACCTCATTCTCTTTCTCCTCGTCTCACTTTCAATTGCTTCACACAGCACCCAGAGCGACCAGTGAGTTTATCTGACCCTGTATTAATATTACTCCTCGGACCAATTTTGACCCGCTCAGACCCTGCTGCTTCTCTCCCCACTGCGCCTGCCGGGTCGAAAGTCGTCGTTGTCAGTGCGACTGATCCTGGCATCGTCTGGTCCCCGGGCTGGCAAAACGGTGCCCTCCACCTGCTCTTCGGATAGCATACGGACCGTATCCGACTACGGCTGGAACTACACCACTGACTACGTCGCTACCTTCAACTTTCGAGGTACCGTCTTCGAGCGCCGAGTCCCGTTCCATAACTTCATCTACTTGGTATGTAGGAACCGGGATATACGCGAACCTCCAATCCGGCGATGCAGAGTTCGCAATTACCCTTGACGGGGAGGCAGTCGTCCTTCGGATATTTAACGCTGCCTGTCCCCGCCAACTGCACCTACGACTGGTTCGCGACAAACCTCACGGACGACGACCACTTGTTCATGATGACGGCGTTGGGGGCCCAGTATCTCGACAGACAGCTTTTGGACGCTGAGCCTTGAGAGCCTTGCGTGAGCAACACTAATTTATTTCCCCCGGGCATGCGCTGACTTGGACGTCATTCTATAGCATCTTTCAGTCGGACTCTGATACCTCCAATCCGTCAAGCCCTACCAGTACGTCCCCGACCATCACGCCCGATTCCAACGCAATATCGAGCGACACCCCACCAGCGCGGACATCTCCATCTCCATCCGGCACTGACTCAAGTAGTATCCCTGGCTCCAGCCCGTCTGGAAGCGCAGCGAAACCCGGCGGACGTGCAGTCAGCACGCCGGACATCATCGCCATTGTCACGTCCATCATCGGCGGAGTGGCGAGCGTGTTTGCGATTATTGCTGGGATATACAGGGTGAGGAAATGGCGGGAGGCAAAGCGACGGCCGCCGAGTCAGGATTTTTTGTTGGACCCGGTTAGAGGACATAGATGATGTGTAATGTAATGTATGTGGACTGTTCGTGTAATTTGGTTCTCGAATTTGTATTCTCCTGCAGGAGAGCTCGTTCGGCTACACTTTACAGCAATATCTCGTTTGATTCAGTTCATATGATACCGGTTTTTAATTTATCAGTTCATGTCTTCTTTGCGGCTCATGCTTCGGCTTTGTTGGCGTGCAGAGCACCATCTAGACTTTACAGGTATGCGTCACCTCACGAGATTCCCGTTAACTCACTGATAGCAAGTCAAGAGCTCGCCGTTCCATCTGTCCGAACCATTATTCAGGGCATCCCTACTTTGCCAAATTCAGTGCAACCAGGCGACCAAGCTTCACCAGTCGAAACAAAATAAAGTGGTTAGTCATTCACAGTTTAAAATCCCGTACCCCCCGCCCCGAGTGACATCGACCTGAAATGGATCCTGGAAATCCTGGTCCGTCAAAGGCCCTTTGAGTGCAGCCTCGAACGTGTTGATATCAGTCCTCGCCAATGCATCTCGGAACTTCCTCGCGCTCCTCTTAAACCTGTCCGCAAACCCCTTTCCCTGCCAATCAACGATCAACTTCCCTCCTTTTTTTACCAGCTTGCCGCCCACATAAACATCCTCGATGTCAGCGACGTTCGCATGCAACACAATCGCGGCGACAGGGTCGCTCCAGCCGATCAGTCCAATCGCGTCTGTGGAGAACACCAGCACGTCCGCCTTCGCGCCGACCCGCAGCACACCGAGGTCCGGCCTCTTGAGCGCCAGCCCGCCGTTTCGGGTGCCGAGAAGGAAGGCCTGGCGCACCGTCATAGGCGTGTTGGACGGAATTTTGAACCGATCGAGCGTCTCCTGGTAGAGACCGAGCCGCGTCGATTGGAGCCAGATCCGCATTTGTCCGATAATGTCTACCGAAAACGTGAATTGGGTGTCCACACCGAGAGAAGCTTGGTCTTGAATCTGAGTTGGCCGTTATTACGTCCCCGGTAGGAAGAATGGGCACTGCCCGGCAGAACTCACGAGATACGACGAGCGATCGCCGTGGCCGTAATGCATCTCGCTCTCTGGTGTGATGCTAACGTATTGGTTAAATTGCCGCAACAGACGGGCTTCGGTGGGATTGAGATCGGATGCGTGGGCGAAGACGAATGCGAGGCGGCTCGAGTTCAACGTCGGGTGGCCAGGAGTGAGGTTGTTGACGGTGCTGATGACACTGCTGCTGACTTCCAGTTAAATGCCCCGTCAATGATTTCAACACGGAAAATGATTGAGCCCAAACTCACAACCAAACGGCCCTTCCACGTCGTGCGTAGTGATGACATTGATTGAAACATTTCTGGCGGTACACGAATCAGACTTCAGTGAGGCGCCGGGACAATAAGGAAACAAACTGGGCAAGTTCAACCATCTCGACGGTCGGGGGATCCGCAGCCATGCCGAGAGTTATAAGTCCGTTGTTGAACGGGCTATCCTTCGCGAGCTCGCGGATATGGGCGAGTTGGTCGATGGGTGCACTAGTATTGACTATGTCCATGTGAGCAACATTCAACTCAAAAATCGGCGTAGGATACATACCGGTGTACGGATCTCCGCTAACCACAACAGATCCAACACGATAGCACCACCAGACCCTGGCCCCACTGTCAATAACGCCGCGGAGGGCCGCGTCCGCATGCGCGCGCGTCCAGGTCATATGTGCGAAATCGAGGGTAGTCGTCACGCCTGCATTGAGCGCTTCCAAAGTGCCCATAAGCGACGCGATGTATATGTCTTCTGGGGAGAGTATAATCGCCGCGGGGCCGGAGGGCGAGAATCTATCAAGGGGTTGGAAACCCGCACGGCATATAACGTTTCGTGAAAAGACCGGACAGCCAGCCGTAGTTCTCCAGTTGAACATTTGGCCCCAGTGTTCGCATGACTGTCTGCCTGCGGGTCTTGAGGACATATCGTCAGTTCCAGACGTATGGAGCGTACCAAGTATGCCGATGCGTGTCGATAAATCCAGGGGAAATTATCTTTCCCGTCGTATTCATCGTATGTACACCGTAGTTGGTGGAATGCGCATCCAGTCCATCAATGGTATCCGAAATTTCCATGATCGTGTCGCTGAAGAGCATGGCTCCGTTGTCGATGATTTTCAGATTCGAGGTCCTCTCCGAGTAGGTGATGAATGTGCCTCCTCGGAGAAGCGTCGCGCAGTGGGCCGAGCATGTCAGAAACAGTGCAGCAAAGAGGGAGGGAAACATGATTTCGGTCAGTATCATTCGCCCGGTACGGTTATATGGCGACGTCGAGAATTAAAAAACCTCACGGCACCAGTAACGGCACTGTCAGCGCAGATATATATCTCTATATATCTCTCGCATCTGCAGTTAGCAGGTAAGAAGCAGCAAGCTTCCAGCTTCCAGCTAGATATAGTGTAGGATGTAGAGCGGTGTCCCAGTTCCATAAACGCCAGCGTGTTGTGGTTCCAGCTAGCTATTGCCGCTATGATCGGTGAGAAAGAAGTGTCTTGATTGTAAAAGAGATTCATACTTTCCGGAAGTGTGGCTGATTCGAAGTTGTTGAGTATCAGTTTATCACACGGAGTTCCAGCGGGGCTCCGAGCCTCCGAGAGTCCGTTTATGCCATAGCATTTTTATGTTAGTAGCGTCTGTCCAAGAGAGATAAGAGTACATATAGTTAGCGGCTGGCTAGGACTAGGTGGCAGGTGGCGTTGAGAGGCGGGTGCGGCCACGACATGCCCTTTGAATTCTTTATAGCGGTGGCTCGACTATCCACAGGAGCGGCTCCATTCTCTTTTCGGCGTGTCAGTACTATTGGCCACCTCGTCAATATCAAGTCTCAGTTTGCCTGGCCCTTGTTCCGGCCATGAGCAAGATACCTAAGCCGCCGTGTCGATGGCGGTGACCTTCAATTTCGATTCCATTCGCTCCAACGACAGAAGGGAACAAGAGGGGAAGGCAAGAGGTGGTTTGTGGCTATGCCCGGCAATCACTTACGTCTGTCGCTCTCAACCCAATTCACGAATTAGGACTTAGTCTCTGTTGGCTCCCCATGATAACATTGTACTTCGTTCAACTCGCCCATAATTTCCTCCGACTCTCGGGCTCGACCACTCGGAGCGCTCGGCAGGAACACCTCGTCGTCGGTAACTCCTGGCAGCCCTCAAGCCTTCGAACTCTCCTTAATGTGGGAAAGCCGCTGCCTACTGAAGCGTAGAGAATCCTACTTCCGTCCCCATTTTTTTGTATTCCCCAAAATCTGCGGGGATCTCTATCAGATCCACCTCGGTCCGGACGCCCTAGGGACTATATAGTCGCCGAAGTCTCACTCGGAGCTTATCGAGCTTCTCTCACATACCACCACCATGACCCAGCTCACTGAAGCCAAACCCCTCAGGCTGCCGATTCCCTGGCCCGAGAGCGCAGAAATCAAGGTCTACACGGGCGGCTGTCACTGCAAGAAGATCCGCTACGAGTTTGAGCACCCGGACATCTATACGGTGCTGGTTATGGCTCGATTTGCGAGGAAAGGGGGTACCTCAGCGTGTGCGTTCTCCTCTCCTCTCCTCTCCTCTTGCCTTCTCTTCCCCTCTCTTCGATCCAAGTCTGTCCCTTTTTCCGGGACTTCAAGAAGGAAGAGTAATGTTGACGCAACCACACAGATACACCCCGAACACCAAGTTCCGGTTCACGAGCGGGGAGGACGGGTTGACGCAGTACCAGTTCGGGCGCCACATCATCTCGATCTCGCATAGGTTCTGCTCGACGTGCGGGACGTCGATCGGGCCGGTCGGTGCTCCAGGCGGACGCCATGACGGAGTCGTCGTCGTCAACACGCGCACGATCGACGGCGTTGACCTGGATCGGCTTGAGCTCAAGAAACGCGATGGGAGGTCGAGTGGGTGAAGGGACAATGGCACTGACGTCCACCGAGCCGCGCCCCGAGTATACTCACGATTCGAGGAGATTTCATGTACACCATTGAGTACCATGAATTCACAACGCCTGCAGGCGCCCGGACGTGACTGTGGATAAGCGTACAAGCGTCTCGCCCCCCGTGAGAGCTCTCTCCGCTCTCCCCCCTCGCCTGAGCACCTACATCCACCCAACCCCTCATCGCTCGGCTTCCCCTTCCCACCCCCCTTCCCAACGAGGCCAGATAGGCGGGAGAAGAAGGGGCGTCAGTAAAGCAGATGGAGCGAGAAGGCCAATGAGGCGATCTGTATCACCAGCTACGCGACTAACCAACAAACTCAGTCCCATACCACCATGACCCAACCGACTGGTACTGTCGCTGGGGCCCGGGCCCAAACCCCCAAGATGCCAATCTCGTCGCCCGAAAACGCAGAGATCAAGGTCTACACCGGGGACTGCCACTACAGGAAGGTCCGGTACGAGTTTGAGCATCCGGACATTTATGCGATGCCGGTCATGAACTGCAACTGCTCGATTTGCGTGGACAGGGGGCACCTTTGCGTGTGCGTCCTCTTCTCGGGCTCCGGATCCTCTTCTCGAGTATCCGCTACTTATATCTTGAAGAATTTTGGAAGGAAAGATGCTGACGCGTCCTGCAGATACACCCCCAGCGACCAGTTCAGATTCGCTGCTGGGAAGGACGAGTTAACGCAGTACGAGTTTGGCAACCATTTTGTTATCCATAGGTTTTGCTCCAAGTGCGGGCGGGCCGTTTGAGGCTCTAGGCGCAGAGGGGAACAAGAGGGGAAGGCAAGAGGTGGTTTGTGGCTATGCCCGGCATTCACTTACGTCTGTCGCTCTCAACCCAATTCACGAATTAGGACTTAAGTCTCTGTTGGCTCCCCATGATAACACTGTACTTCGTTCAACTCGCCCATGATTTCCTCCGACTCTCGGGCTCGACCACTCGGAGCGCTCAGCAGGAACACTTCGTCGTCGATAACTCCTGGCAGCCCTCAAACCTTCGAACTCTCCCTAATGTGGGAAAGCCACTGCCTACTGAAACCTAGAGAATCCTACTTCCGTCCCCAACTTTTTGTATTCCCCATAATCTGCTGGGATCTCTATCAGATCCACATCGGCTCCGGACGCCCTAGAGACTATATAGTCACCGAAGTACGGTCTCACTCGGAGCTTATCAATCTTCTCTCACATACCACCACCATGACCCAGCCCGCTGAAGCCAAACCCCTCAGGCTGCCGATTCCCTGGCCCGAGAACGCAGAAATCAAGGTCCACACGGGCGGCTGCCACTGCAAGAAGGTCCGCTACGAGTTTGAGCACCCGGACATCTATGCGATGCCGGTTATGAACTGCAATTGCTCGATTTGCGGGGACAGGGGGTACCTCAACGTGTGCGTTCTCCTCTCCTCTCCCCTTGCATTCTCTTCCATCCAAGTCTGCCTTTTCCCGGGAGAATTTTGGACTTCTAGAAGGAAGAGTAATGCTGACGCAGCCACGCAGATACACCCCGAACACCAAGTTCAGGTTCACGAGCGGGGAGGATGGGCTGACGCAGTACCAGTTCGGCCACCACGTCGTCTTGCACAGGTTCTGCTCGACGTGCGGGACGTCGCTCGGGCCGGTCGGTGCTCCAAGCGGACCCTTTGACGGAGTAGTCGCCGTCAACACGCGCACGATTGACGGCGTTGACTTGGATCGACTTGAGTTCAAGAAACTCGATGGGAGGTCCATAGGGTGAATGGAGGGAATTGTCGAGTTACGAGGCTGGCAGAATACAAAATGTACCGGTACCTAGACCAAAGACAGGTTGGCCCGCGACCTGCAGATCCACGGATCACCCCAAAAATAAATTGGGAAGGACGAGCTGACGCAGTACGAGTTCGGCAGCCAAGAGCGGGACGTCGATGCGCGAACGATTGACGGTGTTGAGCTGGATCGACTTGAGTTGCAGAAATATGATGGGAGGTCGAGATGAGAAGGTTGAAAGAGAGGGACTTTCTGAGGGAGACTGTATTACCGAGTAAAGCCGATATCCTGTTACTTTCAGGTTCAGCTGTAAGCTGAAACGGATCGCCGACAATGATCAAAGGTCTCAGGCTGTCGCTGACTGGCCGTTCCCACCGTCTCCCTCGTCATCCGCGCCTCTCTGCTCGCTGTGGTCGACGACGCAGCCGCTGTATTGCTCATCGCACGCAACGAGCACTGAAGTCGTCAAAGACCCTGGAATTCAGGGACGCATTCCCTGACTTTCAAGAGTCAGGACAAATCATCCTGGAATTGATTTCAGGTACTTTGAGAATCAGGTAGAGGATTCATATACCTTTTGTGAGTGACCTGAGTACCGTGGAATTCCGGGTTTTTTGGAGTGAAAAGTTCAAGTTCAAACACGGTGAATTGTACGAAGTGCAAAGATGCAAAAAATTACTTTGGCTTCTTCCTCTACACTCACCATGGCAACCTGTATAAAAAGTCAGGACGCGTTGACGTGCATTGGAGAAAGTGCGCAGACTCAGAATCGGGGATCACCGGTTGATATGTATCACCGCGTATTACGACACTCCAAGGAAATCTCTCCTCCAACCACTTGTCCACCACCATCGTGTTCCGCGCTGCCTATCCATGCTAATACTTGCCCCCCCACTTATACAGCACTCGTTCCGGCTGCTCAACACTCCTCGTCGCTGCATTGAACGCTGTCAAGCGGTTCTCCGTGTGAGATTGTGGAGCCGCTCCACGACTCCACTACTCCACCGCTTCCGACACACATATAGTTGGTTGAACTGATGGGCGGCTCCCTCTCTTCCTCTCTCACCACCTGTTCGAACTTTCCCTACCTGCGCCTGGGCACATTCCCATCGCAACCCGTCCCGCATCATCAGATGATGCGTGGCTTATATTGGTTACCTCGAAGGTGCGTTGCATGTTCCTCATCCTGCGTGTTTCGTTCGGTTGGCCTTCGAGCAAGGTGTGTCAACTGACCTGTCCTTCTTTTGCTGTGCTGACTTGTCTTGGTTCCCTGTTCGAGGTGGTGCGTGCTTTGGTTTTTTTTTCACTGTACCTGACGCTGACCTCTGGTAATAAGTTTCAGCCGACTTAGATGTTGTGTCGACAGACTGACACGACTACCAGAACTATGCGGAGGAGGGTAGTCGGAAGCAGAGCCACGAACTCCAGCGGTGGACAAGCGTAGAGCGTACAGATTAGTTATATATGTAAATTCATAGTCAATCATAATGATTTTCCCCGTTTTTTCCATTTGAAAGTCAATAAAATTAAAGCTGAATGTAGTCACCCAAATGTCCCACTCAGCACGATTCGAGATGAGAATCAGGTTGAAACAGCCTGAACTGACCCCCTGGAATCTTTACTTTTGTACCTGAATCCTGGTTACAGGAAATTCAATATTTTGTGGTGAAATACAAGGCACTTCCACGGGAAATACAAGTTGAATCATCCTGACTTGACTCCCTGAAAGCCAGGTCGTCTGAGACCCCCAGTGGAGCTCCTCTTCTTTTACGCCTGGTGCTCATAGCGACGGTGTAATCTAGTCTTAATTACGCAAATTGCGGCCCCAGCTTTCTTCTCCATGTCTGCTTCGTCCTCCTCCAGCGCACGACGCTCTTCATCCCGCAGCACGGCTGCGCCGACCAGCAGCGGTGCATCGAGCGCCGCAAACTCGACAGTTTCGTTCAGCGTCTCCCAGACATATACAAACCCGTTCCCAGGAAACAAAATGGGCAAGTTCAACCATCTCGGCGGTCGGGGGATCCGCAGCCATGCAGAGAGTTACAAGTCCGTTGTTGAACGGGCTATCCTTCGCGAGCTCGCGGATATGAGCGAGCTGGTCGATGGGTGCGCTAGTGTTGACTATGTCCATGTGAGCAACATTCAACTCAAAAATCGGCGGAGGATACAAACCGGTGTACGGATCTCCGCTAACCACAACAGATCCAACACGATAGCACCACCAGACCCTGGCCTCACTGTCAATAACGCCGTGGAGGGCCGCGTCCGCATGTGCGCGCGTCCAGGTCATGTGCGAAATCGAGGGTGATCGTCACGCCTGCATTGAGCGCTTCCAAAGTGCCCATAAGCGACGCGATGTATATGTCTTCTGGGGAGAGTATAATCGCCGCGGGGCCGGAGGGCGAGAATCTATCAAGGGGTTAGAAACCCGCACGGCACATAACGTTTCGTGAAAAGACCGGACAGCCAGCCGTAGTTCTCCAGTTGAACATTTGGCCCCAGTGTTCGCATGACTGTCTGCCTGCGGGTCTTGAGGACATATCGTCAGTTCCAGACGTATGGAGCGTACCAAGTATGCCGGTGCGTGTCGATAAATCCAGGGGAAATTATCTTTCCTGTCGTATTTATCGTATGTACACCGTAGTTGGTGGAATGCGCATCCAGTCCATCAATGGTATCCGAAATTGCCATGATGGTGTCGCTGAAGAGCATGGCTCCGTTGTCGATGATTTTCAGATTCGAAGTCCTCTCCGAGTAGGTGATGAATGTGCCTCCTCGGAGAAGCGTCGCGCAGTGGGCCGAGCATGTCAGAAACAGTGCAGCGAAGAGGGAAGGAAACATGATTTCGGTCAGTATCATTCGCCCGGTACGGTTATATGGCGACGTCGACGTCGAGAATTAAAAAACCTCACGACACCAGTAACGGCACCGACACCTGTATCAGCGCAGATATATATCTCTCGCATCTGCAGTTAGGAGGTAAGAAGCAGCAAGCTTCCAGCTGCCAGCTAGATATAGTGTAGAATGTAGGGCGGTGTCCTAGTTCCATAAATGCCAGCGTGTTGTGGTTCCAGCCAGCCACCGCCGCTATGATCGGTGAGAAAAAGTGTCTTGATTGTAAAAGAGATCCATACTTTCCGGAAGTATGGCCGATTCGAACTTGTTGAGTATCAGTTTAGCACACGGAGTTCCAGCGGGGCTCCGAGCCTCCGAGAGTCCGTTTATGCCATAGCACTTTTTTGTTGTAGTGTCTGTCCAAGAAGAGTCTATATAGTTAGCGGCTGGTTAGGACTAGGTGGTGGGTGGCGTTGAGAGGCGGGTGCGGCCACGACATGCCCTTTGAATTCTTTATAGCGGTTGCTCGACCATCCACAGGAGCGGCTCCATTCTCTTTGCGGCCGTGTCAGTACTATTGGCCACCCCGTCAATATCAAGTCTCAGTTTGCCTGGCCCTTGTTCCAGCCATGAGAAAGATACCTAAGCCGCCGTGTCGAATGGCGGCGACCTTCGATTTCGATTCCATTCGCCCCAACGACAGAGGGGAACAAGAGGGAAGGCGAGAGGTGGTTTGTGGCTATGCCCGGCAATCACTCATGTCTGTCGCTCTCAACACGACCCAATTCACGAATTAGGACTTGAGTCTCTGTTGGCTCCACATGATAACACTGTCCTTCGTTCAACTCGCCCATAATTTTTTCTGACTCTCGGGTCGACCACTCGGAGCGCTCGGCAGCAGCACCTCGTCGGTAATTCCTGGCAGCCCTCAAGCCTTCGAACTCTCCCTAATGTGGGAAAGCCTGCCTACTGAAGCCTAGAGAATCCTACTTTCATCACCAATTTTTTTTGTATTCCCCAAAATCTGCGGCGATCTCTATATAGCTATCAGATCCACATCGGCTTCGGACGCCCTAGTGACTATATAGTCACTGAAGTATCACTCGGAGCTTATCGATCTTCTCTCACATACTTACCACCACCATGACCCAGCCCGCTGAAGCCAAACCCCTCAGGCTGCCGGTTCCCTGGCCCGAGAACGCAGAAATCAAGATCCACACGGGCGGCTGCCACTGCAAGAAGGTCCGCTACGAGTTTGAGCACCCGGACATCTATGTGATGCCGATTGTGAACTGCAACTGCTCGATTTGCGAGGATCGGGGGTACCTCTGCGTGTGCGTTCTCCTCCTCCCCTCTCTTAAATCCGATTCTGCGCCTTTTCCCGGGAGAGTTTTCGGTTTGAAGGAAGAGTAATGCTGACGCAGCCACTTGCAGATACACCCCGAAAACCAAGTTCCGGTTCACGAGCGGGGAGGACGGGCTGACGCAGTACCAGTTCGGGCACCACATCGTCTCGCACAGGTTCTGCTCGACGTGCGGGACGTCGCTCGGGCCGGTCGGTGCTCCAGGTGGACCCTTTGACGGATTAGTCGTCGTCAACACGCGCACGATTGACGGCGTTGACTTGGATCGACTTGAGCTCAAGAAACACGATGGGAGGTCGAGCGGGTGAATGGAGGGAATTGTCGAGTGACGAATACAAAATGTACCGGTACCGAGACCAAAGACGCGACCTGCAGATCCACGGATCACCCCAAAAATAAATTGCTGGGAAGGACTAGCTGACGCGGTACGAGTTCGGCAGCCAAGTGCGGGACGTCGATGTGCAGACGATTGACGGTGTTGAGCTGGATCGACTTGAGTTGCAGAAATATGATGGGAGGTCGAGATGAGAAAGTTGAAAGAGAGGGACTTTCTGAGGGAGACTGTAAAGCCGATTTACAGCCGATCCTGTTCCTGATCTGTTACTTCAGGTTCGCAACGGATCGTCGACAATGATCAAAGGTCTCAGGCTGTCGCTGACTGGCCGTTCCCACCGTCTCCCTCGTCATCCGCGCCTCTCTGCTCGCTGTGGTCGACGACGCAGCCGCTGTATTGCTCATCGCACGCAACGCGCTCCTCTTCTTTTACGCCTGGTGTCCATTAGCGACGGTGCAATCTAGTCTTAATTACGCAAATTACGGCCCCAGCTTCCTCTTCCATGTCTGCTTCGTCCTCCTCCAGCGCACGACGCTCTTCATCCCGCAGCAAGCCTGCGCCGACCAGCAGCGGTGCATCGAGCGCCGCAAACTCGACAGCTTCGTTCAGCGTCAGCCAGACATTATATAAACCCGTTCCCTGGTGCCACTCCCGGCGGAGGAGGCGGCGGGGGCAACGGAAACGGAAACGGCGGCGGCCAGCAAGACAACAATAGCCAGGGCTATCCAGTCTTCTGCGCAGCTTTACCGTGCGTTTTCCGTCTTCCCGTGGACGTCTCGCTCATGTGCCTTCCCGTTTCTCCTCTTTTGTTCTCGATTATGACAATTCCCCTTGCATGCTTTATGCACTGGCTATATGCTACGCTCCACCTGCCTGTCGTGCCGCGTCCCACGCCACACCGTTTTTCCGTCCTGGGTTTTTGTATGCATGCCGTACCTGTGCCTGATCTATGCCCTGCTGCTACTTTGACCCTTGACACCTCTCTTGGACCGTTCACCTCTTCTCGCGTCATCTGCCCACTCCCACCCACTCTCTGCTTCTCCATCCTCGCATAATCGTCGCCACATGCGCATTCCGCCTAACCGCCGCCTGCGTTCCTCCTCTTGCCGTCTCGATTCCTGCGCACTCGCTATACTATATGCTACTCCCCACCCGCCTGTCCACGCCACACGATTTTTCCGCCCCGGGTGAATGTATGCGCGCATGCCGTACCTAATCTACGCCTCGGTGGTACTTGACGGCTGACGCTTGGTTGCCGTTTATTTCATCTCGCCTCGCTCGCGTCGCGTACCTTTCTGCGCCCACAACCCGCTGCATGCCTCTCCCTCTGCTTCCTCCACTTCTCCTTCACCCTCTCCCTCTTCCGCTTCCTCCTACTCGACGCCGCATGCCGCCCACTCGCCGCCTGCTCCCCGGCACGGACACCTCGCATAACCCGCTCCTGACGCCGCGCGTAGTCTACACCTTTCTGGCGACGCTCATCCTCCTCCTCGGCGTGTCCTCCGCGATTGTGGTCCGCTCGCTGCTGCTACGGAGAAGGCATAGGCGTGCGTCTTTCCTTTCTTTGTTTACCTCTTGCCTTGGCTTTCCCCCCTCTTGTCTTGCTCTCTTTTCTTCAAGTCCCGCTTGCTGCTCCGTCGGTCTCCATGGTCTTATTACCTCTCCTCTCCCTCCCTCCCCTCCCCTCCCCGTCCCTCCACCCCTCTTATCTCTTCTCTTCTCTCGAATAACACGACCGAAAACTGACACCCACTCACGCAGGCATGGTCGCCGAAGCGATCGCGAACGGCACCTGGCTACCGCCCACACCGCGCGCCAAGGTCGACCTGCGCAAGAAGCCGCGGCTGTGGGACGCGTGGGTCGCGCCGCCGCTCAACGCGGCGCCGGTGCGGGCGGTCCGGGTGCGGATGGGCTTCTCAGCCCCGCTGCAAATGCACAGGCACATGCGAGTGGGGGTGTAAAGGGGGATGCGAGCGGGGAGAAAGACGAGTGGGACGCGATTATGGTGAGTCTTTCTTCTTTCGCTTTTTTGGGAGAAGAGAGGGCGGCGGAGGAGGAGGGTGTTCTTTGCATGGACCCACTGATCTTTGTTGGGGCAAATGCAAAGAGTACGAGAAGCAGGAGCCGACGGGGACACGGAGGGGTGGACCCACACGCGTTTCGGCTCAGGGACAGCCCGTGTACATACCTCCGTTTGCATCCCCGTCTTCGCTCTCGTCATACATACCTTTCTCCGTTATCGCCGGCGCTGACTTCCCCCTTCCAGCCCTTCGCCGCCTCGTACTCGCCACCCTCCCACACGTCTACACCCACGCCGCCTCCCGCCTCCTCCCTCTCGCCCTCCTCGGCCCCCTCCGCCGCACCAACACGAAACGCCTCCTCGACCGCGCTCGCGCTGTCGCGGCAGGCGACCCCGAATCCCACCGCCGCCGCGGCCGCAGAGCTGAGCGACCTGAAGACGGAAACAGCCGGCGCGTGCGCGTCGCGGTGCTGATCGCGATGCCCGCGCCCGGGATGTTTACGCCCTCTTCCTCCTCCTCCTCCTCCTCCTCCTCCTTTACCTCTTCTACTGCACCTACACCACACACATCTACACCACAGACGCCCACGTGGGCGTCGTACCTCCCCGCGCCCGCGCCGGGGGACGACCCCGACGACGCGGGGCTGCCGCACCTCGAGGTGGGGGTCGCGAGCGTGGGGGTCGTGGCTGCGCCAGACGGGGACGCTGACGGGGAAGGCGAGGGCGAGGGCGGTGGTAAGGGGGTGCTGCGCGATTCAGAAGACGGGGATGGGGGTGGGAAGGCGAAGGGGCCGCAGTGAGGGGTTTAGTTGGTGGATTGATTGTACGTAGGTGTGGGGAGGGGGGAGAGGACTTTTATGAGGGCGGGTACCGAAAATATCATATCCAATATAGGCTTGTACACGGTTAATGATGGCGGGGCACAGCCACAAATACATCTTGGCTTCACCTTCTTCGTCCGAATGGGATTAAAATCGAGGGACGCCTTAATCGGGGGAGCGACTTCGTTTGCAGTTCCGGTCCAAAGTAGTCCGACTGACGGGGTGTAATTGCAAGGAATCCTAGTTCTGTACATTGTATTCTGCCCGCTTTGTCGCTCCATACACCGACAAAATTTCCCCAGCTGGTACCCGCCTGAAAATCACAGCTCTGCAGCATGGGAAATCAAGCTGGCGACCACCTACCTAAAATGTGGCAGCCAGGTTTCATATTGTATTGTCCCACAATGTCCCAGGTCTGCCCATTGTCCAGCATCCTGTGCTTCGATCCGTCAGGTCGAACAATGGCTGGTGATTTGCCATCAGGCCACCGGGCTTTCCCATTTGGGTAATGGTGCCTGCTTCCTGGTGTGATTCAGAGACACCCGCGGCATGACATGCTGGTAAATCGGGTTATGCTCGGCTTGTAGTGTCGTGTAGAAATATATATATTTTGAACGCTATTGAATCAGTTCGCCATAATTCTAAGGAGCTGCCGTCGGGCCATTCAAACGACAGAACACACGATGGGATCAATCAAGGAAAAGCGATAGAATAAACAGTGGCATAGTACATTTGGCTAGGAAAAAAACTAGCCCTCTAACGCTGCGCTCCCGCTGCCCGAGGCGGCCCCAGATCCCTCAGGTTGCTCCGAGCTCGAAGCCGAATCTAAATCCGCCACTGGAGTACTGGCGACATTGGCGGCGGATGCATTGATGAGATCATCCACTTCTTGCTGGACGTCGTTGATGGATTGATAGACAATGTCGACGGCGCCGTGAAGGGCCTTGTCCTCTGTGATGAGCTCTTCAAACATTCTGGAGGCGCAGTCAGTATATGGTCAATGTAGAGCAAGCCCCAGACGTACTCGTCAACTGTCTCGGCACTTCCATTTGCTGTTTCTCGCATGCAGACGAGAGCTTTGTCGAGTTCCGTCCAGAATGTTTGCCCGCTGGTCTCGAGATAAACACTCTGCTGAAAATTGGGAATCAGAATTTGCATGGCGAGATAAGTAGACGGACTTACCATGAGGGCAATGCGCCCACAGAGTGCATTCGTGATGCGGCATTTGGTACCGTCGACAAAAGCTTGCGCAAGACCGAAAAGATTTTGATGTTCGGCGGCGGGCAGGTCGACGGCAATCTTATCCCCGCCCTCAGTCATACGCCAAACCCGCACGCTTGCGAATAACTGGATAGAGGTCAGAGATGTAAATATCCAATAAATCAAGGACGCACCTTCTTGAACGTAGAGCGTCCTTGGGTGAATGCATCTTGGATCGCCTTCTCAATCTTCGCCATGTCGGCAGGGCTGTTCTCGATGCCGGGGTGGCAGATCGAAACAATGTTTCTTGATGATGTCCTGGCCAGAATTGTCAGAAGAACGAACAGTGTACAGGAGAAAAGGACGTGCCATGACATGTTGGATAGGAACATCACCCCTGTACATCCCGAGCTTGGGAGAGAGGAATACGGCAATAGCGTAGCGCTTGATATTGAGCTACGATACAGCAATCAGATCAGATATAAGTGGATGGCAAGTAGGTGGCAACATACTTTGAGCTCGGCAGAGACAGCAAATGCTGGTGCAGCCGCAACAATGTTCGCAATATCTGCCGACACAGCGAGGAGCAAACAAAAGAGCTTGCCTTTGCGAATAGATTGTGTGTCCTAGGGAATGTAAGCGGGGAAGAGACATGGAAAAGGAGGACAGACATTGAGGAATGTGTCGAGCTGTGTTAATGGTTCTCCTCGGATCTTCAGTTTCTTTGCGTAGTTCTTGACCATAGTGGCAGCATTGCGATTGACCACACCGGATATTAGAGATGAGAAGGCGTCTGGGGGTGGCATGTCATCGTTGTCCCTTCCGACATCGCTGGCGGGGCGAGGTCTCTTGCGAGAGCTTGCTTCGGTGGGACCGCGTGTGGCGACAGTGAGCATTCGCTCCTGAAAGGACCGGCTCATAGTGTATGGGGGAGAGTATAAAGATGGAAGTGGAAGTGGAGAGAAGGATGCGACGCACCCGAATCTTTATATATCTACGAGGCCACCCATTTCCAAGTTTGGAAATACGGACTTTGATTGTTTTCCTGCACCGACGCGTCCTCTGTCCAACCTTCTGGTATAATATGGCACCTACAGCAAAGGAGAAGGTCGTCCCTGCTGGCTTTCAGCAAAGTCAAGATGGCAAAAAAATTCAATGTTTTCTATGCACCGCAATTTCTCCGACCAGGAGGGAGGCCTGGATTAGCTGGCCAAGCCTTAGCAGCCACCTGAAGTCGGCGGGTCATGCTCGCGCAATACAGAACGAGTAAATGGCGTGTGCTCGGGCAGCAGAAATAGAGAAAACCTCGCCAGGAAGATTTGGCCCGACGACACGAAGCAGAGATGCAGTTTTTGGCACTCCGAGATGTGGAGATCCCCGAGGAGCAGCATACCTTGCATGTCCAAAGTTCCTTAGAGACTGAACTGTGGGATGAGCTGGAGATGGACCTTCACAGGGCCGGATTCGATCTTGGAATCGATAAACAACACAGCAGTACAACACCTTGTGCAACGAGACGAACAGCCTCTGGGGTGCCGGAATTCTGTTGCAGAATTCCAAGTTCTTGCTGGGAGAGGGTAATGACCCGGAGGAGTTGCTTCAAGAGGACGACGAGGATGCCTTTCTGGCAGAAATTATGTGGGCGGCGGGTGAGTCGTGACAGTAAGAGGCACGGTCTCGTGACATTGACATGCAATCACACTGCAGCAATCAATGACCTGGACAGCGGAGACATCCTTGACTTCGAGTCTCAGCAGCCTGAAGAGAAGAATCCAGAATGGTGGCCCTACCCTTCCAAACTCGTGAGCTTTCTTCTTTCTTGTGCGAGTCTTAAAAGTTGACATCTTTGGCAGTCAAGTTTTTCCTTTTGGATACGCTGGATAATATACCCCGCTTGCGGATCTCAAACTCGTTAATGAAAGTTTTTCTCTGGATACTCAAGGAGTCCGGAACACAGGGGGTCCCCTCTTTTGACCACCTTCGAAAAGTCCAGAAGAAGCTATGTGAAAAATGCGGCATTCCGACCACGCAATACAAAACAGCAACCGGCAACATATTCTACATGAACAATCCGCGAACACTCATTGCCAAGGTGGATATCCTATACTCAAGTCTAATATATACACAGACCTAAATGCTAACTAACCTTCCAGGATTGGGCAAATCCCAAGACGCGCAAATTCATTCACGTCTATCCCGAGATACCAGAAGATGGGATTATTCGCGAGATCTGGCATGCTCAAAAGTGGCGCAAGGATATGGATCTCGATCTTCTCAGCCCAATGTACGATGCAAAGCACCTTGGGGCGCACTTCTACGTCAATGAGTTGGCCCTCCTCAAAACTGGAAAGTTTGTGATTCCCATTTGGTGGTTAAAATTCCGGGGCAGCATCTGCGCCGATGCTTTTGCGGTCGAGGTGGATGATTCGGTATGTCGAAATGCCCTCTTGGTTGAGTCTCCTCACTGACCTTGTATCAGGGTGTCACCAGATTAATTGACAAGGACACGGTTTTGATCATGGCGGCAGATCTCACTGCGAACTTTTTGGATCTTGAAGATAATGAATGTAGGATGTGTGAGTTTGAGGGTGCCCACAAAAGTTGTAAAAAGCGGCATGCCGCTTTTTGCACAACCTAAAAGCGGCATGCCGCTTGGGCTCAAGCTCTCTATTCTCGTTTACCGCCTTGACCTCCCATCGTGTTTCTGGAGTTCAAGTCAATTCAGGTTAACCCCGTCGATGGTACATGCATTGATAACAACGAGCCCGTCGAACAGTCCACCTGGAGCCCCAACTGGGCCCATTGAAGTCCTGCACATTGAGCAGAACCTGTGCGTGACGATTGTACTCCGTCAGCGCGCCCTGCTCGTGAACCTGAACTTGGGTTTTGAGGTGTATCTGCACAGCCGCATCAGCGAGTGCTCTCTGTCTTCAAATTCTGAGCCCGAGAAACAGTACAAGACCGAATTGAATAGATAGAAGAGAGTACATCAAGAGGTGCTCCCTGTCCTCGCAAATTGAGCAGTTGCAGTTCATAACTGGCATCACATAAATGTCCAGGTGCTCAAAATCGTACCGGACCCTCTTGCAGTAACAGCCTCCCATGTGGGTCTTGGTTTCTGTGTTCTCAGGCCATGGGATTGGCAGAGTGGGGCCTAATTTGGCTTCAGCTGGCTGGGCCATGATGGGGGTACAGTGTGTGCCTTCGGTGATCAAGTGGCTGAGCAATAGTTAGAGATGGGTCAACCTGTGGGTGCAGGACATTCAACCCGCATTCGTACCCATGCACACTGCATGTCGGGTTGAGAACCGGCGACGAATGATAGTCATTGATAGATATTGCTGTAGAATTGGTCAACAAAAAAAGGATTTGGGTTGCACAACTCGCAAAGGGAGGCTTCGAGAGTGTTTGAAGTTGGTTAAAAGGGGGCATTTTGGTAGCAAAGAAAGGAAGAGGTGAGATTGTATTTAATCAGTATGAAATGAGCCTAAGGATACAAGAGAGTCAAGCATGCTGTCAGCAACAGCCTCTGGGTCAGCTAAACAGCGAGTAACCCAGCAAGAACCCCAACCAGGAGAAACCCGATAGACGTTAGTAGCTTGTGTGTTCCCTGAGCAGTAGGACCAACCGTACGGTGTCCTCCCTAGGAGACCGTATATCGTAGGTCAGGATGCGAGGCAGAACCTAGAAGGAGTCAAAGAGGGTGTGATATCCACTCAGGTATAAAACCTGGGTGTGGACACAACCCACAATACGAGGATAGGAAGTGGGGCAGGGTGGAGACAATGCCTATGTCAAGCCAAGGTAGAAGCCTGAGATTAGACCAGGTAGAATCTACTGTACATGGAGATTCTACTGAGCTTATATAGGCTTCAAATAAATTAAAGGCGATCCTGGTCTGTCGCGATCAGTTCCTGTACTGCAGCATCAAGGAGTATTAATGCTGATACTCCTGTACTCCTCTGCGTCTGTCTCTATAGTATCTGAGGGCTAGGGGACCCAACATTCAGGTTTCCTAGTCCTTAATGTCATTGTATCCAGTGGTTCAAACCGATCAGGCCAGTGGTTGAAACCCCCAATCGGTTTGCAACCATTCATGCGCTTCATGTACACCTCTGTGTTAGTCGTGATGCATCGGGAGACTAGGATCCATCTGTACGGGTTCCCTAGTCCCTAACATCTTCTGTAGCCTGTGGCGCAGACCCCGGTGGGTCTGTGGCTTTAGAATCCACGGTCGGGTTTCAACCACGAGAAGGTCATGTGGTGGCATCATGAGAGTCCTGTGCCGCTAAGATGTGTTGTACAGACACATCACACGAAAAAGTAGAACCCAGACGATTCATGACACATGCAGATCAGATAAGAGGATGAGATCTGATGTAAAGAGTCAAGACATCACAACATCACATCAAGATTGCCAACATGTGAATCTATCCCGAGTCTTATCCTATGCAGTGTGGAAGTGTCTATTGACACACTCGCCACTTCTGCACATCTAGGCATTGTGCACGAGTTCCTATCTGGGCGATAACAGCCACCCTCTTATCCCTTTAACCCTGATATCTCTAACAATTACTCCATTACATCCCTTTCGCTCAGGTTCGAGTTGCTGAACAATGTGCTCTGAACTAAACCCAAACAACCCACTTATCACCCAAATGCAACCCAAGTCTTTCCGAAATAAGCAGTGATGCTTATGGAAATAAGACAGGGATCAGAAATAGGCCGATCAGAGAGTGCCAGAGCCGAGATTCAGACGAGTGATAGTCCCTTTACAGGTCCTAACAAGGTTGAAGGGAAGGTATGTGTTTCCTTTAGGAAGATGAACCTTCACTACAAGATATCACCAGGAATTGGCCTAAGCGATAATTGAGCGGTGGAAATAAGATGTTTAAAAGCTTTGCAGCTTATGAGACAGCAAGTATTGAGAGTGGTGGTGGTGGTGACACCCAATGATGTACAGGAGACTTCAGACAGGTCAATGATAAACAATTCCAGACAATAGAAGCTCCGATAGCTTATTTCCCAGATGGCAATGACGATAGATGATGACAATAAACAATTTGATTTCCAGACACTAGATAGCCTCAATCACATCCAAGATGTTTCTGATACCCTATTCCTTATTCCAACTTAGGTTTCACAATGTTCAAGTCCAAAAACAATACACACTGCACCAACCCCAGAAATAGCCCAATCACAGACCAAATATCTCACTCTGGTTTCAGTTTATTCAGACCCAGATGCTGATTTGTTGCAAGAATCTTTTGGTACTGTGGCACAATGCAACTACTTCAGTGAAGTAGCCCTGGAGGTGATTGATATTACTCAAATACAGGTGGGGGTTGTGATGATTCCAATTGGGGATGAAGGAGCATATTTTGTTGGTGAGACACTGGGATTTGATATTTCTCTCATGGGTGAGGTCAAAGAGGATATTGAGGAAGAATAAATTGATTGATTTGAAAATCAATGGACAAGATTTTTTGTTCTTACTGTTTTTTTACATCTCAAATGCTTCGGAAATCTATTTCTGGTATCATGTGTGCACAAAGAGTAACTGCTTCAATTTTTGGAAATACCCTTGATTCTATTTCGTCAAGTCACCATGCTCGAAGAGCCCCTGATGCGACTTGTCAAGCACGTGAGCACAGCTCATCCTTCTCCTCGTCCTCCTTGACTCAAATAGCAGTCTATTCTGCCTCTCGGCCTCCAGAAAGCCTTCTCTGTTCCAGTGATGGCATACAGTAACCAGAACCAGCCTATTCAGCCCTTTGTGTCCAATTATAGTGACTCATGGGATTGTTCGGCCTTCAAGTCCTCCTTTAACTCTTCCTCCCACCTCTACACTATGGAGGGCAGTTCCAGTGGATTATAAATGTCCTCTAACCAGATGCATCCTTTGCTTGCAGGTTCAGGTTTGAATTCGTGGCAAGGGGCCACTTCATCGTTACAAGTAGTGTGGTGGTGAATGTACTGTTGTCCCAGCTAATCAGAATGCTACAGATCGCGTCCACTGAATGATGTGCTCCAAACTAAACCCAAACAACCCACTTATCACCCAAATACAACCCAAGTCTTTCTGAAATAAGCAGTGACACCTACAGAAATAAGACAGGGATCGGAAATAGGCCAATCAGAGAGCGCAAGAGCCGAGATTCAGACGAGTGATAGTTCCTTTACAGGTCCTAACAAGGTTGAAGGGAAGGTATGTGTTTCCCTTAGGAAAATGAACCTTCACTACAAGATATCACCAGGAATTGGCCTGAGCGATAATTGAGCGGTGGAAATAAGATGTTTAAAAGCTTTGCAGCTTATGAGACAGCAAGTATTGAGAGTGGTGGTGGTGGTGACATCCAACAATGTACAGGGGACCTTGGAGAGGTTGACAATAAACAAATCCAGATGATAGAAGCTCCAAAAGCTTATTTCCTAGATGGCTGAGACGGTAGACAATAGACAATGTTCAATGGCGATGACGATAGACAATGACAATGACAATAACCAATTCGATTTCCAGACACTAGGTAACCTCAATCACGTCCAAGATGTTTCCAATAACCTATTCCTTATTCCAACTCAGGTTTCCCAATATTAAAGTCCAACGACGATACACACTGCACCAACCCCAGAAATAGCCCAATCACAAGCGTTCAGCCTACTAATACACGGGTGATTCTGTACCCTACTCGAGACAATGTCCTGACTACTTATACAAACCCCGAAATCATATGCAAGTCCAAGAACGAAACAGAAATTAGTAAAATTGCCTGAGTTCCCCCTCCACAGCCGTTTATCCATCGGAAGGGCTCCCACGAGCGTATTGCTATTGGCCAGCGTACAGGATGATCGTGATGTCCGACCGTGCAGTGTTGGTCATCCTTGGGGTTTGAAACCCTCAGTCTCTTAGCTGGCTGATACTGAGCCATTCATCCTATTTCCCATTGTTCCTGGTCCTCTCCCACTGTTGCTGACCATAATGTTCCCCTGGCCTCCAGCTCCTTGTAGATACCCATAATAAGAATCGTCCCAGAAAGGGTTCTTATTTCCCCAACTCCGCTCGCTCAGAATAAGAAGAATCCCATCCGATCACCTTAGCCGACCTTCACCTATCCCGGAACCTCGTCGGAATGTACATCCTCGGACCTTGATGTTTATCACATGGAAGGCGCACGACCTATTGGTGCAGAAATAAGATTATTTCTGCATGCCCTTGTAATCAGTACATCCGGCCTATTCTATCATGTGGGAATAAGACCAGAAGTAGTCTCTTAAGAGGTTTGTAGGCTACACATTCCTCTACAGTTTTTGAGGCAAGCACTGCTGATCCGCAGGGTAGTTCCCTACCCCTTGTACCCATTACTCTGTGATCACAACCCAACTGGCTATACCAAGACCATATACCAGTCCTTAGAAATACACCTATACTGTAATCAGACTATTCCTGAAACGCGCAAAATGTGCGGTGTTTAGGTATAGTCGGATTCCAGACAGTTCACTGGCCCTGTCGCAAACCCCAGCTGCACATCCACCCCACCAGGCTATGTAGCCACTGTACCCATATTGCAATGTGGCAGGCCATCATCTGGCACCACATTGCAATGTGGCTGGAGAGCGGCCCTCAGGCCAAAGGCGCTATAATGCAATGTGGCCATTGGTGACTATGCTCTAATTGGGCAAAATTTTGGTTTTTGGGCTGCTCAGATGCCATAATATTGCCCCTGTTGGTGATCCACATTCGGGGCTCCCTTTTTTTTTGATAGGATTGATAGGTGCCCCATCACTTCCCTTTCTGGCTGGATGTTGATGGCAACAAAATTCTTTCTGCTGTCCTTGCCCCTTTTGACTTAATGTCATTCTTGCTGACACTAATCCCATTCCTTCCTGTTGATTGACAGCTTCCCTTTGTTTGGATCCAATGTCACCATCTATCTGCCTGGGATATTCCTCTCAATGGGAGTCATTCTTGCTTACTGTCTGTACCCCATCCGTCATTTTGCTCAGAAACCTCCCCTGTCAATCAAAAGCTTCTTGTTAGGATCTAGTGCCACCATCATCTGCCCAGGATCTTCCTCCCAATAGGGGTCATTCTTGCTTACTGTCCATCTATCATTCTGCCCGGAAACCTCCCTCCCCTGTTGATCAAAAGCTTCTCCCTGTTTGAATCCAATGCTCCCATCACTCTGCCCGGGATCCTCCGCCCTTCTCTATATTTTTTATATAATAAATAATCAAAACACCCTGTTGCGTCCCTACACTTCAGTCTGCCCCATTCAATGGAATTAAAAATGTTATTTTTTTGAATTCCTTACCCCCATTGCTCTGCCCGGCACCCTCTGGCTACTGCTTTCGAATACCCCAATTTCTCCCTTTCTGTTGTCCTACATTGACTTGAGCTAAGACTTGGCAAATCTGAAGAATCCCACCAATCTCCATCCCCAATCCACCTGGGCAGCATCGGGAGAGCCACCGAGCCCAAGGCGCGTCTTGGGTGCTTAATAGAGAGCTTGAGCCCAAGCGGCATGCCGCTTTTAGGTTGTGCAAAAAGCGGCATGCCCCTTTTTTCTTTTTTTTCCTCCAAAGGGCATTAACAAGGTGCAAGAGGTGCCCACAAAAGTTGTAAAAAAGTGGCATGCCGCTTTTTGCACAACCTAAAAGCGGCATGCCACTTGGGCTCAAGCTCTCTAATCCTTCAACTTGTATTTCTCAAGTCAATGCTTGGCGCTCGGCAGTCTCATTAACCGGAACATGTGTGTTATCAATTGACACCAAGGTTGTGCTGCACCTTCGCTACACACAAGTCCACCAACATCCTGACATTGTAGAGGTGAAGTATCAACTATATCTACAATGCAACTATATCTAACGCCTCTCTCGGTATGCAGGCTTGGTTCTCGGCCTTTCCTTTCCCTTCTCCTGCATATGCGCTCTAAGGTGCCGTCTGTCAGTCATCCAGGCCTCTTCAATAACGACACCACCCACCCAGATTTTTACCTTGTATGGGGCCCCGATCCGTTATTGTCTGGCTCCTGTCCATGCGTTCGACGCTGTGACGACTCTTTCTCAGCCACCACGTCTTTCTCAGCTGCTGTGACTGTTTCGTGGCACGGCTTCTTTGCTGGGCATTGTGATAAGGACCGCGGTGTCGGTATCAAAAGATATGTGATTCAAATTCGACTATGTTCGTCCTCTAGAGGGGAAGGTATAGTCGAATGATAGAGCGGAAGGTCGGTGCGCGAATCGGCCTTGTATGAGCGATGGGTGTGTGTATGTGTGTGAACGGTGGATTGTGGAGACCGTTCGTCTCCTAGGTGTGGACATGTGCGGCGGACCTGTTGTTAGTGAAAATGGTAAAGAAGGTGTGAACACCTAAACCTGGTTCCCCGTATGAGAGTACTGGAACCCTAAATGCATTGCCCTGTCTGCTTTCCTTCGTGCACTCTTCCCCTTAGAACCAGCACTGGAGATGCGATGTGTGTCGCACAGACGATGACACCGACGTCGTTCGGTCGACAGCGAGACGGTCGGTATCGTTGGCTATGGACGGCGATTTGTATGTGATGGCTTCTCTCCGGGCCTGTTTTCTACAGAGCGAGGCTCGCGAGAACGGTGATCCTAATCGAGGAAGCCTGGGATGGTGACACCGGGTCCGGTGAGGAGGGACCCTGCTGATGGAGGTGTGAGAGGTGAGACGCCGATGAACGAGCAAATGTAAGATGTGTGGCCTGCCTCCGGCAGTGGGCGAGGAGGAGGGTGCACGAGAGGTATGAGGTCGGGGAAGGCTAGGAGTACCCCTTTAGACTGAGTGAGAGTGGTACAGAAAGTGGGGGAAAACACCCCGAAAGCTACTTCTGCAGGCCGGAAGGTACTGACTACTCCTACTAAATGCGCTCCCTTTTATACCTCCTCGACGACTTCCCACGTTTCCAGAGGTGCCATGCGGGTCGCAGGTGTTTCCAGGGGGCAGGGGACATCATGAGGCGTTTCGGGGTACATATATGGCAGGAGAACGAACACCTCTGCTGAGGAGACCAATCGTCTCTGGGTGCGCGCGAGGCGCAGTGAGGCCAAACGACCTCGGAATACGTCTGGAGCTCCAGGCATGGCTGGTAGTTGCGTCGGCGGGTGCTCGAGTGCTCAGGAAGGGGGAGAGACGGATGGTCTCCCCTCAGCTAGTCAATGCGTCGTGTGAAGTGAGGGAAGGGCTGTGTCGGGATATCCTCTGCCTCATCCGATGGGTTGGCGTCAGGCACGCGGTAGGTCCGTCCAGTGTGGGAGAGCGTCCGGGAACGGAAACGAGGGGGAGGTCGTCCACGCGCCAGGGGACCGGTCGTATCCTGTTGGTGGACGCCGAGTAGCGACAAACACAGTCCGTGTGGTATGAGGAGCACCGGTTCGTTGGAGGTGTATGCAGAAGGTCACGTCGTAGGAAAGCGTTGAGAACCCGTGGGTCGTGATAGTGCAGGAGCGAGCTCTAATGGCGGGGGGGACGATGCAAATGGTGGGGAGAACATTGGTCTCGCTCGGAAGCTGCTTCCGGTAACGTGGAATCCCGTTTAGGAAGATCCGTCACGTATTTCCGAGCTCGTCCCGTTACATGTGCAGATGGTTCGCAGGGGCCATGAGGCGGCGAGCGGTGTGTAGCACGCTCGGAGACCTCACAGCGTGTGTCCTCGTTCTCAGTGGCTGTATGTTTCCTCTTGCTCGCTGTAGTTTCGTCCCTGAATTGATTATGGTGAGCCAGCGCATGCCTCTTGAGCGTGATCCGCTTACATTAATTCCCCCAATTTTAGAATCTCCTCCAGCACCCACGTCACGTCCCTCACCGCCACTAACCATTCCATTCTCTCCCCAGTCGACCCATGTCCGTGCACTCGCGTGCTCCACCACACCAACATTGCCATCACTTGCAAGAGGCCGTTCTTCCCGTACATGCCCGCCATATTACTCCAATCTGCTTCCTCTGGCCGCGACAGTCCCCACTCTCTCCTACTTCGCGCTGAAACGGTGCACTTGATATACAACTAGAAATAGCTTAGATTTGGGCTTGCACAAAACAACCACAAAACCACCACTACAAGAATCTATTCCTCCAAAGATGTAAGTGCTTCTCTTTGTGAGTTTGGGTCTGGGCCGTAGTATGCGACCAGCAGGTTTGGAACAAACACAATTCGACTGCTAGACTTCAACTGGGGATGGGCACCGCCCATGATCGATCCGGCAGCTTTGCTCTTGTTTGCACCCCGCCAAATCCCAAAAAAGCATGTTCCTGCTCGTTCTGCCTCCCCCAGGTATCCTGTCACTTAGTTTGGCTGGGATAAATTGATTGTATCGGATGTACGTATCTGGCCCCGCAAAAAAAAAAGTACTCGTGCCAACAATTAATTAATTAATCTGGTACATCCACCCACTGGCTTTCTTCGTCGGGAGAATAGCCATATTTGTTCACAATCATCTCATCAGTGACGGCTACGGCAGTGCCAGCGCTCTCAGACTGTGACGGCGATTTTCTGACGAAAATCAGAACAACCGGTAAATTAAAAACAAGGCACCAACCGTCGTGCTATCTCGCGCTCGTGCGCCTCCAAAACCAATTTTCTTCACTCCTCAACTCTGCTCATGTCCTTCCACAGCTTCTTCACCAATACTGGATCCTTGACGACATCCCGATAGACCTGTAACTGATCCTTTAGCCGAACAGAGGTCATACTGTTGATCACGGAGATGTCGAGCTCCAAGTTTGTTGTCGCAAGTTTGAATGCCGCTGTTTTCTTCTTTGCTGCCGCCTTTTTACGTCGCGCCAAACCCTTCTCTGCCTTCTCTCGCTGGAGCGCCGCCCAGGCTTTGCGGAACTTTGCTCGAACCCCGCTTTTACCATCTTTCCGGACCTCCCGCATCACGAATTTCTCGACAGCTGCATCGCAAACCTTCTTGATGAACGACTCGGTGTTATTTCGTTCAGTTCGCGTCTGGTTGGAGAAGGAATGAGCAGTGGAATTGGGATGGTAACAGATGTGGACACGGAAAGAACCAAGTAGGCCTTCGTTGGCATCATTTGTTGACGGAATGAAAAGGATGTCGCGCTGTTCTAGAGTGAGGCAGTTGAAAGTCCCACTGACGTGGAACTCGGGTGTGAAGCGGATCCATCCCTCCGCGGCACCTGCAAACATGCTAGAAACAGCCAGTACTAGATTCGGCAGCTCCTGAGCCAGAGCCCGAATGGTATCCACCAAAAACTCGTCCAAGAAGCGTTCACCGTCAATGGTCAACTGATCCATCGGAGTTTTCGGGTCGAGAAGTATGTTGGGGTTGGAAGCGATGTGAGAACAGAAGACGGGAAGTTTCCGGTGGAGATTGGTCAGAGAAAGCAGGTTGACTGGGTCGTCCTTCGTTCCGTGGACCATCGACATATACGGCCAAGAGACACATACTCCGTATAATGCCAAGGCGGCATTCTCCGTCATTGTTGCAGCTCATATGGTTAGAATAACCAGTTAAAGGTGGGCTGTATACCGCAGGTCTAATGCGTTATTGCTGGGGTGTTGCCCACATAGCCACAAAGACTTATATAAGGTGTTCCACGGTGATACTGGGCCATTGATGGGGTCCTCGGCAGCGCCGCCGAACCGCCAATTAAATAGCGGTCAATTGGAAACTAAATGAACAATAAATTGTGCTGTACACGTGATCAATCCATTTCAAGAAATAGGGGCTGCTCCCAAAAAAATGGTGTTTACACGCATTTGGGTCCCCAGTATATATACTACATGGCCCCTACTATGGCCTACCCCTCTCCCTACCCACTACCCTCGCCCGCAAATATTCCCGTGCGCCTTTCATTCATTTCGGCAGGGCCCCGCAGCTGTCCCTCCCGGGTTCCCTGCGCCCTACCCATCCACATCCATGTTGTCCTCTGCATCCATATCTGCGTCCTCATCATCCAGAATCTCCGTGATCTCTTCCGGCAGTAGCCCCTCAGCTTCCAGCGCCGCCCGCTTCGCTTCGCGCTTTGCGGCGGCGGCTTCCACCGCACTGGCAGGCGCCGGAGTGGACGTAGGCGTGCATGTAGTTGGCCCCGCATCACCCAATTCCCCTCCGGTTTGTATGTGTGAATTCGATTTTTCGAGATGGGCGCCTCCTGCCGAATAGTTAGCGCCGGCTGCCGGATGGGTGGATTGGCGCCGGCTGCCGAATTGGGCAAATTAGCGCCGGGCTCCGAATAATCTGAACCCGGATTTGCAACGGTGGGGACGGCTACGGGTGTAGGAATGGGCGGAGCAGGGATGGATGCAGCAGGGATGGGGTCCGTGGTCGACGGCTGGGCTACTGAAGGCGAAGGCGATTCGGGTACTCTAAAAACGCGTCAGCAAATCAAGTCATGCACTTCTTTTTAAACACTTACCCATTCATCCGCTTCAACACCCACATCACATCTTCCACCGCATCCAGCCACTCCTTCGACTCCTCCTCCAACTTCCCCCTCCACCACTTCAAGCAAACGAGAACATTCAAGAAGCTGTTCGGCCCAGGAAGATCTATGTTGTCCCACACACCATCTTGCTTTGGCATGGGGAGGGAAATTTTGCGCCAAGCAGGATTAATGTCCTGCCACCAAACCGCCCATTCTTCCGCAAACTTCCCGACATCCTTGATCTCCGGGCTGCCGATTCTTGCTCGCTGGACCCACACGCTGACTTGAGCGGGGCGGCGCTTCGCAGAATGGCCCTTCGTCTTTAATACGGTGAGTACGTACAACACACAAATGACAAAGATAGTGTGAAACTTACAGGTGACACAAACCCCTTCCCTTCTTCCCGATTCCACCACTCCCCCACCAACTCTTTCCATGCCTTCCCAAACGCGAGCGGTTCGCCAACAATGTTCTCTACCAGCGTCTTCCGTGCTTTGAGGGCCCATTCTTTCGGAGACGCGGCTTTTGCGACGGGTTTGGCGCACTGGGCGCGTGGCTTGGGAGGGGCGGCTGCAGGTGCGTCTCCTTCCTCCTCCTCCTCCTCCTCCTCGTCCTCGGTGTCGTCATCCTCTTCATCTCCGTCCTCGTCCCCTCTTACCCTCTTCCCTCGCTTCGTCAGCCGTCCCTTCTTCGCGGGAGCCTTGCGCTTGCCATTCTTCGAGAGCCCCATCATCTCGTCGAACGACTTGTTGAGTCCCAGTGCCGCGAGAAGCTCATTATTCCTCGCGACATTATTCTCGTGCACAAGCTCATACGCGGACAACCTCCCGAGTTGGCGAATCTGGTAGGCGATGCCCCCAGATTCGGGTCTCTTTGCCAGTGCCAACGTTCGGCGGTGAAGTGGGGAACGGACTTCCATACCCCCCCAGTCCTCTTCGCCGGCCTGCTCTTCTGTTGTGGTCACGGCTGGGATGGACACGCGAGGGGGATCGTCGGCCGAGGCGGGCGTGGCAGGAGGGGAGACCCCCCCAGCAGAGGCAGAGGGAGGAGGGGAGGTATCCGCTGCGGCCGGCATGCTCTGGGTGGCAGGCGTGGAGGCGGGAGATGGATCTGCGCCGGAGGCGGGAGCTGGATCTGCGCCAGCGGGAGGTTGTTGGGCCGTGGATGCACGTTCGCTGTCATCTACGACAGTTCGTTGGACTTGTATTCTCGCCTCGCACTGAAAATTAATTTTCACTTACATGCTGCATATACAAATCGCGAGAACTGCTTGAGGGCCCCCGCAATACCCAGCAGTATCCCAGTCTGCAAAGGTCTTTCCCTGCTCTCCTCCGGTCTTGCCCACGTTTACCCTGGATTCTTAGTCAGTGAGACAATCCGGATAGAGACGGGTGCATTTTCTCACCCAACGACCTCCACGTCCACCTTCGGGCTCGTCGCGACGCGCCCTGCTAACAGAGTGACGTGATACCCCGTGTAGCATTGTATCACCACCAGAAGCGGGGTCACGACTGAAGAAAACCGCTCGCGTGCACTACAATCAAATCAGCTTCGATACGCAATACACCAGCCGACAAGACTTACATCTGACGCTCCTCCTCGGTGGTTGGCGGAAGCCCCTCTGCGGCGGCATTATGCACTGCTAGCAACCTCTCATGCTGCGCCGTGCCTTCCACCCTGATCTGCTCCTTCACTTCCTCGCTCTCTTCACTTAGCAAGGTTTTCGCAATTTCGCATTGGATTTTCAGCCGTTGGCTGCTCGGTGTTCCCCCATAATTGGCCGCATACTCGTCAAGGACCTTCTGCTTGTAATCTTCGTGCGCCATGTAGAATTGGTGGTCTCCAGGCTGTTTGGGAGCGGTACTACGATCGGGGACTCGAAGATTTTTCAGAAAGGCGGTCCATGGGTTTGCTGTCAGGCCCATTGCGCCGCGTCGATGATTAAACCAAGACTTTATTTTCTATCACCATCTTTATATCAGCCTTAGATCTCCAACAGACGCGTTGCGACTTACTTTCTCTGTGGCCTTCATTATAGCACCCTTTTCAACTTTCTCCTCGGGGGTTAAAATCTCCGTAGTCGCTGGTGATTTCCAGTTCTCGTCCATATCAACAACAACATCTCCCTCCGGCTCCTCGGTGAGCTTCAAGCGCCAATTGAAGTTCCACCAGTATTGAGGAAATAACTTCTGCCACAGATTAGGTAGGGTTTTCTGACGCGACGCCTCCGTGTATTCGTCCGACCAGGCTGCGAGAAATTCTCCGCGCTTTCCCTGGAAGTCGCTCTGGGTACCCGCATTTCTTCTTCTCCTTGGGCAGTGCCATTGTGACGTGAAAAAAAGGTCGCCGTAAGTGCGTGATACACACTCACAAATAAACGATTTCCATTTTCGTCCGTCCATGGCCTCTTCAATCACCGATCTAGATTTCATGCTCATATCCTCAAAGTGGAACGCGCACTGCAATACATTTGAGAAGTGACCATCGAACGAGAGTCAACGGGAGCGTCAAGATTTATGCAGAAAGGCGTGGATCTCCAACACCTCGCGAAATTCACTGGGCGCCGGCGTGCAGCACATGGGGCGCGGAAGCTGGTTGGGGAAAAGATGGTTGAGGACCCTAAGGAGATGGTATAAGATGGTATAATGCATGTAATGCAAAGGATATATGATACAAAGGATTCAGCGCGACGCAAGATGTAGATATGTCCCAAAAAGAGAGAATTGCGAAAACAAATCGCTACTCATCGTGCAAGTATTCATCATCCAAGTACCGCACATCGCCATTTCTTCGCTACATACTTCCTGTCCTGAGCAAACGCGCGCAATTTGTTGATATTTCTCGAGCCCATAAGGGGTGTTGGTGGCAGGCGCGCAGTAATAACGTGGTCGATGGCGTCGACTCTGCAAGCATGAAGTCTCGGAGCATCCAACATGTAGAACGACTTGCCTCTCTGCAAAGAATTTATTAACGCCCGCAAGCGCCCACTGCTTCACGGGAGGCTCCTCGGCAGATGGGTCATCCACGCCCATCCGGGAGAACGCCTCTACCGCATCCATCATCGCCAGAGGGCTCGGCGGCGCAGTGGTCATGGGCGCACGCTTGAGGCGCGTTGGCGTCAGGTGAGCCGTTCCCGATCTCGAAGCAGATGAGGAAGAGGGGGGTGCAAACGTGGGGCCAGTGGTCGCTAGAGGGCTCAGCGGCACAGTGGCCACGGGCGCACGCTTGAGGCGCGTTGGCGTCAGGTGAGCCGTTCCCGATCTCGAAGCAGATGAGGAAGAGGGGGGTGCAAACGTGGGGCCAGTGGTCGCTAGAGGGCTCGGCGGCGCAGTGGCCACGGGTGCATGCTTGGGGCGCGTTGGCGTCAGGTGAGCTGTTCCCGATCTCGAAGCAGATGAGGGAGAGGGGGGTGCAAATGCGGGACCAGTGGTGGCGCGATAGGAGGATGGCGCAGGTGTTGTAGCACCGATGGAAGATGCTGGCAATAATTGCAGGGCCTCTGCATCTGAGATCTTGGTGGTCCTGAAGCGACGATCTGAATTGCTGGTATTGAAAACAACTTTTGCATTGTGAGTGCGAACCCCTAGGGAACCAGTGGGTGCAGGGAACAAAGGCCCCGTGTGCGAGAGGATCGGTTCTTCGAGATGCGACGGGCACCTCTCCTCATGGTACGCGTCGCATGCCTCATTCCATACATTCAAAGCTTTCTCCCAGGTTTTAGCCATTCTCCATCGACCATTAGAGACGTTATCGACTGTTTTACGCGCACGCGCCCTGGGATCGACTAGATTCAGCAAATCCTGCGGGAGATTTGAATATCGGACAGTCCCGCACGTACTCGCTGGTGTACACTCCATTTCTGGTTCCGTTGGTCACCACATATAATCTTCCACCTTTAGAACAGAAGGCAAGAACATCTTTGTGGCCAGGCTCGGGTATAAAGGGCGGGCAGCAGTGAGAGCGTCCAGGGGAGGCATGCTGATGCTACCACCAAGCACGAACAAACACGCCTGCAAACGCTACCGCAATGTCGCACATATCTTATGACGTCTGGTAAGTTCTTTCATCTACTCCATCTTTCGCTTGAGCTCAAACTAATTTACGCAGCCACTTTCTCGACTCTTAACATGGTAGACGCGAACGGTGCGCTGATGTTTGTTTCTCTGGGCATAGATGTTCAAACCATGCAGTACGTGGACTACTTCACTACTTCCGCGACAACATTCGCTCCATTAATGGCACCAACTCAGGATATCTCTTGCAGCCGACACACGCAAAAATGATCTCGCTCTAGATCTTGACCTCGAACTCTATGAGAGCCTCGCAGAACGGAATGAGCGCATACTCTACGAGCGCCGCGCAGAACTGAATGAGCGCTTCCAGACTTTCTGCCGCCTACAGACAGTTTATATGCCCAACCTACGTGCGGTTCTAACTCCCCTCGAACGTCAACACATGGATTCCGATGCATATTGGCGTGCCGAAACCGCAGTTCTCTTCCTGCCTTCCGAGATCACCAACAAGGCACAACGAGAGAGGGCC
The DNA here is from genome assembly GCA_029378375.1 of Mycena olivaceomarginata. Taxonomy (NCBI): domain Eukaryota; kingdom Fungi; phylum Basidiomycota; class Agaricomycetes; order Agaricales; family Mycenaceae; genus Mycena; species Mycena olivaceomarginata. The sequence goes on along the minus strand of JARKIC010001557.1, from coordinate 73,638 downwards.
TGCATCGAGGGTTTGTGGGATATCGAGGTCGACTTGCACGTTGCCGAGCTTCGCGGTGCCCTGCGCAATATTCAAAGCCTCACAACCCTCCTTCGTCGTCAACACGGAACCGAGCAGCAGCACTTGATCCTTCATGCTAGCTGCCAGCTCGAGAATGCGAAGCATCGCAAGCAGGAGGTGGAGGCCGCGTTGAAGAGCTTGCAGGGGTAGTACGCGTTTGTATTCACGACAAATCAAATTTTGAATCCAATTTATCGGTGGCTAGCTGCTACACATAAGCGTCTCATAAAAATCGGCGAGTCTCTGCTTCATGTCGGCGGAACTCCTCAAGCTCTTGTGCCTCTGCATGGCGTGCCTCGAGTTGTTGGCACCGTTCCAGCCACGCTCGATGCCCGTGCTTCTTGCCATAGGCCCTGAGCACTGATTTAGAATGCAGCTCCGCAGCCAGTCAAGACAGACGTACTCCATACAAATGATGCGTTGACGGTGGGCGAGAGTGTCGGCATGCCTGAAGAGGTTGAGAGAATATTAGAAAGCTTGGAGGTTGACCGAAAGTTGCAGGCTCACCTTTGACGGAAGGTGCGACTGGCCTCACGTGCGCGTGCGGGAAACTCTTCCGCGAGGCTCTCATCTTTGTTTACTTGTTGGCAGAGCCTGTAAGAGGTATTGAAAAGGGAGTGAGTAAGATGATTGGTGCAACGCACTTGGCCATACGCTCCCGAGCCTTATCTCGCTCTTCATCGAGGTTTCTAGAGGCCAGCATCAGACGCCGAGAGAGGGTGGGTCAGGGGACGTTCACTTTTGTCGATAACGAGCAGAAGCTTGGCGTCTAGCAGCCATGGTAGCAGCGGAGAGCGGTTTTGTCTTCTTGGTCTTTTTGCTCCCAGAGGCCCTATTGGGAGGTCGGCGCGCCGGTAGCGACAGAGAACGGGTGTGGGGACGCCTTACCCTTGGTTATTTGTCACTTCCAGGGTGTTTGAGGCAGGTCGGTCGGACATGGTCGTGGTCAAGGTTAGGATCCGTAGTACAAATTTGGACTGATTGGGGCTATTCACATTCGACTCTATGTAATACTTTCCACAAATTTCCAATAAAATAAGAAAAATACAGACGAGTCATTGAGACATTGAAGATACATTCTACCGACTCAGAATTCTCAGAGAGTGCGAATGTGGGTATAATTTGAGCATATGGACTGCGTAGCAATTTCGTGATATACCAATACAAAGTTCGTGATACACCAGATTCTAGCGGTACCGACTTGGAATACTCTTCAAAAATTCCTCAAAATTTCTCTTTAAAATTTGCTCACGGTTTCCATTGTCAACCTCGAAAGTACAGCGGATTATAAGTAAAGGTGATGCACGGCCTAACTACAAAGTAGAAGTAGGAGAATTTATTCAAAAGCGACATCCCAGCGACGGTACATCTTCAAGCCCTCTGCCCATCGATTCTTGCGTTCCTCCACGTGTTGGGCCTTCTCTGCGGCGCTGAGTCCACTCTCGTTGATGGAGCAGTCAGTCTTGAAGCCATTGTCGACAAAACAGAAGATACCGGCGGCGGTATATTGCGTGAAGGAGAAGTGTTTCTCTCCTTTCTGGATGGATGTGTTGGAGTGTCGCAGGAGGGCGGAGGGGATGAATATGGTGGCGCCCGGGGGGAATCGAATGATGAGTTTCAAATCCCATAAAATGAGATGTCCCCCTTTGTCGGGGTCGAAGTCGCCCAGCGCGGTGATCGCGCACCACCCCCAAGCAAGATTGGCGAAGTCCAGATGGGGGAGCGTGACCGTGGCGGGGCCGAAGTTAAAGGTCACGGCGGCGAATACCAAGGCGGTAGAGAGAAAATTGCGCTTGAGGTTTTTGTTCCATCGATGGAGGGCATCCAGAGTGCTGTGATAGTGATCGTGAAGATCAGGCGCATAGCATTGAAACATGGCTGATTATGAGGTGAGCTTTGGACAGCATTGATGGGCTGAAGTTCTTACCGTTCGTAAAACCCGCAATGCGCTGGAAGGGCTTCTGGGCAAGCAGGCCGGTCAAGACGATGGTGGTGAGGATGGTGTGAAAAAAAGGACAGGGTGTTTGCTGTCCTCCCCCCATTGATTCCCCGACCGTCTTGGAACGGTGGCCACCGCACCGTGGAATCTTCTGCTCGAGGGGAGTGGGCCTGCCATTCCGCCTCCGTTTCTCCTGCTTCCGCGTGCCGTAGTAGACGCCGGAGAAGACATGGTCGTAGATGCCCTCCGCGGCCTCTTCCATCAACGCCGCCGCAGGTCCTGTAACATGGGTGTGCCAGTCGTTGTCGTGGGGGATGCCTGCAAAGAGGCCGATGACGTAGCGGGCTGCGTCGACAATAGGTGCTGGTTTTCTGCCAGGGAAAGCCAAGTCAGTGGTGCGCAAGGTGTGAATCATTGAGGACACACCCGTGCCAATCTAGGATGGTCATATCGGGGAGGGCCTGTGCTTCCTCGGCGGTATACTCTCGATGTTCTGGCTCCAAATCCAGTGGCGGAGGATCGCGAAGCCCCATCCAGCCAGTAGACGCAACAGGGAGAGGCTGAGATTGTATGTGGAAGTCCGCAGAGAAGGGGGAGGTTTGGTGTCAGCGCATAAGAGACATGGCTTTGGGTGCCAAAGGTAGGCCTGGCCGCTGCCGCAGCTCCTCGCGTTTGACGCTGCGAGATTTTTGGTGCAGTTTCTTCTTCTTTAGCTTCTTGGCCGAGAGACGGGCCTCTTCCGAAGTTGTAGGGTTGGTGGGGGCGGGGCATGTCGGCTTCGGTGTAAACCCAGGCGGTACAGCCCAACGACACCACGCAGCAGTGAGAATACCCGACTCACGAGGCCGGGGAGGAGGTACAGGGGCGGTAGTGCCATGGTCGGAGGGTGCATTGCCATCATCCTCTTCATCATCGTCCTCATCCAATTCGTCTTCGTTGTCGCTGTCGGATTCTTGGGTCCCTGCGCATGACGTGTGACAAAGTCACTAACACGAAAGCTTGGAACCACAAGTGCATCGTCGAGTATATAGGGACTGAAGAATTTTCCACTCCGAGTGGCACGACCTGAATAATATAAAATTAATACTGAAAAAAAAAACGCGTGAAAGATGTAAAAAAAAACGCGTTTTGAGACGCGTACTTATTATGTGATGATTGGAATAATGGTGGGGAGAAAGGGATGGAAATATATGAGCCACATGTGTTTCGGCAGTCCCAGGGTCTGGCACACGTAGTAGGCGGTGGCTCATGGGCATGAAATGGGAGTTCATAGTGGGATGAAGGGGAGTGGCAAGAAAAGGGAGGAAATGAGACTAAAAGCGCGTTAAAAATTGCAACTTACCGGGGGCAGAGGAGGAACTCATTGCTTCAAAAATTGAAGGCAGCGGTGAGAGCAAGGAGCAAGACGAAGACGTGTGAGAGCAAGGAGCAAGAAGAAGATTTGCGATTGCTCAATCGGGAGCAGGCCAATCGGTCCGAAAGTGTGCGTCTGTGGCTCTTTCAGAATCATCACGGGATTGCTTATATGGCCTCCCGCCCCCCGAACCGCAATCGACGCAAGGTGCCGGCACATATTAATGCATCCTCTTCGAACAATCCCTCCGTCTCTGTGTCCTCTTTCTCTTTTTCGCCTGAGGAATTTTTGCCCAATGCCGACATAAATTGGCCCATCGAGGCCTTCGTTGATCGCGTCTCAGAGGATGGTCGCCGAATGTATCGCGAGATTCGGCCCATTGAACCACCATCCCCGATAAGAAATGCTCGAGCGACTACCACACAAGGGGCAGCACCTTCTGGATCAGCTTCACTGAATGTAACGACAAATGACGACCGCTACGAGATGTTTGACGATAATTCTAATGATTATGACCCACCCTCGCTCGAGCTTCCGAGTGCTGCTCGGCCTAAGAAGGCGATTTTTTCCGTGAGTTTCCCAAGGATTCAAACTGTTCTGCCCTCAAATTAACACTGAACAGGACAAGACACTCTATCAATGGAAAGAGAAGTCCCGCGATCGCTACGTGCGCGAGTTCCTTCGTATGGACGGCTGCGGTGATGCGAGCGAAACACTGTGTCCCGGATGCGGAAGGGAAGGCACGCAACCGGGATACCGGTGTCAAGACTGCAAGGGCGCATTGTTATTTTGTCGAGACTGTTGTGTCCAGCGGCATTCAAGTAATCCGCTGCATCGTATTGAGGTGTGTAATGGTAGAATGGGCTTGGCGAACCCTGACGCGATATGGGGCTAGGCATGGAGTGGCGTGCATTTTGTTAAAACCTGCCTCAAGGCCCTCGGCCTGAGGATCCAGTTCGGTCATCCACCAGGAGAATGCTGCACAAATACGATCCCAGGAAGGAAGAATTTCGTCATTATCGACCTCAGCTCAATACAGGAGGTGGCGGTCGACTTTTGTGGCTGCGAAAATAGAGCTGCGGCTGGGTCGTTAGACACTCAGCTTCTGCGTGGCGGGTGGTTTCCGGCTTCTGAGGAGCGCCCTCAGACGTGCATGACCCTTGTGGCGTTGGAGCACTTCCACATGGAGACCTTGCAAGCCAAGACCACCATGTACAATTTTTACAAGACCCGCGAGAAGTTGACCAGCAACGATGGGACGAAGCCGTGCAATCGGTACCAAGTTTTCATCCGAATCTGCCGCCAGTATCGGGACGTGATGATGCTCAAGAGGGCGGGGCTCGGACACCACCCTCAAGGCGCATGCGGGGGGAAACCGGGAGACTGTGCAATTCGCTGTCCCTGCTGCCCACGCCCCGGCGGAGGACTGGGAAAGAGCCTCCAAGGAGGACAGGTTCGTGCATCCCTGACGCTAGATCTCCACCCGCTAACAAATCTTTTAGGTTTCTATATATCCTTTTTCTGGCCATTGATGCGTGTTTTCGTTTGAAACGCGGGCTCGTGTCTAGTGACCTGAAGGATCTGGGCTTAAGCACGGGCTTGTCTTATATGACGGAGAACGTGCCCTACCGCGAGTATCTTCGAACGGTTACCGATCAAAACGAGGTGTGTTGCAGTGTAAATGTACTTGACTCGACTCTTGCTGAGGCGTTGGCCAGATGAGTACTTGTAGTGGGCTCGTGGCCCTGGATTATGCCAATACAAAATTCTCGCGAGGCTACAGTACAACGGGGGTGGGAATGGTGGTGTGTGCCCGCCACGAATTCATCCAGCCGAACGGGGTGGGAGATCTTCAAAAGGGAGAGCGGTGTGTTACCAAGCATCTTATGTTTTTTTTTGCACCGGACTGACTTTGTATTAGATACGCTAATATGGACTACATTTTCGCGTCCGTCCTTCGCCACCATGATCCACTACTTCCCAAAATGATATCTTACGATATTGTTTGCCAGTGGTGGAAGCTATTAATGGAGCGATTAAGGGAGTTGCCGCCGCTGGTGCGGTACTTCCTCATCTTGCCCATGGTTGTCTTCGTCATCCCCAAGTTGCACATTCACGCCCATACCCTCACATGCAACATCCTGTACTCCCTCAATCTCGTTCCCGGGAGCGGCCAGACGGATGGTGAAGGAATCGAGCGTCCTTGGGCAAACATTGGCGGAATTGCAAGCAGTATGCGGATAATGGGGCCGGGGGCTCGACACGATACGGTGGATGACCACTGGGGGCATTGGAACTGGCAGAAACTGATCAGTCTTGGTGCGCGCGTTTTGGGAGTCAAAAGAGTGAGCTGACCTTGTATCTGAACAGCGGAAACTCTTCGTCGAAGACTCGACAATGCGCTGGAGCAAGAGATAGTGTTGACGGAGGCTCTGGAGTCTTTCTCGGAGCAGCAGAAGGATCGGGTGGACAAGTGGAAGAAGATGGTGCACGATTATGAAGAGGATTCGACGAAGAAGAACCCATACGAGGCAGTCGTGTCAGGTACGTGAGAGGGAGTGCAGTCGAGTGATGCTAACATTGTGGTCATTTAGGTTTGTCGGAGCATCAAGTACGGCTGCAATTTCAGCAGGAGGAACAGGAGGAGGCACGGAATGGGGGTCCCAGCGAAACACAAGGTCAGCCCCAGCACGTTCGTGGCAGAATGTTTGGATGTGGAAGATGAGCAGTGCGTGTTTTTCTTTGTCCAAGGTGTTTGATGTCTAATAAGAGCGCGACTTAGGCGGCGAGTTTGGGTTCAAGCAGAGCTGAAAAAAGCGCAGACCACGGCCCAGCAAATCAACATGGTGGCTCTTCGGACGAAGCTGATCCGCCGACTTGAGCGCCTGCGGAAGCTGCAGGGCACTTATTCGCCCGCATCAATTGTCGCGTTGGAGGCTCGCGATGCTCCAGCTGACGAGCTTCCCGAGAATGAGCCGCTCTTCTTGCCCTCAGTTCTTTCGGCGGCCACGCGAGAGACGGGGTGCACGAAGGGATTGCTGGAAATGGAGTTGTTGATGCGGGAGGCACAATGTCGGTTGAGCTTGGTTCGGCTTCGAAATCAGCTCCATATCAAGTCGCGGTATCTCAACTACAAGAAACTCCACGCGCGACACCAGGGTGCAAATACAAGAGCTTGCACAATCGTGCATCGGAACGAGAGCAAGATTCGCCTTCATTCCGAGAAGTATCAAGCCGCGTGGGGCGCGATGGTGGCGGCCGAGGGCGGGAACGAGGCAAAAGTGGGCTGGAGGAAGTTGAGGAAGGAGGATATACGGTGTATGGAGGATGCCGAGGACTTGGCGAGAAAGGAGGAAAAGAGGAAGAGGGCGAAGCAGAGGAGGAAGAGGAAGTACGATGAGCTTCTGTCTCACGGGCAGCAGCCGGCACCTTGGGAGGACGATGAGGACGATGACGATGAAGGGCCAGAGCAACGGGTGGGGGAAGCCAGAAGGGAGGTTTCCTGGATTTGGACGGCTGCTGGCTCATCGGGGACAGATGCGGGGCTCGAGGATGGTAAAATTCTTTAATCTCGGTGGCATCAGGATTCTGACGAAGCTGCAGCGTTACGGATCGAATGGGCGAAATCCTATGCGCGCTCACGGAGATGGAAGGAGGAGGTGCGGCTTTTGAAGGCAGAAACGGACCGACTCCCGATTTCTTTGGAATTTGAGGCAGACAGGTGGATCGAGAGGGCGCAGGGGGTCCCTGTTGGGGAGATCGACGTGGCATATGCACAGGGGATGATCGCGTATGCCACGAAGCAGGTGGACCTGTTTCGCGACATTGCAGCGCGAGCAAGGGAAACCGCCACTGAACCCCGGTTAGCGAATGGGAAACAACGCCCGAGGGCCCCGATTGTGGATCCCCTCGCAACTGCAGATCCAGTGATGATTGCGGTGGATGGTGCAGGGGCAGACAACGAGGACGAGGGGGATGACGACGGTATCCTGGAGGATGGAGAGGAAGACAAGCAGGGTGGGCTGGAGAGCGACGAGGAGGCTATCATGGATGGCGGTGGGGCCGAGGAATAGTGCCCAGTTCGGTGGTGCAGCAGCGTTTTTTTAGTGCATTTTTTTTTCCAATTTATTTGGCGGTTTTGCAGCTGTTTTCCGGCAAGCACTCGTTAGGCGCCTGGCGGACGCTACATTTTCCTGCAAGCATCTGTTAAGCGCCCGGCGGACGGCATTTTCCTACAGGCGCTTGTTAGGCACCCAATGGATTATATATATTTTTTATATTGTAATATACAATTATCTAGCTTTTTATCCACCTGGCAGACCGTGGGACCATGGCGCAGCAAGCCGCTGCATGCCGGGATGATGCCCAACGGCATCTGGACCTGTCCTGCAGTACCCGAACATACCCGGGATGGCCCGCACTTCCCCCTATAGGTATCCCAGCAATAACACATTAAACCTGCGGTATTGAGCCCATGTGTAACCAGTTATTCTAGGCCTATTAGGTGATTGTTGCGGGGCAGTTCAGGCCTCGAAGAACGTTCGATTCCACATGATTTTCCTGGCCAGATTTTGTTTTCCCATCGACAATCTCCTCGACGAGCTCCTGGATGATCCCGTGGAAGCAGATGACCTCAGCCGCGCCATACGTGTAGCAACCGTATCGAGTATTCGAGACATCGGGAAACTTGCGCGGTGCGTCCAGTTCATACAGTTCGAGTTTGTGTTCCCGCATGAAAATAACAGCCCGTTCCTGGTAGCCTCGCTCGCTGTCCTTGTGTTGTAAAAGGGAGCCGACTAACTGGAGCAGCTTGACGGCACCAGCGCTACTCGCATTCATTGCTTGCTTCACCGCCGCGCTAGTCGGATCATCTGCGCCAAGAGCTATCGTCGCGCTGTTAGCCTTGTTGGCAAGGAGGGCGGGAGGGGGAAGGCGATGGGTTTTGCACATCGCCTGGATTGCTTTGTAGCTGTACTCCACAACGTTCAGATCCTTGTGACAGCAGCAGCCGCCGAAGAGATGAGTGCACAAATTACTTTGCTGGGCAGGGGTGAGCAAATCAAACTTCTCTTCACCCATTTTGTGCTCCAGGACATGCTGGCTTAGCTTTGCATGTTCTGCTGACGACCTAAAAAAACAGCATCAGTGTAACGCTCCGATTTGAAGCAATATAAAATACAATGCTGCCAACTGTGACACCGATATTTTCGCAGCCTGTTGAAGGGTTTCGTTGGTGATGTCCATGATGGTGAGAAGAATATGGCTGGTCTCGATATCTTAGTCGTCCATCGCCGCCCGGCCCAGATCCCGAATAACGATGTCCGTCTTGTGTTCCTCTGACAGGTTGAATTCTTTCTTTCCATCTGTGGCGTGATCCTTCATTGCCCCCATCTTCTTGCGGTAATAATCATTGCTCATCATGGACCTCTGTTCCCGGGCTGCCAGCGGACTGCGGCTGTACGTGTCTGCGATGCGAGTAACAGCCTCCAAGGTTCCATCAAACTGTCACTGGGCTGTGTGGTCGAGTGCTGGGGCGACATCGACGAAACGGATTCTGTGTTTCCATGTGGATTTGTCGGAATCATCGACACCAGGGCTGTAAGAAGGGACACAGAGGGTTACACAACGAGATTCGACGGTGATTCCTTTGTGAGTGGTCCCATCAGAGCTTTCAACGAGACCCATATCGAATCAGAGACGTCGACTGCATTCACTCGACGAATATTGTACCTTCCGAATTCAGAATTTCACGACCGAGTTGTAATTCCCCATACTTCCCCCACTCATCAATTGCGCGGCTCACTGTGCGTCGCGACATAAATTTTCGACGAATCTTGATCCCAAAAGCCTCCACGCAACTTTTGACTGCAAAAGCTACCTTTCCCACGGCGCATCCAGCGTGAATCAAATCCCGTGCCAACTTCCGCACTACAGAGTGATACTGTCCACCTTCCATGGGGTTCCAGGTCCGTAAAGTTTTGTACTCCGAGCGCACTGACTTCAATCATGCATGCGCGCGTTTGACCTGTTTCTGCGACGCGTAAAGACGATTTCATGTTGTATTTATCGAGGCTTGCTTGTTGCAGAGGTTGGTTGTCAAAGAAAGAATGGTAAGGTCACGAGAACCGATTTGGGCGCGGGCAGACCCAAGTTCCGTGCGGAGCTGGGTCGTTTCGGCCGATTTCTGGTCAATCGCATCCTGCAGAGTCGATAATTTGGCCTTCGCAGCCTCCTCCTTCACCTTTCGGTCTCCCACAAGTCGTTTTATACGCTTGTGTTTCTTAGTGAGTTCCTCCGAGAGTGAAGTTTCCGCTTTCCGTTTCCTCGAGTTTAGTGATTCATTGGTGGCCTGTAGAAGCTGATTCCGGGAGACCAGGGATTGTTTTGTTCCAAGAAAGACCTAGATATGTCCTTGTGCTGCCGCTGTTGATAAGCCGTGAAACGGACCATGGGTGAATAACCCCACTTGACTCGAGAGCGGCAAAGAAACAGTCCAGAGACTGTTCCAACAACCAACAAACAAATCAAACGGCAATATATGCACGTTTCCAAAGATCCCGACGAGTTACAGCCCCTAGTACAGGGCCTTGTAAAGGTTGTAGGGAGAGGTTTCATATCTCAAAGAGATAATAGAGCAAACTGCGTAGAACGTGTTTCTAGACACAGTGGAAACATTGTTTCCAAACAAGGTAGATTTATAGCTTCGCAGCGTGTGTGTGTGTGTGCCCAAGCGACAGAGAAACAAGTTTAAAGTAGTCCCGTAGACTCAAGTAAGGCCCCTAGTTTATAGGCTAAGAACGTTCACAGAGCTTTCCCTAAAGAGGTACTTTCTGAGCAACGCTAGCAGTCATGTTTCCAAAGTTTTCCCTTGACGGTACTTTCTGAAACCCGCTCCGCAAACAACAACAATAATGTTTCTTTCAACAGAGTCCCAGATGCAACAGATTCTCAGAGTTCAGACAGTTTCCAGGCAAAGCCCAAGTGCGTTTCCAGAATAATATATGATTCAGAAACAATTAAGATTTCGACTAATAGTGCTACTCTATAAGAGTGCGTTCGTCGAGGATCCCAGATCAACCCAATGCGCAAGTGTATAGCCTACTAGTTCGGGGGAAGATGCTGTGTCCATCGTAGAAACGCCCTCGGATACTTATACAACCGCCAAGACACTGTTACAAAGCCCAAAACACAATCCCAATGAGTCAAAAGTCCGTTTATCCGTCTCTTTAACCGCGTTTCCGTCGGTTGTTCTTCCGAGCGTCGCCTCCCATTGGTTCCCAACTGTGAGCACGCCATGTTCCCTTGCCAATTACGAGGCAGGAACCCGTCAGCAGCACCCCTGTATTATTCAGAGGGTGTGTCGATCACCGATAGATCGGCACTGCATCTCGTTCGTCCTGTTTCTGCTTCAACTCAAGTCTCCCCTTGGGTCCAAGTACGGAACTTGATAGTACTCCTTTGTAGGTCTCGGTAGATACCCGTTTCTCTAGGGTTTCCCAGAAAGTGTTCTTGAGAAAGAACCTTAGAACACCTTTAGAGTTGTGATCCGGATCCACAGAATAGCCGACCACCTGTTTCGGTGTATCCGCATCCAATGGAAACCGGCAACTCTGGCAACCGAAACACTCGTGACCAAACGCGTCTCCCCTAGCGTCTCAACACAACACAACACATTGCCAACTCCCATTCCTTTGACCCGTTTCCGTTGTTTAAGTGAATGTTGGAAACAAGTCAAAAGAAGTCCCTTGACTTATTATCTGGCTGCACGTTTCCCTTACAGTTTTCAGGGCGAGACTAGCCAATGGACGTTCTAATTCCTTAGAACGTCCACCCGTTTCTCTGTGGTTTGCCCAACAGCTACCAGGAACCAGTACCGTTGCATAGAAACAACAGTTTCAGCAATGAGCACGATCAGAAACACGCAAAATTACGTGTATCTAACCATGGCCCAATTACTGGCTTATCACCGGCTCGGGGACAGGGTCCTCCGTTACTGCCCTCGTTCCCGGCTCGGGGGCAGTGCGGGTTTCCGTCTCTGGGACGGAAGGAAGAGTCTCCGTCACTCGGACGGAGACTGGGACGGGGGGTGCGCCTCTCGCTACTACCTCTGAATCAAATGAATTGTCACTATCTGAATACAGGAGGGCGTAGCGATTTGGGGACGCGACCGAGGGCGCACCGCTCACTCGGCCGAATGGGGAAAACCCACCGGGTCCGTCTTGTCTCCGTCCACCGACTCGGCCGGAAGCGAGGTGGAGGTGGAGAGACAGGCGAACAGCTCGTCGAGGAGGTCGTCTCTGAGTTGACGAACGACCTCGTCGAGAATGTCCGTATGCCGAACGTCGGAGGTGATGGGGCATTTGCGGGTGAGGTGTCCGGCTGCTCCGCACCGGAAACAGGTGCATGGGAACGGGCGTGTCCGGGCCCAGTCAACGTCCATTGGGACAGCTGCTGGAAGGACAGGTGCCGCAAGTGGGGCGAACGTGACCGGAGCATGCGCGGGAACTGGAGCCGGAGCCGGAGCCGGAAATACGCCCGCTGCGCGCGACCGTGGGAAAGCAGCTGGAAGCCGCGCTGGAGGGGTTCCGGTTCGGGTGCAGCCAAACACCTTGTACTGCCGGAAGGCGCGTAAGCGCCATCTGTCATAGTTGGTGAGGTCGGGGGCGGTTCCAGATGTCGTAATCGCGACGTTGATCCGCGGGTCGAGGCCAGAGCGGTACTTGGTGACCCGGATGAGAGCGTCCGAGTAACCGGCTGTTACGGCCAGTTCCTCGAAGTCATCCGTGTCCCGGTAGATGTCGCGGGAGCCCTGGAAGTACGAGTGGGACTCAAGCTTGGTGAGAGCCTGGTCCTGCTCGTTCTCCTCGACAAACTGGAGCCGGAACTCGGTCTCGAACTGGGCCCAGGTGGGGAATGGGAACGGTACGGCAGACACGCACCGTTCCGCCCATCGGGCAGCCGCGTCCTTCGACATAAAGGACATGGCGAACCGGACGAGTTTTTCATGCGAGACGAACCTGTCCGCCATGAAAGCTTCCAGAACCAGCTGGTAATAGGTGAGAACAGAGTAAAGGAAGATCTGTCCTTGCGTCCGGTCACCGTCAAAAATGGCCAGAGGATTCGGTCGAAGGACCGTTTTGGGTGCTGGGTGGGGGGCAGAGAAGTCTGGACCCGGCGCTGGAGCCGGAGCGGCAAGGGTGGGGGCAGGCGGCGGATTTTGATTGCCGAGCAGTAGCTGGCGGAGCGCATCTTGGATGGCATCAAGAGAGCCTTCAACAGCGGTGAGCCGATCCACAACTCCGGAAGCCAGATCCGGAGTGTGAACACTCGGGATCACGGGTTGTGCGGAGTGTGGAGGGGGTAGCTGGTCTATCGGAACGGAGGAGGGGTCAAGATTTGAAGTGGGGGAGGATGGAGCACTGGAGTAGTGGTCCGAATCCGTACCTGCACCAAACTTCCCAATCTTGACCGGTTGATCCCTTAGATCCTTTCTTCTGCTGTAAGGGCAACCTTAAGCTCAGCGCGGGGCGTGGAAACTAGCGGGGGAAGCCAAAGTATAAATACAGGTACCACAATACAGGAGCGGGAATACTACGCACCTAGTGGGGGAGTCCGAAGAGAAGGAAGGATGAGGATTCCCATGCTAGGTGAAACCTTATATACAAATTAGTAACTACCCAGTAGCATGTATCCGGAGGTATCTACAATGATCACGGGCCTGTTCGCATAGCACGTGCCAACGAGGACGGGCAGGCGGAAGGTCAGGGGCATTAGCCGGAGGGATAGAGGCCGGAGCGGAGGCCGGAGCGGAAGCCGGAGAAATAGCCAGAAATGCCGGAAAGGTGCGCAGAGTGGGGGTTCCCCTGACACGTCTAGAGAAAACTTTGGAAATGTGACTGCTGTACGCTGCTCAGAAAGTACTTCTTAGGGAAAGCTCTGTGAACACTCTTGGCCTATAAAATAGGGGCCTTACTTGAGTCTACAGGACTACTTTAAACTTGTTTCTCTGTCACTTGGACACACACACACACTGCGAAGCTATAAATCTACCTTGTTTGGAAACTATGTTTCCACCGTGTCTAGAAACATGTTATACCCGGCTTGCTCTTCGTCTCTTTGAGATACGAAACCTCTCCCTACAACCTTTACAAGGCCCTGTACTAGGGGCTGTAACTCGTCGGGATTTCTGGAAACGTGCAGATATTGCCGTTTGATTTGTTTGTTGGTTGTTGGAACAGTCTTCGGACTGTTTCTGTGCCGATCACGAGTCAAGTGGGGTTATTTGTGTGTTTCTTATATAGGTTCTGAGCACATCAATCACCGTGGCCCAGGACGGAATCTCAGTTCCGGCCGGTGCGGAATTCCGTGCATAAGCCTCCGTAAAACACTACGAGACAGTACTTCCAGCTCAAATCTCTTTGGCTGGGGCGAACATGGTGTAGAGAATGTGATTGCCTTCCTTGAGCTCACCACCATTGTCCTCGTCATCGTCGCAGTCCGGATCCGGGGACAGGTCCGGTAGGTCATCATTGTCCACTTTCGGATCATACCCATCATCTCCGTGCCACTACTCTGAGTCGATGGCACAGATAGACCAGGTTGGACCTTTGCGCAGCTGCTGGAGGATTGCAGCGGCAAGCTTTTCGTTCCTCTGGATGGTTCGCAACTCGTCGCTGCAGGTGCGGCATCCAGTCAGGCAGCGCGTCATCCGAACTTCCTTGGCCTCCCAGTTGATCTCTGGATTGTGCTTTTGGAGCCAGGAGTAGCCAAGGATCATGTGCTGCTTGCTGAGCTGAGTCATGGCGAGCTGGATACGCTCAGCGTGCCCTTTGTGTCGACCACCATATTGACTACGCCAATGATGCTGCCCACTTGGTTTGAACTGCCATCCACATTGAGAACCGGGATGGGCTGCGAAAGCTGCCAGACTGGTAGGTTTCGGGAGATGACGTACTCCGAGTTGATGAAGTCTCCAGTCGCTCTGCAATTGACCAGAGCCTTAGTCGACATCTATGCGGCGGTCTTGACAGACTGCGAATCCAGCAGGATATGCAGGAAGTTCCAGCCCTCGACGGAATCAAATGATGTACTGCTGGGGGAGTGGCCGTTCCCACTTTGGGCGATGCACATGCCGGAGTAGGCCTGTCCTCATTCCCGGCTTGGGGACAGGGGCCTCCGTCACTGTCCTCGTTCCTGGCTTGGGGACAGTGCGGGTTTCCATCTCCAGGACAAAAAGGGGAGTCTTAGTCACTCAGACGGAAACTGGGATGGGGGGTGCGACTCTCGTTACTACCTCTGAATCGGATATATTGATGGTATCTGAATGCAAAAGGTGTAATGATTAGGAGACGTGACTGAGGGCGCACTGCTCACTCGGCCGGGGACGGAAAACCCGCTGGGTTTGCATCCACATCAATTGATTCCACTGGGAGCAAGGCGGTGGTAGAGAGACAGGCAAACAGCTCATCGAGGAGGTTGTTGCTGAGTTGACAGATGACCTCGTCAAGAATGTCCATGTGCCAGACGTAACAGGGCACTCATGGCAAGGTGTCTGGCAGCTCCACATCGGAAGCAGATGCATGGGAACGCACGTGTCCGGGTCCGATCAATGTCCATCGGAACGACTGCTGGAAGCACAGCGCCGGAGCTTGTGCGAACGAGACCGGAACATGCAGGCACCAGAGTGGGGAACATGCCCACCACATGCGGCTGAAAGTTGGGCTGGAGGGTTTCTGGTCTGGGCACAGCCGAATGCTTTGTACTGCCGGAAGGCGCGTAACCGCCACCTGTCGTAGTTGGTGAGGTTGGGGGCAGTTCCAGATGTTGTAATTGCAACATTGATATGTGGGTCGAGGCTGGTGAACTGTCTGGAATCCGACTATACCTAAACACGGCACATTTTGTGTGTTTCAGGAATCGCTGGATTACAGTATAGGCTTATTTCTAAGGACTGGTATACAGTCTCAGTGTAGCCAGATGGGTTGTGATCACAGAGTAACAGGTACAAGGGGTAGGGAACTACCCTGCGGACTGACAGTGCTCGCCTCGAAAACTGTAGAGGAATGTGTAGCCCACAAACCCCTTTAGAAACTACTTCTGGTCTTATTCCCACACCATGGAATAGGACATACTGATGACAAGGGCATGCAGGAATAGTCTTATTTCTGCACCAATAGGCTGTGCGCTTTCCATGTGATAGACGTCAAGCCCGGGGATATGCATTCCAGTGAAGTTCCGGGACTAGCGAAGGTCGGCTAAGGAGATCTGATGGGATTGTTCTTATTCCGAGCAGACGGAGTTGGGGAAATAAGAACCCTTTCTGGGACAAGTCTTACTAGGGGTATCTATGAGGAGCTGGAGACCAGGGGAACATTACCCAATGGTCAGCGATGGCAGGACAGGATCAGGGACTATGGGAAATAGGGTGAACGACTCGGCATCAGTCAGCCAAGAGACTGAGGGTTTCAAACCCCTAGGCTGAACAACGCCGCACGAACGGACATCACGATTGTCCTGTACACCGGCCAATGGCAATACGCTCGCGGGAGTCCTTCCGACGGACAAACAGCTGAGGAAGGGGAACTCGGGCAATTTTACTAATTTCTGTTTCGTTCTTGGACTTGCATATGATTTTGGGATTTGTATAAGTAGTCAGGACATTATCTCTAGTAGGGTACAGAATCACCCGTGTATTAGTGGGCTGAACACTTGTGATTGGGCTATTTCTGGGGTTGGCTCAGTGTGTATTGTCGTTGGACTTTAACATCGGGAAACCTTAAGTTGGAATAAGGAATAGGGTATCGGAAACATCTTGGACATGATTGAGGCTATCTAGCATCTGGGAATCAAATTGTGTTTTGGCATCAGCTACCATCATCGTCATCAGCTATCATCATTGGCACTTGAGAAATAAGCTACGGGGTTTCTATCATTTGGAATTGTTGTATCGTCGACCTATCTGAGGTCTCTTGCATGTCATTGGACGACACCACCACCACCACCATTCTCAATACTTGCTGTCTCATAAGCTGCGAAGCTTTAAACCATCTTATTTCCACCACTCGATTATCGCTCAGGTCAACTCCTGGTGATATCTTGCAGTGAAGGTTCATCTTCCTAAGGGAAACACATACCTTCCCTTCAACCTTGTTAGGACCTGTAAAGGGACTACCACTCGTCTGAATCTTGGCTCTTGCACTCGCTGATCGGCCTATTCCCGATCCTCGTCTTATTTCCATAGGCCTCACCGCTTATTCCGGAAGGACTTGGGTTGTATTTGGGTGATAGGTGTGTTGTTTGGGTTTAGTTCAGAGCACATTGTTCACCGGAGCAGCGGTACTTGGTGGCCCGGACGAGCACGTCCATGTAACCAGCCGTTATGGCCAGTTCCTCGAAGTTGTCCATGTACCGGTAGACATTGCGGGAGCCCTAGAAGTACAAGTGGGACTCAAGCTTGGTGAGGGCCTGGTCCTGCTCGTTCTTCTCTACGAAACGGGGGCGGAATTCCGTCTTGACTCTGGTCCAGGTGGGGAACGGGAATGGAACGGCTGACGAGTGTCGCTCAGCCCACTGAGCGGCTGCATCCTTCAACATGAAGGACATGGGGAACTGGACGAGCTTTTCCTGTGAGATGTTCCCGTCTGCCATGAATGCTTCCGGAACCAGCCGGTAATAGGTGAGAACAGAGTGGAGGAACATCTGTCCTTGGGTCCGGTCACCATCAAACATGGCTGGAGGGTTCAGTCAGAGGACCGTTTTTTGAGCTAGGTGGGGGCCTGAGAAGTTTGGACCCAGTGCTGGAGCCGGAGTGGCAGGGGCAGGGGCAGGCAGTGGATTTTGGCTGTTCAGCAATAGCTGGCAGAGCATGAGCTGAATGTCCCTGGGGGAACCTTTGACAACAGAGAGCTGGGCCATGGCATCAGAAGCTGGATCCAGAGTGTGTACACTCAGGATCTCAGGTTGCACGGCAACAGGGGTGGGCGGCTGGTCCATCAGAACGGAGGAGGGGTCGAGATTTGAAGTCGGGGAGGATGGAGCACTGGAGTAGTGGTCCGAATACATACCTGCACCAAACTTCCCAATCTTGACCGGTTGATCCCTTAGATCCTTTCTTCTGCTGCATGGGCAAACTTAAGCTCGGCATAGGGCACAGAAACTAGTGGGGGACTCCAAAGAACAAATATGGGTACTAAATACAGGAGCAGAAATACTATGCGTCTAGCAGAGGAATCCGAAGAGAAGAAAGGATGGGGATTCCCATGCTAGGCGAAATCTTATATACTAGTTGGTAACTACCCAGTAGCATGTGTCCGTAGGTATCTACAATGATCCTGGGCCTGATCACATAGCACGTGCCAGCGAGAGCAGATGGATGTCCCAGACAATTGGATGAACGGATGGACAGGCG
Source organism: Mycena olivaceomarginata (assembly GCA_029378375.1). Lineage (NCBI taxonomy): Eukaryota > Fungi > Basidiomycota > Agaricomycetes > Agaricales > Mycenaceae > Mycena > Mycena olivaceomarginata. Next base: position 55,878 of record JARKIC010001557.1, on the reverse strand, counting down.
CAGGAGTGTCCGGAGTGACAGACGGAAAACCATCCAGGGTATTGGACAGAAAACCATCTGGAGCGGAAGCGGCCGGAACCGGAGCCAGGGCCGGAATCGGAGCTGGAGTGGGGGTTCCCCTGATAGCTGATCCATGATTCATTTCTCACTGTCTCTCCAGCGCTCCAAGTCTCCACCACTGATTGCAGAAAGCAACAAGCAGCCTGACCCTGCGCCTGACCCAAACCAGCTCACTCCTGATACGGTCTGGCAGTGCAGACGGTTTGGAATAACTGCCATATTTATTCCACTGCTCACAAGATGAAAAAAAAAAAACTGCAGGCAGCTCTGGCCATTTCCCCCAACTGCAGACATTTCGAAACTTGAGAGCTAGAAGGCCAGGGCTCAATAACATGATTGGGCATAATGTACAAACACAGTACAACCACCAATGAATGTTCAGACTTGGCTCAGACCAACACCGTGGAGGAGCAGCCAAATGGTGAAGCTGATGCTGCCACTGCTGCTGAAGAAACTGGAAATGCAGAGCCTGGTCCGACTTCAGTTCTTCACACTTACCTTCAGAATGTCAAGAGCAGGATTTCAGATGAGATCTGCACCTATGGTCAACTGTTCTGCTGTTATGACCATGCACTTTCTGATCCCTTTCTGGCTGTTTATGGCCCCGTCCAAGCTCCGGCCTAGTTTACGGCCGTTATGTCCAACCTCATTTTCCAGACGCGACTCGTATTTCTGGCTCGCATCCGATCCAACATGCTGTTGTGTCCAGCTTGTTCCGTTGACGCACACCCTTTGGGGTTTTTGCAATGAAGGTCTTCTGAGCATTCCCCAAATCAAACATATGACTTATGCAACTATGCTTCCCTCTTATTGTCTTTCGCTCTACTTATTGTCTTTAACATACTTCTTTCCGCATTAGAACTATCTCCATATTTAGTATAATATGTATTACTGAATTATTTCATTCAAATTGACAGGGGGGGGTGACATGTGACTGGATTCACCTATTCGACATTTCGACAACAGCCAAATTTTTGCATGACACCCTCCAAAATTTCGGCAATCTTATGGAAACTTTGCGCTCTAGGGGGGGGGGGGGGGGGGGGGGGAGGAGGACACCTGTGACGGCTTGGAGGTTCGACAAAAGTCTTTGTAACACATGACATCGACCAATATTCAACATCTACTGAGGGGTCTGTGACGCGTGACTGTCGATTTGAATGAAATAATTCAGTATGTTCTACTGTATCTTCAGTTAAAAATTAATGTGCTTTGCCTCTGCATTGCTCTGTGGTCTGACTTCTGCTTCCTTTGTCATAAAGCCAAGTTAGTTGGTGTACCCACTCACCTACGTGGTATCACTTCCGGCCCTATCTGTCTTCCGGCCCTTTCCATCCTCTGGCCCTTTCCATCTTCCGGCCTTTTCTGACACGGATATAACATCTGCTATATAAATGGATAGCTCTAGGATTTTCTGAAGCATGCTTTGTTTGCATTGAGAGACACCCCCGCCGACCCCAAGGGTTTCAAACCCGATGCACTCTACTATCTCAATGTTTTTATCTGGCTGCCACATCTGCTTTGCCCAGACATAATATTCAAATGTGAATGTGGTTATTGTGTGGGGCTCAATGGTATGAATTCTATGACCAATAAATCCCTTCTTTGACACACTTGTAGGGTTGAATGATAATCCTATTGCTTGTCGTGTTTGTCGACGACCAACAGATTATTTCTTATTCACAAACTGCTTTCATTGCAACAATGACCGAATAAATGACCCAGGATTTGGAAGACACTATAAAGGCTCTGATGTTCACATTTCAAGCCAACTACCTCATCTGGTGCAGCTTGCTTTCCCGGGTTAGTTTTATACTTTGAATTTTACATGCCATTCCTTAATTCACCTCCAGCTTACCTCTCAACACGAAGTGCAATTGACAAAGAAGTAATGGCTGAGGCAGCTAGCTTGTTCACATCGCATTTTGGGCCAGGCCCTTATTCTGAGCTTTTCTCTGAGACACAGTACCGAGTTCATGCTGGGCGTGAACTCATCTGGCTTGCTGCTGTTGACCAATATGACATTTGTCCTAAGACATTCTCCTCTTTTGATGATCCCTTAGCATATGGCGGCTTTCAGTCTATCTGTCAAATACATTTGCTCAATGTTTGTTGACTGGTTTGCTGCGCACTGAATCTCTATGGACCCTGCTATCGCAGCTCAACCTGGCGAGAAGCTTTCTGGAGATCATACATTCTGGGCAAGACCTCCTATCAGTATTATTTTGCATTGAGTTTCATATAACCATCCAGATTGTCAACCATACAGGGAAGCTGAAAGGCGAACCAGTTCACACTGCATTATACAGTGTTATAAACAAGTTTGAAGAAGTTTGAGCCACAACTTTGTGCTTGACAAAGTCAATGTTCTTTCTGGAAGGGCTTTATCAGGGGATCAAAAAGGGTCTAAAGGAACATGGACACAAAGCGATACAAGTAATATAATGTGATCAGCGACAAGGTGAGTTTTCTTTTGTGCCTGAAAAAAAATAGCTCAGACAATTTCAGTTGAACGTAGCTTCCATGAGAATCTCATGCCTTCGCTTCGCCAAGGTGTCTAACATGTAACTGTCTACAGCAGCCTTCCTCTGCTGCAGTGTTCAGATGTACCTTTTGATTTTGCTGGTGACTCACATGTATTCAGAGCTTATGCTCTGAGATACTTAGTGCAGCTAAGGAAGTGCCAGACCCATCTGCACATTATCTTGTCGCAGTATCCATTAACTCAAACAATGCAACTGGTGCTGCTGCCAAGTTAGACATCATTCAGTTTTGGATGTCAAAAAAAACTATATCTTACAGGTAAGTGAGTTTCATGTTTCTCTCGCCCAACAGATGTTGTTTCATGCCTCAAGGCTATTCTTACATCCTGAGAGATACTCAAGATCAGACATAGAATCAAACGAACACTCTTGCAGATTTTGGATGCCCTTGGTTTACCAGAGCTAGAGAAGGCTGTCCACTTGGCAAATGCACCATTTCTGGACCTTGGAAAGTATGCTCACCTGAAGGGTATTGCAAAGGACATTCATGTTTCTCTGCACACTCTCACTGGAATAGTTTCTGCGGCAACCATATACAGAAATTGACCCCAAGCCCGCACTGGTGTGGTCAATATCACCGCCATCTTCTGAGAAGCTGCATGCCCTATCTCTTGAGATTGATTGTCTGTGGCTTTTGTAACAGAACTTGGCTGTGCGCAATGCAATCAGACTTCCACTTAGTGATACAGCTGCAGTTCAAGTTGGGCAGCTTGTGACAGTTGTATACGGATGCAAAGCAGGGGCCAAGGGTGTCATCTTAGACCATCCAGGCTACCTTGATTCTGTCATGGACACCCACAGGACACAACACTGATTTAATGTCACCAAATAATGCTCCCTTGTGCAGATCACAAAAGTTCTTGTTCCTGGGCAGAAACATGCACTTATGAAGCAGCAGACTTTGAGGTGGATCTCCGAGCATGGTAGCCTCAAGGGGGAACAAATCTGCGAGATTTGCACTACACCTCGAAGTTTTTTTTTTCGGCGAAATCCGGGACCCCTTCCCCCCCCCCCCCCAGAAAAGGGAATTCCCATTTTAGGACGTGATCCGAGCTTTCCCACACAACCGGCAAGTATCGATTTGACTTGGAAAGCCCCGTGTGCTGCCACCACTTGACGGATTCCTTCCAAAAAATATTCTGGGGTTCTTAACATCATTCTACACCTCTCTCATTTTTCTCAAGGTATGTTTCCCTTTTGAGATGAGACACATAACTCAAATACCTGTGTCTAACGCGTCTTTTTGGTCTTCTCACACGAGTTGCAAACCCCATTCTGACGCCACTCCTCTGCAGCTGCACAGTCTATAGAACTAGAGGACTATCAGTAAAGGTCGAAATCAGAACAGCCACGTACCCAAATCGTCTCGCACCCGGCCCGAATGCAGTTGACTGCATCCGACTCGCGCTGGTCATTCATAACTTCTTTCCCGCAAATGCATTCGACCTCGGCAGCTTTCCTCTTGGTCCTGGGACGCAGGGCTGAAAGCTCCGGAGTTGAGGTGATCGAGGACGTTGTCCCCAACAATCAACAATCCCATACATCAAGCTATATGACTACGTAGACTCACAAGTCATTAACACACTTGTTTTCAGAGTGTTCTAGGTGCTAAAACCACTATATAAATTTTGGCTTACAACTTTTTTTTTCGAGCCTGGGTGGGGACCCCTCCCCCCCCCCCCCCCCAAATAAGGAAATTTCTTATCTTTGGTGCCCCTTGGGTAGCCTTCTTGTTGTCGCCACAAGCATGCTCCGCTCTCAAGCTGAGAATCCACCCTTAGCTCTACAAGTTCAGGCAAATGCACATCACTGCCCTGGCTATTGTTATTCCCCGAGACAATTTTAATACAACACCAGCAGAAACTGATGGTGTGATGTTAGATGACGTGGATACTGAGTTTGACCCTGATGAGATACTATCCATTTTATAATTATTCGACCATGCATTTACTCATATTTTCTGTCAGACACCAAGTTTTGATGATGAACCCGTCCCAGATTTTGATAGTGAATCTCAGCTGAGAGCTGAGCTCAAGGACATTGAGAATTTTCTCTGGCAGCGGCACCAGGGTGACCTCGTTGCAAGAAAGGTTCTTGATGATGCTTTCCACTTTATGGACCGGCTCCTCCAACTGCTCCCAAAAAAGCATTCAGTCTGCAAGGATTTTGCTCATCAATTGAGTGAAGCCATTTTTGTCCGAGACCAAGATGATGAAGATTCTGTTTGAGCTGTAATTGAAAAGAAAGGTGGGAAATGGTCCTACATGCTACGTGCACACTCGGCTGCCCCTCACAAGCACATTTGTCGCTTTATTCTGAGCCCAGAGATACTGGTTCAGCATCTGTGATGTTTGTTCAATGCCTCCAAGAATGTCAAGTGCCCAACTGCAAGCGGTGATAAGCCAGTAAATGGGCCATGGTTAGATACACGTCATTTTGCGTGTTTCTGATCAGACTTATTACTGTAACTGTTGTTTCTATATAACAGTACTGGTTCCTGGTAGCTGTTGGGCGAACCACAGAGAAACGGGTGGATGCTCTAAGGCATTAGAACATCTATTGACAAGTCTCACCCTGAAAACTGTAGGGGAATGTGCAGCCAATTAACAAGTCAAGGAACTTCGTTTGACTTGTTTCCAACATCCACTTAAACAATGGAAACGGGTCAAGGGAACGGGAGTTGGGCAATGTATTGTGTTGTTTTGAGACGTCTAGAGGTGGTGTTAGGTCACGGGTGGGAGTCGGGTACTGGGGTAGCTGGTTTCTATCAAATGCGGATACACCGAAACAGGTTATCGGCTATTTGAAGGTCCGGATCACAACTCCAGAAACGTTCACAAGCTCTTTTCCAAGAACCCTTTTTGGAAAGTTCCTCAGAAATGGGTATCTCCTGAAAGCTACAAAGGAGTACTATCAAGTTCTGCATTGGAAACAGAGGGGAGAGTTGAGCAGAAGGCAGAAACGTGTCGAGCAAGTGCAGTGCTGATCTATCAGTGATCTGTGCACCCTCTGAGTAATCCAGGGGTGTTGCTGACAGGTTTCTGCTATGTAATTGTCAAGGGAACATGGTGTGCTCGTTCTTGGGAACCAATGGGAGGTGATTCTCGGAAGAACAACCGACGGAAACACGGTTAAAGAGACGGATAAACGGACAATTGACTCGCTGGGATTATGTTTTGGGTTTGTAAGTGTGGTCTTGGCATCTGTATAAGTATCTGGAGGTGTTTCGACAATGGACACAGGATCCCCCCACTGTTAGCAGCCGTTTCTGCCTACACTAGGGCACAATCTGACCAGTATCCACCTGCCAGGGTGTGATCTGGGCAGTATTGTTGTTCCACCATGCAGTAAGCTTGCACCTGGGTGTGGATCTGTGTCCCTCAATCGAGCGCACTCTTATAGAGTAGCATTGTATTGATTTCTTCTTTGTTTCTGAATCATATCTCATTCTGGAAACGCACTTGGGCCTTTGGCCTGGAATTGTTAGACTCTGTTGACTGTGTTGGATTCGGTTGGACTGTGTTGGACTTGGTTAAAGGAACTGGGAAACTTTGAGTCTATCCGACTGTAAACTTTGAGTCTACTCGACTATAAACTTGTGTGCTTTGAGTCTACTTGACTATAAACTTGTGTGGAAGCGGGGTTCAGAAAGTACCAGTTTGGGAAAGCTCTGGAAACGCATCTGAGTGCGAGGTCTGGAAAGTACCTTCAGGGGAAAGCTCTGGAAACGTATCTGTATGCGGGGTCTAGAAAGTACCTTCAGGGGAAACTCTGGAAACGTAGCTGAGTGCGGGGTCTGGAAAGTACCTTCGGGGAAAACTCTGGAAACACAATTGCCTGTTGAGAAACATGCAATCACCTGAGTCCACTGGACTATAAACTAGCTAGTTGGGCCTTCATAACGTCCTCTACCTATCTGCTGAGAAGCCTTGTATCTAAACCTTGCCTGGGAACTCTGTTTCCATGTGTCTTGAAATGTGTATTGCTCGCACTTTGCTCCAATCTCAGTTTCTGAGATCTGAAACCTCCTCCTACAACCTTTACAAGGCCCTGTACTAGGGGCTGTAACTCGTCGGGATCTTGGAAACATGTATCTAAGATCGCTTGGATGGTTCATCGGCTGTTTCTGGCAGTCATAGCACTGTTTCTACACCGTGTAACCAACAAGTGATTGATTAGTTCATGTTTCTAACGTAGGTCCTGAGCACACAAATCAGCGGAAAGAAGGCTAACTTCTTTTCAGAGGAGGCATGGAAGATGGCAGAACAGCTTCTCGTCACTGCAAAATTAGGATTCTTGTCCGATCCACTTGATATTCCACTCTACTATCTAATAGGCTGTGATTGTGATGGCCTCAACATATACTGATGGATCTGCGGGACCAACTCTGTTGAAGGTGGCTGGTACATGACTCTTTGCCGAATGTTTGGCTCCTTGAGTTCAGCTTCGGAATTTGGCGAGGCATTGATTATAACATTTGCATATTGTCAGAAAATTACAGTGAGTGCAGTGTTTCTTTCCCTAGTCCATGCCTTGATAGGTTTAGGTTAGTCACAAGAACCGCTGAAACGGCGTAACATAAATGCATGGCATCTAGTGCTGATTTTGCAATTTCCTATGACCAGTATTTATACAATGGGAAGCAACTAGCACTTCTGTTGTTACTAGCCTCCTAGCTAGTACACAGACCACTTGTTAGGTGATATAAAGGAGAGTCAGAGCGAGCCCTAACTGCTGACTGTAGCGCCAGACTGCACTAGTGTGACACGCTAGCTGCTAGTTGAGTGTACAAACCAGGGATTAAACCACAGCCTAAACATTCATTGAGACGAGACCTAGGAGACTCTAGTAGTTGAGAAATGATGTACCAGGGAGCTAGCAATAGTCTAGTGGACCGGAATCGACAATGGATGTATAGCTAGGAGACAGTGTTTTGAGCTAGTTCACTCAGCACAGGTCTAGGCTGTACTATCTAATCTCTAGATAAGGGCCAAAGGCAGTGCCAGGCAGAGAGATCCTGCTAGGACCAGCTAGTACCATAAAGATACGATGTTATGGACACATGAGAGATGCGAAACAACAGCTAGGGCCTAATACAGGCAGCTAGCTCGAGTGGAATAGCAGGAAGGCTATTGGTGCGGAGCTACAGGCGATCATCAATGCTCTGACACATAGAGCTGACCTAGGCCACCAGTTGCAACACTGGGCTTTCTACAGGCAGACAGATCAACGCTCTGACACATAGAGCTGACCTAGGCCACCAGTTGCAACACTGGGTCATCTACAGGCAGATAGATCGATGCTCTGACAAACAGGGATGACCTATGATGTTGGTTGCCACCCCAGGTTGTCTAGATGCGATATATCGACAGTCTGACACAGAAAGATGACCTATGATGTTGGTTGCAACCCTAGGTTGAAGATGACCTAGAACACTGGCTGTAAACCCAGGTGACTAGGTGCAATTCTTGGCTATAGATGATGTGCCCAGGATCTGCAATATACCCACGAATAGGCTGCTAGCTCGTCAGTGAGGCTGACCTAGCATGTCATAGGATGGCTCTAAAACAACATGGCAGTCGTCTCATTGGCTGTTCATCTTGAATCACCTCATATTGCTTATTATTGTATTATTCAGCTTGCTTTCACATGTATTTGGAACCTAGTAGCATAAGGGGAGCACAGGAGCAACTAGCACCTCAGATTAGCACTCCCTGGTCGAGTATGAAGCTGTTGCAGGTGGCCTCTAATAGAGATTACACCCCAGTTTTGTGTGATGCTAGTGGAGGTGGTCTCAGGTTGCTAGTGAAGTTTGTAATGCACTTCACTGATAGTAGTCTTTATTGGAATTGATAACTGTTGACTCTGGAACGTTGAGTGATTAAGTTGAGGATTTTGTTTTGTTGGTTCTAGCAAACCTCCACATATAAAATAAGGGTGTTCTCTTCGAGACCCAGCTTCAGTTGCGCTAGTGACTTTGCCTTCACCCTGACAGGACGGAAGCTCTGTCGTAGTGTGTTGGATCGCTTGCTAGGTGATTGTGTGTTGACTTGAGCCCCACTAAGATAAAGACGAACTAGGGTGTTCTCTTTGAGACCCAAATGCAGTTTGTGCTAGTGACTTTGCCTTCACCCTGACAAGACAGATGCTCTGCCATAGTGTGTTGGATCGCTTGCTAGGTGGATTGTGTGTTGCCTCGAGCCCTATAAAGAAGAAGACAGACTAGGTGCCCCCACCTCTAGTTTGGCTATAACTTGTCAGTTACTCTGCCTTCACCTCGATATAGATGGAAGCTCTGTCGTAGTGTGTTGGGTCGCTAGCTGGACACTTGTAGTGAGCTAGTGCCAATAAAAGCGGAAAGGTTCCTGTTCTTGGTTAAGGAATAGGTTGGTGGTCAAGGAGAGTCTTGCTGTTTGAGACTTGAAGTCATTTGGAGTTAGCCTCAGTAGTCCTTAGGTTGCCTAAGGCGAGGATTTTCACAAACCTACAAACCTCTGCCCTGGTGTTCTCGACCTAGCGGTCCAGCCATCTTGTATCCACCCCATATTGTCATGAATCACCCTGACTCAGCATCGCAGATATCCTTTTTCGGATTCTACCACATTCCTTTTTTGGAATAACCCGTCCTTGATCGGGTTATTCCCTGGCCCACAACACTCACTCGACCCTCAGGGACATGAACATCCCTGCAGACATGGATTCCTCACCACTTTACCACCCGGGTTCTTATCGCAGTAAACCGGGACTCTATACGATGATGGCATGACACCAAACACATGCAACCCGGGTTCTGTGCCCTAGCAACCGGGACTCCTTTGTGCCGATGACCATATCCAATGGGTCATGACTACACTCCTTTATGTTGGTGGATATTCACTCCTGATATCCCTGCCAAGACAACTACACTCCTGAATGGTGACAGGTGTCCCCTGAGTGCCACCTGCTGACTCTTTTATGCTCATGACTCCTTGGTGGCCCCTAGATGCTGTGGTGATAACACATAGGGACTAGGAGCATCAGCTCGTAGTTAATTTATGTAGAAAGGTATATAAACTCGGTAGAATCTCCCCTGTACAGTAGATGCTACCTCATCTATACTCAGGCCTTACTTTGGCTGGATTGCTTGGTTCTTGAACTTGAGCCTGGAGTGCTCTTGTTCTCATCTTGTTGTTCTGGTCTTGCCTTCGCTCCCCTTTCACTCGACAACACCAGAACTCCTACTCTCTGTGTCTTGCCTTGGGATATCAACCTAGCAGTGTTGGATCTGGCCCGTTAGGTAGCGGCAAGGAGCGACGCTTACCTACCAAGGGGAAGAGATCATCACACTAGTTCCCTGGCAGGGTTGTACAGAGACTGGTTTGCCTGAAGTTCCCCTCAGGCGCCCCTCGGTTTTGGATCCAGTTGGAACCCCTGTTTGGAGTACCCCTGAGTCGGGTTCCTCCTCTCGGGTTCTTGGGACGCAACCCCCTATCCAGAACCCGAAGCCCCTATTTGAGCCACCCGGAGCGGGTTCCTCTCACTAGGTTCTGGTGCATAGTTGCAGTACTCTTGCTGCAATATCTTTGGGTTCTTCAGCATGGGTTGCTCACCACCTATGGATGCTGGCCTGGTTAGCCACATCCTCCTCTTGGATCCTCGATGCACGGTCATGCGCTATTCGAGCGGTGATGGATTCTCTCTCAACACCTAGGGATGGCTGCTGTTGTGTCTGGTGTGGATGTGGTCCAGCTGACCTAAGGGCCGTTGCTGACACTGTGGTAGTGCCCCGGGGTCGCGTCGGGGAGCACTACCGACCAGGCGACGTGGCGGCTAAGACAAAGAGCTTGATTCCCATGCTACTACATCACGTGCCTACATCCCGAACTCCCTACCACAACACATATAAACACACCCCCGGACCATCCCTAGGTTCCTAGCAGTGTTGTTGTTGGCGGTTGCATATTGCTAGTATGTTGTAGAGTGTGTTGTTAGAAGCCTATAAATCAAACTTGTGTTTGTTCAAACCTGCTGGTCATATACTACGGCCCGGACCCGAACTCACAAAGAGAAGCACTTAGATCTTTGGAGGTAGATTGGTTGTGGTTGGTTGTTTTGGGTGTTTGTTTCGCAATACCTATCAATTAGCTATTCCTAGTCATATAAGAAGTGCACCGTTTCACTGCACAGGAAAGACCTACAAAGGTCACTCAGACCTCTGGCTTTGAGACGAAATTGCGGAACTAACAGCTGCGACAAACTGTCCCACATCATTCCTCACTCCCCACCTACTCTCAATTCGAATTGCTACATCGGAAAGTTTTGGGATTACTCCAATTGCTTCTTCACTTGCTGCAAAGCATCAGATCACAACACTGCCTGCTGCAAACATTATTTCGCTCCCACACCATCGTGATACACCTCTTAACGTCCTTATTCGTCTTTCGACTCGGCTGACCAATCAATTCTGATTCTACCAGATACATCAGCGCACACTACATCCAGTTCTTCCAGTCTGCACAAAGGCTGAGTGCATGAAGTTCAAGGCCATGATTAACAAGATGATATACAGGCTCCAAAGTGCAGTGGAAAAGCCTTCTGCTTCTCATGAGGCATACAAAGATATTGATTGGGACATATTTACCAAGGATTGGAATGAAGATGTCAACAATCAAGACATTGGGCAAGCAGAGCCCATCACCCATTTTGACAGACACATTTATTACAAGATTCCACAACAACTTGAGCGACATCACAAGAAAGCACTGCAATGGAGTACCACACAAGCAGTGCTCATGGACGGTGCCAATACTGAGGCTTTGAAGCCTTGGATGGATATGGCCTCTGGTCCCACTCGTGCTCGGGCATCTGTTCTCCCAGCTGTCGAGATTGATACATCCGTTTATTTCAAAAGTATGGTCAATTTTGATTCTGTATGATATCAGTCATTAATTACTCTCCCAGATGTTACAGGCATCGGAATGGACACCACATCTTTCAATTCAATGGCGTTCAAGAATAAGCCAGGCCAGTTACAGTCAGATGCAGTATACCTTCCTTCCTTTGATTTGGCTCCAGAAAGAGGGAACGAGGGTGATATGATTGTCATAGACAATTCCCCTGCACCCCAACCTTTGCACCAGAACTCACAAGCATCTTCTGCAATGATGCAGAGTGTTCTTGTGGTCTCCAGTGTAGGAACCTCCAATGTGAATACCACAATGCACCATGCAATCAGCATCCACCAGTCTTCATGGCCGGTGCCTCCGCAGAAGCCCAGGAAGCAATGTGTTGTTTGCCTCTGGTTTAAATGCCGGCAGAAAAACCAGTGCTCTGGTTCTGGTGGGTGGAAGAGGTGTGGCTGTGGACACAACCAGAGCGAGGTTCCCGCTCCCCCACATAGAATTTACTGGCCAGAGCCGAAGCACAGGGACAAAGAAATCAATTAAATTCACATACAATGTATACCACGTACAATATATACAAGAAACTGATATTTGAGAGAGAAGAATGTAAGAATACAATTGAGTATCAATTAGGTTGGGAATGCGAAGGAGTCTGTGCATTCTCAACAGTCAGCCGAGCGTGTGGAGGACACTGTGCAATGTCAGATGCGGTGATAGCACTACTGAACCTGTGTGCAGGTGATATTCCATGATAGTGAATAAAAATTCATTCCTCTGAAGGCCACCTTCCACAGCTGCAAATAGTGAAGGAGATTCACTTTCAAACAGTAAAACCTATTCCTACCTTTTGTAAGTAATAGGCCTGCAGACAATCCCTTGGAACTCCCTCCACTTTTTCACCCAAAAATCTGCTGATTTACCTTATGAAATTTGCGCTCAGAGCCTTGATTTACCTTATTTTCGGAGGGGGATATCCAAAAAAGCGGGTTTTTTCCGGCTGCAGGCGCATTTTCGCATTCCAGAGGTATACTATTCACTATTTCTTCTCTTTGCAACCCCTCGCCGCTGTTGCCGTCGCCCTCAAGGTCCGATTCCCCCCTGCCATCTTTTTTTTGCGCTGGACCTTCTGCTTCTCTGCTGCAGCCTCCTTCTGCTTCTGGGATGCGCCCTGAGGTGGCTTTGGCTTTGCATTTGTTCGAGCTGGTCACCTCCTGCTCCTCGTACTCTTCTTCATCCTCCTCCTCTGAATCTAAATCATCAGCCGAATTTTCGATTTCAAGTGGCCGATATACAGTCATCGATTGCAGGGCTTCCCACCACTCCCATCTGTTTATTATTCTTTGATATATTGCAAGGCCTTAGGCTAAGTACCTTAGCGTGGGGGTGGGCACCCGGCTTTCCCAAAGCGTGCTATGTACACTTGTTTGTTCTCAAATCACATCAAAGTTCGGCGGTTTTTCTGTCTTCGCTCATCCTGTTGGTTGAGCTACAATTCTGAGGTCTTCGAAACTAAATATATATGTCCAACTACTCTCTTTTCAAGCCTCATAGTTTTTGAAGCCCATCCCATGGTCCTGAGAGCCACTGTTGCAAGTGGTTTCTATGTTCAGTTCAACCCGCTGGTGAGGCGTCAAAACAGCAGGGAACACACCTGGATTTTTGTGGTGGCCATTATGACTGGTAAAGAACGCCATAAAATATCGGAGCCGTGCGTTCTCTCTTGGTTGAGTAATGCGCCGATGAAAACCGGTACTTTGATTGCATTCTTGCTTTGACTGATGGCACCTCACGATTCCGACATACCAATGGAATCTGCGCTCTGGGAAGCAAATACATCAATTCTGAAAGTAAGTAATACTATTGTCTACACTAGTCAGCATTTTCGGGAATGGTGGCTGACGCCCGGCTGAAGGAAAATGTTGAACATGAACATTTGACAATGCCAGGGAAAAACATACCGCTGATCGGCCGCCAAAATCGCCGCTAGCATATCTGCCTTCTTGGAGATCTTTGCCAGCGTCGTGTTGCGAAGTGTCTCGTCCTTCCAAAGCTCCCTCCTGACATCCAGTTGTTCCCTCAAATTCGGTCCTCCCTTTTTCTTCACCGGTAAAGCGGCCAGTTTGCCGGCATCAGTAATCACCACAATAGCTCGAAGTCGAACCTGTTCCGCTGCAGCTTTCCGCCGCCTTCTCATCCTGCTTCTTCCGGGTCTCTGCAGCAACACGATTTTTGAAATCCAACAGGTCGTCCCGGAACTTGCGCATTGCGCCGCTCGCATCTTCAGCCCATGCCATCCGCATCACGTACAGTTCATCCTCCGCGGTAGTGAGCTTCGCGTCCGCAAACGCCTCCGTATTGTTCCGTTTGTATGCGGCCTCGGCGCTAAAGTGTTTGACGGTGCCTCCTCGAGTACGCGAGTACACTCGCCAGCCTCCGAGGATTGATTCGTTCGCGCCATTGGTTGGGGGAATGGAGATGAGCAATTTTTCGGCGGGGGTGAGTGTGTCGATGGCGCTGCCTTCGTGGAATTCTCGGGAGAAGCGCCGCCATGCTGGTAGGGTACCCTCGAGGAAGGCGATGAGAAGCTTCTCGACAATAGGAATATGTTCGGAGTTTGTTGCCAGCCAATAGTGAACGCAATCCATGGCGTACTGATCTGTAAATGGTGCTCCATCGAGGGTCGCGTCTTCCGCAGCGCTTGGTGGACTGAGTAATAGGTCAGTGTTCAAGATCAGTGTTTCGATGTGCTCGATGAGCTGGGTGTGAAGAGGGCCAAGATCAATGTGGTTTACGCCCGCATGGGAAACAAGTTTGAAGTATGGATCAGGCACCGCATTTTTGTAGACAGTCATGACAATGAGCTCGCGGAATGTCGTGTCGTCCTTCAGACCCATCAAGGTGTTCTCTTCCATGTGGTTGAGCCCGGGAGTCTGTTTTGTATCACGGATGAGTGCGAAGAAGTCGATATAAGCGACACGGTACGTGACGACCTCTGCGGCGCCGCCAAGATGAGTATTGTATTGATTGTTGGAGGTATCAGGAAACTTGATGGTAGAATTGGTGCCGGTTGCCTCGAACTTCACCTTAGAAAAATGGTGGCGGTGGAGGTCCTGGTGACCTCGCTTGTCGTCCTTGTGTCGAAAGAGATCTCCGCAAAGGCTGACCAGTTTATGACCGCCCCGTTGACTGACTTTGATGGCGTGCTCGATTGCTGCTGAGTCACCTTCGTCGCCGAGTGCGATGGCAGCCGCATTGTCCTTGTTCGCAAGAAGAACCGGTGGAGCAATCCCCAGAATCGTGTACACTGCCTGCATGGCGGCAACTCCGAACTTTGTGCAGTTGTGGTCCTTGTGCTTGCAGCATCCAGCGGTGATCATGCGACGGAGGATTAGCTGGTGCTCTTCCGGCAAGGACTCCAATGCAGTGGCGCCGAGATGGCGCGCCAGAGATTGCATGGCCTCGGCACGAAGTTCCGGGGGTAGCGCACTGAAAGATGTTAAGCCGAGAGACAAAATATTCAAAGCAAAATTGAGGCGAAATGCACCTATTGTCGAGTCCATCGGGGTCATCACACATCTCCCTTGCCACCTCCCACAGCGCCTCCTCTGCCTCGCTCTCAGACATCCCCTGCAGTTTTTCTCGCCCGAGATCAGCTTCTATCACCTCGACTTTGCGCTCCTTCGTTTTGCGTGCGACTGCGACAACATCGGCGGCATGATCCGAGTTATATGCAACAGTCTTTCGCCACAGGTCATCTGCCTCGTAGAAAAATCCTTCCAGCGCGTCGCGTTTGGCCAATGGACTGTACATATAGATGTTGATGATTTTCGCATTTGTGATGTCCCACCCGTCGAATTGTGATTGAGTGGTATGGTCGAGGGCATGGTCGACTTCCACCAAACGAGTAGCAACGGCTTCTTTAGGAGCATCGACGTGGGTGGAGTATGTGGGCGCGGTGTAGGTTATGTGCCTGGCTTCATATTTAATGTTGTGATTGCTCGTTCCGTCGCTGCTGAGACAGAGCGCTATTAAACAGGAGTTAGTGAATTAATGGAATGATGGAAGAACACCTACCCTTCGCCCGCGCCATTTCATGTGCCAACTGAAGCCATACTTTAATCCCCGCTTCCGTGATAACACGCCCGACCGTTCGCCGGCTCATAGAGCGCTTGATCTGGACTCCCAGCACCCTCCCCACACGTTTCAGCAAGCCTCCAATCCGAGCCTGCGCGCAGCCCGCGCGAGTAAAAGCCAGTGCAAGCAAGCGATACTGAGTGGTATAAGCATGGCGGTTCTTTGTCGACATCGAAGACTTTTGTTTCAGCGCAGTGCGAGTCTGCTGAAGAGAAGATTTGGCTCGTTTCTCGTGCATCTCCGTGCTCTTCAAAGTCTTCTGGATCATGATCTTTTCTTGTCTCTGTGAGCCGATACGAAGATTGAGTCGTTGGATGGTGGAAAGGAGTGTTTCAATTTGGAGGGATTGGGATCGAGTGATTCCTTCCGCAGTAGAGACTCGGAGAGCAGACTGCAAGATGTCCTGTTTTAGCGCGGCTATTTTATTGGCCAAAGAACCTTTGTCACGAATGAGTTGGTTAATGCGCTGGTTCTTTTGGGAAATGATAGTCCGCTGCTTAGATATGGTATCGTAGGCGAGGGAAAGACTTTGTTGTGTCGTAGATAGCTGCTCCGCGGTCGTAGAGTTCTGTTTGTGCAAAGATTCGATCGTGGAATAGCTGCCGGCAAGTCGGGTGTGTAAAATGGTATTCTCGGCCTGGTACGCAGAAGTCGAGGCTTCGAGAGCTGTAATCCGTGTCTGTTGGTCGGTAATTCGATTCTGTAGGGTCTTAGCATAGCTATGTGCTCTGGTAGACTTCTGGGGTGAGGCAAAAGTCGGGGGTACGACATTCTCTTTGGCGGTCTTTTTGGCGTTCAAGCGAGCTTCGTTGAGGCGAGAAGTGACGGCTAGCTGTTTTTCGGTGCGTTTTTTTCCCATTGGAGTAGTGATAGAAGCATGAACGCGTGCGAGGCTGGTGTAGACGCGTCGATGGTAGAAGTATAGGCTTGTGACAGTTACTTTGTCACGCGTATTGATACGTGCACAAGACCGTGTAGGACCGTGATGGTCGCTCGGCGGATTCTGAATCTGATGCTATATATTCCTTTCCCAGACGAAAAAGATGTCGATGGCCGAGGGAAATCAAGGAATTCCAAATTTTGAAAGAGAACAAGGTCAAGTACGGCAAGAATCACATCCAGAACTCTCAAAAGTGCAAACTTGGGAAATTCCCTCCTACAAAATGTAGACAAGCTATTTATCTTCCGGGTCTGTGAGGTGGCTGAATTTTTGGTGGACGGTGAAACCTGATCCGACTCCGGACAGGCAGGCTCCAAATGGAAACGGTACGGAAGCGAGAGCAAACACGTGTACATAGCACGCTTTGGGAAAGCCGGGTGCCCACCCCCACTTAGCGATGCCGAGGCCGATCCGGCCATCCACGGCCACGCTGCCTCACACTGTATCCTAAAAAAAAAAATCTTGCGCTCCACGCGATTTACCTTATGTGCGGAGCGGCATCCATCATTTTGCTGCTGATTTACCTTATTTTGAGGAGCGGTTTAGAGGTCAAAGTGGGGCCTTGATTTAGCTTATCACAGAGGGAGTTCCAAGGGAGTGTCCGCGGGCCTCGCCCGGCCCCTGTCAGTGCTGTAATGGCATGGGAAAAAAAGATGACTACACTGTAACCGCTGTCAGTGCTGTAATGGCATGGGAAAAAGGTGTTGCCCGATTGGGCAACGCCGCCTCCTGGGTTGGCTCATGAGCCGGTTACCGGATGGACACGACCCTAGAACGTGGGCGATAAGGAAACGGCAATGAGGGAATGGGGTTCTTCGGTTGATCTTCGGATCACAGCAAACATGAACAATGTGATTCGAGGCATCTGCGAGGTATACCGTCCTCGATTTCTTCATCAACACCCACGTCCTGGCTTTGGCTTAGTGACATTCCTACCTGGCCATTCCAAGAGACAATGAGGGACCAGCAGCCAGTGGATGCTTCGGAAACGAAGCCGCCCGAGGGAGAAATGTCCAAGATGTGGGTCGAGGCGGCCAAGGCATTCGAGAGCATATGCGGCGAGTCGCCGCAGAAAGGCGACATGAAGAATTTTGACGATGTGCAGAGGAAGATTGAGAGCAGCAGCAAGGCGTCATATGGCCTCGATGCAGAGCAGGAGGATAAGTGGGACATGGCGAGGAGTGCGGGGCTCCAGTCGCTCAAGTACCTGAAGATGCTTGTCGGGGCTGCTTCTCAGGCTTCTTCGTTTGTATGTTGGACTACATCCTCTTCGCTGCCGGATACATGCTGACGCCTCTAAAAGGTCCCAATCCCTGCATCGGTAGCAAACATCACCAGTACCGCTCTATGCTTCGTATTCGACATTCCTGAAGCCATCAAGGGCTACAACGACGCCATCAACCTGGTCTTCGGCGAAGTGTCCTCGGCGCTTTCCCAGTTCCAAATCTACCAGTCGATGGACAATGTCGACCCCTTGCTCATCAGGCAAATCCACCAGGTCATGGTCAGCTTTGTCAAACTGTGCGCCCATGTCGTCAAGTACCGCCAGGGGCGCAAGCGGGACCGCCTTCTGCGACAGATCAAGTCCATCTTCGACGATGACTCCGGCCTGGCCGATGAGATGGACAAGTTCAAACGGGCCCTGCAGCAGCAGCGCGACGTTGAGGGGACCATCACGCTCGCCGTGGTGGTCGAGATGCGACAGGATCTTGCAGGGCTGCTCGAGGGGTTCATCGTCTTTGGCAAGACGACCGAAGAGACACGCCGGGTGGTGCAGGAGGTGCAGAAGGGGGTGCAGTCTCTCAACGCGGACGCCGACCGCAGCAAGATGCTCATCAAGATCCGCGACACCCTCGGCGTGCCGTCGACGGTCCGGCTCGACACCAAGACCACGCAGATGTGCACAAGCCTCGCCAGCAAGTGCTCCGATGGCACGGGGTCATGGATATGGACGCACGACGCGTACACCACCTGGACCGCACCCAAGGATAAGGACACCTCTCACGTGCTGCTCGTGTCCGGGCCCCCCTCTTCGGGAAAGTCCAGGGCTAGCGCCCTCATCACCAAGCGCCTCGAGGAGCAAAAGGGGCGCACGTACGTTGCGCACTACTTCTTCCCCACCAGCACCAAGAGGTCCGACGACGAAAAGAAACCCGTGCAGTCAGCCCTGAAGTACATGGCGTTTCAGATCGCGCGCGTCGACGCCACTGTGCAGAAGACGCTGGGCGAGGCGTGCGACGCGGGCGCGTTCAGCAGCTCCACGAACCTAGACAACCTGTGGGAGGGGCTGAAGATTGGAGCTCTCGGGTCGGGGGCTACGTACTACCTCGTGTTTGACGGGCTCGAGAACCTGCCCGACATGCAGGCCAAGATACTGCTTAAGTTCATTTTCGGCCCAAAGCTTGTCGAGCAGTCGGCTGGGCGCGTGCGCGTGCTGGCAAGCGGGATTGACGACAATTTTCCCGACGAACCGGGCGTTAGGAGCGCGCTGCGGATTCATATGGACGAGCACAATGAGCCGGACATGCGCATTATTATCGGCGAGGTGCTCAACAAGGAAGGAATGCTGCAGCACGCAAAGCCCAATTCGGATCAGCAAAGAGCGAAGGACAAGATTCTCGAGAGGCTGCCCCAGAATGTTCAGGGGAGTTATTCCCAGTTGCAGTTTGGGTTGGACAACGTGATTAGCCTGCTGAGCACGCGTACGGCGGTCAAAGAGCTGGACCGGATGCTGGACCAGTCGATGAGCAGCCCCGAGGTGGCTATCAAGAACCTGCAGCGGTCGTTGACGGTGGACGAGATCAGTGAGCTCAATGAGCTGTTGAAATGGGTACTGTTTGGCAACGAGCCTATGAACCTGGATCAGCTTGAGGCTGCCATGGTGAGTACTCCTCTTCGGGGCTTCGTCACCCTGTAGGCTAACCATCAGCATCAAGTTCCTATATTCAGGCACGGAGTCTCTTGCGTCCCTGAAATACATCATCCAAAACAAATACTCCGCCGTCCTCAAGCTCGAGGACCAGTACGTCTATGGTAAAGACGGTGTCCGGGACTATCTCCAAAAAGAAAAAGACATGTCGGGCAAGTCATCGCAATCCAAAGAACGGCCAACCATCAGCATGACCATCACCATCAACAACGTAGACCAGGAGCTCTGCGGGCACTTCCTCTGGGACCTCGCGCACAAGGCTATTCGGGACAAGTTCAAGTTCGACTTTGACGCCACCTCCAATGCCCTGCGCAACAGCCAAGCCGCTATTGCTCTGGATGAGTTCGAAGCGCATCATACCATCGTGACGCGGGCATTTGAGTATCTGAGCAAAGAGCACAGTGACCAGACCAAGGAGATTGGGAGATACCTTGTCAGCTGGCTGCCGTACCACCTGGACTGCCTTCGCCAACTCGAGGACGAAGAGAAGGGGATGTTAATGCCTGATGAACTGCTCGACATTGGACAGAATCTGTACAAGCTGTTCCAAGATGAGGGTGTGTTTAGACGCCACAGGGCAAGTTTTGAGGGGACGTTGTGGTTGGAGAAGGAGATGGAGGATGTTCAGAAGTGGCTGATGAACTCGGCGGTTGTGCGAAGGCTGGATAAAAGGTGGCGGGATGAGGTACAACTGGCCGTCAGCCCGACGAGGGGGTATTTGAAAAAGATCGCGAGAATGGTTGTGGAGGAGTTTCTGAGGGAAAGGAGCTGGGGGGTTCAGAACGCTTACTTCTGGATTGAGAGTTTTATGGGGGCAGTGAGTTTCTCATGTATTGTCATTTCCAATTACGCTGACCATTTCCCGGGATCAGGACGACAAGCAACGCCAAAAACCCCCCAACGCCGACGCAAGCCCAGCCAGCCCATCCAGTCCCTTTGCGAGCGACACGAGCGAGATCGACTGGGACCGCCTGAGCGCCTGGTGCCAGGGCTGCCTCGGGCTGCCGGACTCGGAGCTCAACTCCCTGTGGTACGAGCGTCTGGCCGCGGCCGCGTTCTTGCTGGCTAGCAATCCCGATACCGTCCTGTCACTCTACCAATGCGCTCTTGAAAAGGAAAAACCCAGCTGGCTGTGCCATCGCGGCTTAGGGGAAACACATTTTCGCCAGAGCCAGACCTCGGAGGCCATCGCACAGGTGGAACTGGCTCTGAAAGAGGCGGAACTGGAGGGTGCCATGCCCAAGCCGGAGCGGAAGGATATCGTGGATTTGCATTTGCTGTTGGGGAAGTACACTTACGAGGCGGGGGATATGCAGAAGGCGGCAGAGCATTACTTGCTTGGCTGCAAAAGCGAGGATGAGAATCAGGCGAAGGAGAGCCAGCTGGGACATCTAAAGGCGGTGCTAAATTTCCCGGATATGGATGAGACGAGGGAGTTGTTGAAGAGTACACTGGCATGCGAGGGTAACGAGGGGAAGATGGTCAACATTTTGAAGATGATTGCTCAGGACTTCGACCATGATGCCATTGTTTCGAAGATGTTCACCGTGGCGAAGGGGGACTCGGATCTCCTGAAAGGAATTGTGCACGCCATGGAGACAGCGACGGCGATTCCTGTGCCGAGCGAGGACCACACCGTCGACAATTCGATAACGCGCTTCGTCGAGGGTGAAACCCGCGGCGTGCTCCTCTACGACAGGGGCGTCGCGGCGTATACGTACAAGTTGTCACCCAAGGGCACCGAGCCCGTCAGCGAGGCCCTGAGGCTATGGAGGGAGTGCCGCGACCAGCTCTCCAATGTTGGCGGTGGCAATGCCTTTTTCGTACAGCAGCAAGCCACCGAAGCGCTGGCTAAACACTACTTCCAGAGCATGAGGGACGGGCAGCATCTGGACCACATCGATGCACTATCGAAGCTGGCCGAGGCCGACTCCGACTCCTGGCGTGGCGACTCGGCCGGGTTCCTGGGCGCGCTGTACGCGCTACGCGGCGAGAAGGAGCAATCAAAGGCGGCGCTGGTGCGGCGAATCAAATTGGCGTTGCAGATCCTATCAGACGACATACCCGAGAATGACAGCGTTGGATTCTCTGCCATGTACAAGACGCTGGGGCATTACTTGGATTTCGAGAATGCAGCCGTTGCCTTGTCTCTGTTGGGCCAGCCAGATCTCGTGACTGAGGCGCTGTACTTTGAAGCCAAGGACATTATGGATGACGATGGCGTGGACAAACAACAAGTATTGGACATGGTCACCAAGCTGGCCAAAGAAACAGTCCAGGTCGCCAAGACCCAGGTCCCGGACGCCTCGCGGCAAATCCAACGCATGGAAGCCGCCAAAGCGCACGTCGACTCTCTCGTCGCTGCTGCCGAGACCAGGTCTCAGGTTGAGGCCGATGTCGACCGCGAGGCCAGGAAATCCGGGGGCCATGGCGAGGGCGAACCGGCTGTCCCAGACTCCAAGACCGCCACCGCACACCGCCTCCTCTACTCCCGCCTATCCTCCCTGCAGCAGGCGTACACCCCCAAGATTGGCACCACGGGCTTTCAGTGGTCTTGGTCGTGCGACGGCCACACCCCGGATGGCAAGCGGTGCAGGAACAAGACGGATTTTGAGAGGGAGTTTTATCACTGCATCTACTGCTCGAACCGGGACTTTTGCGGGGACTGTTTAAAACGCCTCCGCGATCCCAAATCCTGCGAGGGCACGGCGTGCAGCCCAAAGCATCGATGGCTTATCATCCCGCCGCCGGGAGCTGATTGGTATGTCGGGTTGAGGGCGAAGAGTGTAAAGGTGCCGAGGAAGGTGAGGGCTGTGGAGGATGATGAGATGGTTTTAGAGATTTGCTATGATGAGGATGAGGGTCAGGATGTCATGGTGGAGGAGTGGAAGGAGAAGTTGGCTAGAGAGTGGGACATTTCGCTCGAGGAGATGAAGGAGATGGGCAGGCAGACCACGGCCGAGGATGAAGATGAAAAGAAGGAGGGAGAAGAAGGAAAGAGTAGTCAAGTCGATGAGGAATAGCGGAGGATGTTTTTTGCCCCCCTTTCTCCATAGTGTCTGCGACCCGGCCATTGGGAGTGTTAGAGTCTAGGCTCGACGCGCCTTCCCCTTCGTTTCCAACTCCGTCCTCTCTTTTTCAACTTCCGCATCGTCCGCTATATGTAGATATTCATCTACAGCTCCTTTACAGCTTTATTTACTTATTTAAAGACTTACTTCCTCGAGACATACCTCAGCCGTTCACCTCTCGCGTGCATGTCTGAGGTATGTCTCTCTGTGTACTTATTTATTCTGTTACTTATTTATCTTCTAGTATACTTCTTACAGGTACAAATATAGAGCCGTTCACCTCTCGTGTGCACGTCAGAGTATACTTCTTACAGGGAGCATGGTACAAATATTCATGTCTCAGCAACCGCTGGACGAATGTATATGATCACTGGGTGCAGTTGGGGTACAGAACATAGTGGCAGTCTAAGTATGCGAAGACTCGTGGCAATCCTACCCACGTTTGCAAGATTTATCGTCTTCATCCGTGCATTCCCAACACCCCGATCCTGACACCGCGCGGTGGCCGGAATGGGATGTGACTGCGTGGGCGGCGCACCACTTGGACGAGAACGAGGAATGTGAGGGCGAGTGCGATAGCGTGGAGGGCGTCGTGTTTACTGGCAAGGTACGTCTCCTTTCGTCTCTTTCCTGTTTTTTTTTGTTTCCACCTTTTGTTCTTTATCTCTTCCGCCCGCACTTCTGCTCTTTCGCCTTACCTGACCCCGCCGCCATCCCCGCCGCTCGCCTTCCCCATCTCCCATCCTTCATTCCCGCTTGTTTCGATGATTTGTTGTAGGCGTCAGCCGTTAAGCGGCCGCGTTGCTGGTTGTGCTTGCTGCGGTGCTCACTGTCGAGACTCGAGGTCGAAGTGGATGTCGAAGCTGAAGTCGTGCGGGCCGACGTGGTAGCCGTGGACGTCGTGGAGGAGGTGAACGACGGCAGCTGCCGCTCTAACCTAACCACCGGGCGCGCATTCTTCT
Organism: Mycena olivaceomarginata; assembly: GCA_029378375.1. Taxonomy (NCBI): domain Eukaryota; kingdom Fungi; phylum Basidiomycota; class Agaricomycetes; order Agaricales; family Mycenaceae; genus Mycena; species Mycena olivaceomarginata. The sequence goes on along the minus strand of JARKIC010001557.1, from coordinate 32,357 downwards.
CGTGGATGTCCTCCGGCGTGGGGCCGATGGGGAAGGTGCCGATACCACCTTAGTCCACCCTTTCAGAACGAGGTTGCGAGTGGGAAGTCGGTGCAAGAAACTACTAGCGAAACAAAGAAAATAATGTCAGTGGAAGTTCGAGGTATCGATGGAAACGGGAGAAGGGCGGCATGTACTAGACTCGAACCAGTCGTAATATTTATGATAAATTGATAAACAGAGCGCGTGAATAACGACTGGAGCCGAATCATCGATCGTTAGGGGAGACGGAGATTGCCGAGCCTGAATTTCGTGACTTCGCCAAAATTTCGAAAGCCGTTTGCAAAAGTTTTTTGTATTGATAATTCCAGGAGACAATGGGTGACTTCCCATAAGCATATAATATTCTCCGAGCTTGTTTGAGAGTGCCAACGATGGGATCAAGGTCTGAAAAATTCAAGTTAAGCTTTTCCTGCTCGCATTCCCTCAAGAAAATAATAGGTTCATCAACCGTGTGTCTCTGCCCAAAGAATGGCTGGGATAGGATCTGAGGGTTAACTGTAGTGGTGTGCATTTCTTTGGCCACCATTCGGGACCTTCAAGCACGGGTTCAAAGTGAGGATCACATCTTTGTCCTGCCAAATGTTTATTCAGGATAATGATAATCTGAACAGGGGGTGCTGACCCCTCCTTCAGATTATATTAAATTCGCATTAAATTGTGTCTGCATTTGGACCCTCAATTGATGGGGTCCCGACAGCTGTCTCGGCATCGTCTCGTGAAAATAATGCTGGTAGAATTTTTTAATGTTTATGGGAAGTCACCCAATATTGTAGCTTCCAAGACTCTCTATGTTCTCAGATTTTTAATAACTGAAAATTTGAGTGTTTTATTTGAGGTTTGATATCGGCCATCAATATAGGGGCTCCTCCCAATTTTCGACTCACCCTTGCCAAGAGGTAAGCGGGAATTCTCGATCGTACACAGACCTCTTTGACAACTCCCCCCGATTAGGAAACACAGCCACATCGGCGACTTTGAGGCCGTAAAATAAGAAACTTTCAATTTGAAATGTTTTCGTCCAACAAGAGGTTCCAAAATTTTCTCTACCCTCCCATTATTGTATCTTTTGAGTCTCCTGAGCCACTCAAAATATTTCAATACTCCCAGCAAGCATTTAAAACGGATTAAATGCTTCGGTGATGGATGATATAAGCACCATCTGATCAATATGCGAAATTTACGCGACGTGAGACGCGTCGCTGCCTCTTTCCTTCTTTCCACATTCCCGCTCACTCTAAAATCATGAATCCATCCTACCATGACTCTCCAGTACCCCCACACCTCCCCCGCCTTAATTCTCACGCTCCACTGCCCTCCGAAGACGTCGAGATGGAAGATCTCACCGGTGCGCGGATTATGGCTTCCGTTCGGCAGGGATGGACTCAAAAACTTTGCGCCCGCGCAAGTCTATGGCCGTGCCGGGTAGTACGTATTACTCCCTAACCATTTTATTGAGACTGACTGGTCCACCGTTCCAGCCTTGGCCCCAAAGGCAAGGACGTGATCATAGACACAATGGCTCGAATGTTCTCCCCGCACTTTCCACAGCTGAAAGAGAGCCTGCTCGCAACAATATTGTCCATTATTTCCACCAATGGCGAGTGCTTTGACGCTCCTGCACAAGGCACTCTACCTGAAATCCTTTCGATCTACGACTTCATGGAATTCGTGCTACTTCCTCATGTCACGGCACGTATAATTTCAGACGACATGCAGGTATCATTCGAGGACGCCGAGGAAATTCGAACCCAAAGCATCGAGTTTGGTCAATTGGTTCACTGGAACCTCCAAGATCCAGCTCTTCTTGCCGTTCAGGATTTTAATAAATCTGAAGCCATCGAGAAAATAGCTCGTATTCGAACGCAGCTATTGTCCTCCCCTCCCAACAAGTACGCACTGAAACCCCATCCCGACTACAACGACGAATCAATTGTTGTGACCAGGGTAGAGCTCTAGTTCTTTCCTATTCCTGCTCTCATTCCGGTGTTCAGGTCTCTAGAAGCCCGCAGAAGGAAGTCAAACTTACGCTCGACGATTTCCCTGTTGTGAGTGATCCAAATCTTACTTTCACCATCGCCTCAATTGCTCCCAGCGAAAACATGAGAAGAAAGCCAAAAAACCCCCTGCGAAGACAGTTCAGAAGCCGAAGTCGGTGAAGGTAGGCATCCAGAATTAACCAAGTACTGCTCAAGCCGATACATCGCAGGCTACTGTGACCAAAAAGAAAGCAACCTCTCCAATCAAACACGTCTACAGTCTACGCAATCGCCGCCCGACCCAACAATAGTTTCAATCTCAAACTCACCTCTTTATTTCTTGTTCTTGTTACGTTTCTCCTCATAGTCTAAATAACGCCAATTCGCATAGAGATGCTGTCCTTCGAGTTTCTATTCTGTAATGTTGCTACCAAGTCCTGGGACGACAATTGAACGCAGTTGAAGTTGAGTTATGCCCTTCAAATTTGTCTTGGTGTTTGTGAAGGGGAATATTCTAGATGTTAAAGTGCCGGGGGTTTGGCCTCAAATGGCCACGAAATTTTTTGAATAGCTGTGCGACACTTGGTTAATAGTTAGGCGAAAACTTTGGTCTCGATGCTTTCATCACAGTGTGACAGTCACAACGTGACCTGACGCGTCTTGCTTTACACCACGATCGTCTTGCCTCTCTGTGGACGTCCCGCCCATTTGCGCCGCTCGAAACCCCTCCAAAGTGTTCTTGATGCCTGACTACACGCTCCGCCCAACCATTTGAGACCTTCCAGCTCTTGATCGGAGACCCAGAGCCGAAGTAATGGCCTTTTGGCTTTTCTACCAACAAGGGCGCATTTGGGCGCGTTGCGTGCCACAGATCTTCTCGGAACGCGTTTAGGCGATGGTAAGCAACCCCTACATGCCCTCCAGGTCCATCCCTATGCCCGCCTGTCGCTGTATGGCTCGAACCCGGGCCACCGGCGCGTGGGTATGGAGATGGACTATGCGTGGAGTGTTTTGTCTTCGGAACTCTGCGCTGATACCCCTATATCCTCTCCCAGCCTTGCCGTAGGTACGTTTGCGAAGTATGGGTCACTACGCACTCACGAAGTACGTTACAGCCCCCACAGGTTTCCACCGTCAACTAACCTAAGCAGCTTCATTCCCCTTTGCGATGACGGGCACGCCGCCACCTGCTTTTGCGATGTCCATGTACGTTTCCCAATCCACGCGGACACCTATACACCCGCACAGCCATTCACAATCCCGCTGGTCTCGAGCCGCCCAGGCACGCCCATGCAATGCACGATCCAGCTCCGCCTCGGCTTCGTCGCGCCCCCGCCGCCGACCGCGCACGCGCCAAACCAGGCGCAGGTCGACTTTGAGGCGGTGTATCGCACGCTCGTGAAGAATACGGGGAGGAGTCTGATGTCGGCGCCGCCGGTGCGTCCTGTTTTTTGCTCTACTCTGTTCGTTTCTTTGGTTCTGTGTTTCTGCGATGCGCGGCGAGATGAGGGTTCGTGTGTTGCCCTACTTCTTTTCCTCCCAGCCCTCGGCCTCCAGGCTCCGGGCAATGCACCTCATCCTCTCCTCCCCCTCGCCCCTCACGACGCTCAAATACATGCGTGCCCTCGCCCTCCGTGTGCCTCGCGTTCCCTCGCCCCAACCGCGGGACGAGCTCGACATGAATCAGCTCAAGGCCCAGGCGGGCATCAGCGTGTTCTGGCTCAACGGCGCGACCCTCCCCGAGAAGGACGTCACGGCGCTCGGGCTGCTGCGCGCCGTGCGCAAGGAGCGGACGTTGATGGGCGCGCTCGCGGGGCTGGGGCTGGGGAGGGGCAAGGCTCTGGCGGTGCTGACGCACGAGGGCATGAGCGGCGCGCTCGGGGAAGGCGGGGCGGCGCGCTGGATGGGATATTCGACGCGAGCGATCGGAACGAGGGCGGGGAGGTGCTGGTGTGGTGGAATGATATTGAGAAGGACAGTCGGTTGGTGCTTGCTTGCTTGCTTCTTCTCTTTGTGGGCAGAGCTGAGTAACGCGAATGGGTGATGCAGGTACGCGAAGTGGGCGCTCTCGATTCACTCGGTGCGTGCGTCTTCCTCCCCTCCTCCTCGCTAATATGTGGTGAGTGTCTCCTCCCGCTCTACCCCGGCCAGTTCCACAACATCCGCCTCAACCTCTTCAACATCGTGCTCGTGCTCGACCTTTCGCGCTCCGCGGCGCTGCACACTCTCACGGACGCCGTCGCCAATATCGTCGCGTGGGGGCTGCCGTTCCGCTTTGGGGTGGTGCCGCTTAGAGAGACCGAGGAGGGTACGTCTTCCTTCTGCATATACGTATGCAATCGCTGGACGAGTGCTGATTAAGCGTTCTGGCACAGGCACGAAGACGGCGAAGTTATTCTACCACTTGGTGCGGAACTACGGGCGGAAGCGGACAATGGAGTTCTTGAAGGCGGTATGTGTCCTTGTTGCTCCCCATATCTATATTCATATACGTACCATGCCCCTCTGCACTTCCTCTCCCGCTGATGGCATGCATCCTCCCATCGCTACAATTCTACCCATCGCTGACGCCTTCATCCTCCCCATTAGGTTCTCACAACTTCCTTCATCCCTGCGGGCCCGGAGCCAAAGCTCGACTGGGACGCTGTCAAGACGGCCTTCGAGGCAGAAGTGCTGGAAGGGACGCCCGCCACTGAGGAGTCGGTGCTTGATTTCGACGCGATCATCGGTAGCTGCGCGGCCGAAGTTGGCACGTCAGCGGAATATCGCTGGTGCAGCCGCTGGAGAGGGGCCACAGCTATGTCGAGCGACTCGGCGCCGGCCTAGCTGCGTCTCCAACGGGGCACGGGTTCGTGAATGGGAAGCATTTTGACATGGATGATGTACGCGTGCTCTCTGTTCTGCCCGTTTCATTAACTGATGTGTGACGACAGAACTGATGCAGAACGAGGTTGCAGTACAGCTGCAGCATTTCCAAGAAGCGGTACGTCCTCTCTTCCGCTCGTCATATGTCATACTCAAGTGTCTGCAACCCTACAGCGGCAAGATCTCAGACGAGACCACCAACAAGATCAACACTTACTTCTACGACCTCCCCACCAGTACCCTCCGCCGGAATCGGTATATCTTCCCGGCGCCTGGGGACCTCCGAATCGTCAGCCTACCCGACCTCTTCAGCCGCACGAGCGCGTCATCCCGGGTAAGCTAGCACTTTCGCCGATTACGTCCTCAGGCTGACTTTGACCTCCAAATTAGACAATATTCATAGCTCCGTAACTCAGCTGTCCGCCGAACGCGTTGATATGGTGAGTGCTTGGCTGTATTTTGATTTAGTTATGTACGCCTGTACCGTATGTACGAATATACTATTTATGCGAAATACCCCCGGTGGCTGAAATCAGTACCCTAGAACTACTGCAAATCAGTACTTCGCCAGCCCCGAAAAATAGTACATTGAGGCACTAATATGCAGTGGAAAGCACTGCATATTAGTACAAAAATGAGCACATGCACTATATATTAGTACATTGAGATACTACATTCCAATAGGTGCATACTAATATCTAGTACGTCCGCGCACTAATTTTTAGGGATAGCCATATACTAATTTAAAGTACACGGGCTGTCTGCAGTGTTCCACACAGACGGCGGCGGCGCCTCCTGCACCACATGCCGCATATGGAGGCTGGCAGAACCCTCCTTCTTGTATGCCGTCAAACTCAAGCCGCCCTCTGCTACCTCCCATCGACACGGACCTGCCAATCCATTCATTTGCATCAACATCGCAGAATCATTCTACTTCGGCGCTCTTCCAACTGCCATCTCCCATAGACCCGCCCTCATTCAATCCACTTCCCGATACACAGCCAGCACCCATTCCCTCATATCCACCTCCATTTCTTGACACCCCGGCACCGTCTAAAGACAATTTATTGAAACAGTATTCAGAAAACAAATTCGAAGCTCGACATGGTTCCAAGGGTACATGGGAACTTCGCTGCGCCAAATGCCCTGAGTGGATAAACATGAATATTATGGTGTCCCGTCCCCTCGCAACTGCCGGCCACTTTACTCCATTATACAACCATATGATGAGACGCAATTGCTCGGGTAATAAATCCCGCTCGGGATCACGATCCTCTTCCGTCTCCCCAATTCAGACACGACACAACTCTGTGCCATTCTCCTCTACGCATTCACCAGCATCCTCGACATCTTCACCTGTGTTGTCCCACAGAATTTCCGTCCCACCATCACCTTTTTCACCGCGAATCGGAGACTCACCATCATTACCACCGATGCGCATGCCGTCCAGCTCTTTACATTCACCCACCCCGTCCATGCTTCACCAAGTACCGTTTTCCGCGAAACCGTAAGTACCAATTGACGCTGTTGCATATTTTTCCGCTGAACTCGCCTCCAGAATAACACCACATTTGTGGGAATCACCCAATCTTGAACATGTTGAACTTCCAGGACCCCTCCCACAGCCCAACATCGTCGAGTGTCCCGGGATTACCGTGGCATGGCCGTTGGACTTGGACGTCAAATGCAATGAAACATTTCCCTTCCATCGCCTCTCGATAGGCCGTGCTGTTGGTGACCTTCCTTTTGTAATTGAAATCCATGATCGTGGCAAGAAAATTGTTGCTTGGTCACGATCCTGCCTAGGGCGTACCACGAGTTATGCTCCTTGTTGCCACGAGTGCGATCGTCTTCCGCGGCGTTTGGAGAGCCTAGCAGACATTGCTATGCACGTGGAGAAAGGCACGAACTATAAATTTCTTCACCACGCGCAAATCAAGGATCTCCTCATCGAGCGCACCAAGGAGAACAATGACTTGAAACTCGCTGTACGTCTTTTTCCCGCTATTGAATATGAGCTTATAAACCATCCAGAGAGCTTGAACACGAGCCGCCAGCTGGCAACATTTGCACAGAAGATGGGCGATTATGAACGCCTCATCGTTGCAATTGCCACGAACGATGTACCGCGCGTGAATACCCTGATTAATACTGCGCTTCGAAACGGTGCAAGCGTCAACACCATAACCTCGCTGATTATTGAAGCGGTTCAAGGCCTGCGATCTACCAAGGGCTTCAGCGAATTTGAACGCGATTTATCGCTCCTAATATACCGCATCGGCGGGAACTCCCTTCTGTATTCTATGAACCACGCACTCGGACTACCATCACTGCGCACCATCACCAACTCCGCTAATTTCGTCAAAATTACCCCGACGCTGGGCCCAATCTCTACCGACAAGCTCTGTGCCAATATCCAGAAGGTCATCCTCGAACCGTGTGCTGTGGCTAATAAAACCAACAAGCCCGGTGTCGTGATCATGATGGATGAGGTGGCCATCGAGGAGCATGCCGATTATTTCCCGGCGCAGAACAAGGTCGGCGGGCTATGCCAGAAGCACTCTGGTTCCATTCCCCTTACCCTGAACACATATAAATCCGCTCTCAACATCGTTGACGCTCTTCGGGACGGGAAAGTTCATTTTGCAAAGGAGATGCTCGTCGTCGCCGCAAAATTTCCCGATGACCCAAATGTCCACCCCATCCTCGTTGCGCCAACCTGCAAGCAAGAGACAGCGGAAGACATGACAGATCTTTTCAAAATGATCATGTCCGTGTGGTTGGAGGTAGCGGAACCAACTTGCGGCGACATCAACAACTTTGCGAGCGATGGCAACGGTTTGCGGCGAAAGGTTGGATATCAACTGTTGTGTGTTGATGAATTACCCTCCGAGCATCCTCTACACAAGATCCTCTCGAATATGCGGGGGCTGAACTTGTGTATGGGGCCGAGGTTGATTTTGATAATGTTCGATTGGCGTCATGAAATAAAACGTGCGTTGAGTTCACAGCAAACATTATCAGGATTAATTAATTTACAGGAGATTCTACCCTTGTCCGCCAGGAATCCGGGATGACTGTGGACTGCGGTGAAGTGGTGAACCCGGTCTTTCTTGCCCGGAGTTTGCAGCTCCTCCCTCAGCACGACGAAAAGTCCGTTCACAAATTGTTGAACCCGAATGATCCCCAGGACGTACCACGCGCCATTGACCTCATCGAGGCGTTGATTTCCCTTCGCGATGCTAAGGCCCCCCACGAAGATATTGCTCTCGCGTCGACCCTGGATTCTGTTCGACTTCTTGGGCACGTCTTCGAGAACTTTGCCATTCCCTTCATCAACCCTGACCTGAGCTTGAGCGATCAAGTTACAATGCTCAGCACATATGCACACCTCGCTTTCGTCCTCTTCCGGGAGTATCGACTCGGCTTTATGTTGAACCAACTCTATGGCGATACCCAGTCGACGGTCAAGAATATCATGTTCACGGTTGCAAAGCAGCACCAGAGGGATCCCGAGGGGAGTGTTAATGCGAACGACGACGGCGATGATCCGCTGGAGGGCCTCTTCTCCTTCACTCGAATGGCCGGGGGCCACAACTCGGCAATGAACTACAAGCAGGGTGTTGAGCGGAGTGGCTGGGTGTGTGATATTGCGGGAGTTTACGGTCGCTGGCCAGCGCTGCATCGGGAGAGTCGCCGGCGCAGGGTTACGTGGACCGAACACAAAGATCATCTCAATGCTGCGAGCTGGAACGGAGATCTCAAAACGGCGAACTGCGACCTCATCGACTGCTGGGCCATGGGCGAGATTGAGGCTATTCGCATTTTCCGCGAACACTCAAAACTAGCACCGGAGAAGTACAACATTCGCGCTATTCTCAACTCTAAACAGGCATCGACTTCCTTCGCCCTTGGGGTGATAACATCTATCCAGGGTTTGCTGACGATGTTGATCGTTCGATTATCTAACCAAGGAAAAACTCGCCTGCCCCTTCCCATCCCCCTCCTCCGTCTGCCGGGGATATATCGAGCCCGACAACTGCCGCTGATATTGCAGGAGAAGAATCTGAACCGGAGGCAGATGAATCAGAGTCGGAGGCGGAGGAGGAAGTTGATCCCAAACCTATCACCTTCCAAGATCTTCTCGAGGAGCCGGAGACCACGCTGAATTTGACGGCAGGGCCAAGAGTCCGCCCACAGGATTATCTCGCAGATCATGACGGCAAGCCTATTCACAAAGCGTCGATCTGCCGCCTCGTGTTGAACAAGGAATTTGTCACCAAGTCGAAGGATAGGACCAACAGAGCGGCAGGTTTAGGTCTTGGGAAAATCCGCTGTTTCACAAAGCCGGAGTCGCGGCCGCTGAAGCTTGGAGGAGTGGCGGGGAACATGACCGGCTCCGCCTTCATCATCGGTGACCTTTTTCTCACCTTGATCCAACACGGCAAGACGGTGTCGCTCGCGGTTCTCAAATCAACTGCACTTGTTCACGATGGTTCCCGGGTAACGGAGATTGCGGCGGAGACGATTGGCAACGCGCATGCAAATATCAAGCTGACTGGCCAAATTTTACATCTCCAATCCGTCCCAACCACAACCAACGACATTGATACAGCCGATGATCCAACGGAAACACCGTCGCTCGAAGGATCGGTTACCTGGCTTTGGCTGGGCACATTCCTCACCGGAACCTCGAAAATGAAGAACACCGACATCCTGACGACGAAACCGGTCACGATAACGGTTCCCGGAATCATGGTTGAGCTTGTGAACCCCACCGTTGTCAATGCACATGGTCGGCTATCCGAGGAATCCGCTAAAGGTATCAATTTGTCGGGTACAACGTGGGCGCTCCATGACGCTGCGCTTCGAGTGCTAGTTGCTAAGCTCTCGATGCGGCTGAAGGACAGCTCCAATCTTAGAGCACTTCCAGATGTGAAGGAAGTATCCCCCGCCTTTCCGTATAAGAATTCTTCCGGTATGTTCAACGGTCAGAATTGATAATATTTTGGCTAATACAATTATCAGGTCAACTCTCGTTGGTCTCCGACGAAGGGACCTCCCCCATCGCAGAAAAATCCGCCCGCAGTTGCTTATACTGTCCAGAAATTCCCAAGAACTGGCGCGCTCACATGGGCGGCCATATTTTGCGTCGTCTACGAAACTCGGGGGAGCGGGGAGCCCAATGGAAAAGGGCGTGCCGATGCACGGGTACTGGCAGTTTACCTATCCGCATGTTAGTATAATGCAGTTTATTCCTGAGTCTTGGAGGCGCGCCGACATACTTAGGTTGGAGATTTGTTGCCATGCGGCTTCTGCGGACGGTCCGGACACACCGAATGTCAAGTCTTCATGAAGCCCGCCAGTGCGAAGAACGAGACTCAAACGAAGTGCCCGTACGCAGTCAAATTCCAGTACAAGACTGCGAACGAGGGAGCTGCGAAGGGTTCATGCCGCAATGTTCCGCTTGTTTGTGGCCTCTATCCCGCCGCGCCGAGGAGGAAACAGGACTGGGTTCCCGCAATATGGCGATATAATATGCCGGAACACTTGAGGCTGCAGCACTCCGAGTACACGTCACCTCAACAGCCGGAGGGAATGCCGCTGCTGTTCGCCGTGTGGCAGAGTATGGAGGTATCACGCGAGGAGGAACTGGCGTTGGGTGTCAAGGAGTCTCTGATCCCCAGGAAATTTGCGCAGGTTGCACCAGCTGTCGCGACGCAGCCAAGCGAAGGAGAATCACTGAAGCGTCCGCTGGGAAGCCAGAGTGCAGGCGGGAAGGGGAGCAAAAGACGGGCCACGAGATAGATGATAGTTGAATTAATGTATTTCCGATATTCAACGCACAGGCGGACGACAATTCGTTGGCTAGAGGCGGGCTAGAAGAGGTGCAGACAGTAGGCCGATGGTGGGATGTCGACGGTTACCGCTGACGGTATGCGGTCCGTGATCCGGACCCTCCCTCCCTCCCTCCCCTACACAGCATGTCAAAACTTTCGGAGGTTGATGTCCGAAACTTTGATCCCGCCTACCTCTTGACCCTTGCTGCAGATGAGATACAAACATACCCAACCTGACTCAGATTACGATCCAGGACTTTGTAAGAGTTGTGTATTATCCGCCTCTGTCCCTTTACCATATTGGGAATTTGATTTGAGGCACCTTTCGGCAGACACATTTTGCCATGATGTGCCGAGCGAGCTACCACCATGGCGCTGTTTGGAATTTGGACAAGTCCAGGAAGGGGAAGAAGCAACATTTGTATCACATTTCTAGGGAACATATGGATCTATTTGTATTGAGGCAGCACATAGGCTACAATGTGAAGGATGCGTTGAAGCTAATGTTGCTGCAACTCGGTCAACTCATAATTGACTTAACCCGAATTAACTCAAATAACCTAACAAGACCATATACTGTAGCGAGTTGAAAAACAACTCATATCGAATAAATATCGTCATTTCTCATCTCTCTGAGTGAATGGTCTTAAGTAAATTTGACTTAAGCCCAAACACAGAAACATCCCCAAGTATGGAAACACAGGACTTGTAGTAGATTTTTCTGTCAAGTCCCCTGTTTCTGTACTTTTAAGTATGTTTCCGTGTTCGGGCCAAGTTCAAAACACCCAGTTCCGTGATTCCAGACGTATCCTTAAGTAAAGCACAGAAATTCCTAGGTCACAGAAACACTCGACTTGACATATTTTCTGCCCAAATCACATGCTTCTATACTTTGTTTTTGTGTTTCCGCGCAACTTCCAGTCGGAAACACCTTATCCAGCTAAGAAGGAACACAGCCAAGCTCAATGGAGCAATCTGTCACATGCCGTGACTTCACATCCTTTTCGGACACCGTTGGACTCCGACGATCTCTGATCCTGATTATATCCGACACTGCCTTTCTGCATTCACCCTTGTTCTATTGGTTTGTGCTGCATATGACTCCTTCTGACTCCTATGTTACACTTATGCTTCTCCATCATGGAGCCATCGGAGAACCGATGATACCCGAGTCAGCTTGACTTTAATTGACTCATAACGACTCGTTTCCATCACGGACCCACTCGGAACTCCGAAGCTCCAGTACTTACATTATATCCCCACTAATACTTTACTCTCATATAAATACAAGCCATGTCGGTAGTTAGACTTCAGTTTGAATATCGACTTAGTCTGCCCTGTACTCCTCCTCTCGGACTCCGTCCTCGTCCGAGTCTCTTTCCGAAATCAGGCACCAGGCGTAGAGAAGGGCGCAGTGCACGAGCTGAAGCCAAGCCCCTTCCTTTCCAGTATACGGGTTCGGTATTCTGTTCGGACTCCGATACTTTCCCTCTACATCTCGACCCCTTCGTTCTTGTTTATACGCACTTTATCTATCAGGTGTATCTCGGACCTCCGTCGGATCCCGATCGGGAACCAGTACTTGACACAATCTCAACTAGATCATCAATATGGACCGTTTCTGGTCACAAGTCAGCATCCTTTCCATAGCTTAGAACTGCTAAGGTAGGCTCTTGACTTTAATTCGGGAGAATATGTGCCCTCCTCATGCCAGTTGCCATATCTCTGCCTCTCGTTTCGTTATTTCTCTGCTCCCAGATTTCCATCGAAACTCAACCCCTGACTTAGGAACCGGTTTCAAAGAAAACCCAGCAATGGATCCGAGACCTCCATGCAGTACTCCCCTCCATCCATCGATTCCAGTCCTTCCAGCTTTCCCTTTACAGGATATTCTGTGTTCCTGGACATCACAGCTAAAGTTGGAACTGAAGGTGCGACCAAAATCTTTCTGTTTTGGAACGTTTTTGGAGAATTGTAAATATCTCAGTCAGTTCTGCACCGATTTGCATAAAAACTAGATAGATTTACTCAGCCAATTCATGCGCAATTAGTGACAGAGAGGAATTTTTGAAAATATTATGTATTAGGTAATCTGTGTTTTTGGAGCATTTTCATGCCAAATACCGTTTTTGTATGGCTAGAACATGTTGCAGGGGCCTAATATTTTGCTGGCAACAGTGTATATAACTAGGCAAGGAGGTGACAGAGCCAAAAGCACACGAAATATTCAGATAAGTGTGATTCTCACAGGATCTTCAGATGCAAGAAAATGCTGATTGCCTCCAATGCAGCTGGAAGAACGGTATAAAGTTATGCGTATTTTTGGCTCTGTCACATCCTTTACTCAGTATGAACATTGCTCCTCACAAAGTATTGGGCCTCTGCAACCTGTTCTAGGCATGCAAAAACGGTATTTGGCGTGAAAATGCTCCAAAAACACAGATTACCTAATACATGATATTTTCAAAAATTCCCCTCTGTCACTAATTGCGCATGAATTGGCCGGGTAAATCTATCTAGTTTTTATGCAAATCGGTGCAAAAGTGACTGAGACATTTACAATTCTCCGAACACGTTCCAAAACAGAAAAATTTTGGTTGTGCCTTCGGTTCTGACTTTAGCTGTAGTCCATGCGAGATATGTGGATACCCCATTCCTCTTTGGTCGTCTCAGGCCAGAAACACATGTTACTCATACCCCGGGTGGTGCTGCAACATGCAAGAATTGCGAAAATTGATTTCCAAATTCTGGATCCTATCTGCCTCTCCCCCATTTTAAAGAACTCACTGTCCCCAGTGAGCCGAAGTATCGCCCAGAAACACCTTAAATGTTCCTCTTGTACTTCTTCCCCAGTCTCGTACTCCGTATCACAGAAACAGCAATCATCACTCGCCGCTGCCGATATATCGACTACGATATGACCTAGATTACTACTCCCACCACTGAGCCCTTCGCCATTCCTCCTGGTTTGGAAAAAGTGTGGAAAAGCTCGAACGTAAAAACAACATGTTCCTGTCGACGACCAGTAGCGGTGGCGCTCTGGTTCAGTCTGATGCCATTGAAACAGTGGCCGAGTACTGGGTAAGTACTCTGTTTCTGTGTCTTTGCGCCGTCTCTAACTGTTTCCCCAGCTCCCGTTTCTGAAGAGCGACTACTTGTATCTCAGCTGGTCCAAGTTCTTCACTTTGAAGCTCGCAAACATTGCAAACAAGGTTAGGCTGCCTGCCCTTGCTCTGGATCCATCTACCCAGGACTAGCCCATCCTGCTGTTTGTGGACGACTTCCTCAAGGCTGCCCAAATTCTGCACCAGTGGCACATCGACAACGTCCTCACCAAGGAGGCCGAGGCTGAGGCTGCAGGGACATCGGTAGTTGTCCCAGCACCTATGGTCACTCCTGTCGTGGCGCCTGCTCCTTCCACGCCTGTGGCTCCTGTTTCCAAGGGGAAGGCCCCCACGTCGTCCAAGAAGGTGTGTTTCCACTCTTAGTTCACACGGCTTCTTATTTCGTCCAGGCCACCTCTGACTCGGTGCCCATCACAAGTGTCTCCAGTCTTTTACTGAGCTTGAGCCTTCTGATGTTTCCAGCGACTCGGATGAGCTCACCAACTCTGACGTAGACATGGAGGGGGATGAGAGATACATTCCTCCTTCTGCCCCTGTATGTTCCTTTTGTATTCCTCATGGAAACATGTTCACCTGTTTCCAGGGATCTTGTTACTACAACGAGAAGGCCAGCTCTAGCAACAAGATACATGCCAAGAAACGTGCTGTGAGTTAACCAGCTGTTACTTTAGGCACCACTGTCTTACTAAACATCAGAGTGACCTCTGTTTCCAGAAGACCTTGTCGACTTCTGCCAGCCCTCAAGGATCCCAAGCATCCATTTCCATAGTTTCCAGGGTGTGTGTTTCCACCTTTCTCTACTGATGTTTCCACCCAGGCCATGGGGTCGACTGTGTCCAGGCCTCACATCCCGGACCATCTCTCCTACGATGATGTCCTTGCCATCCTCCAGGATACTGGCAGGATTACTGGCACCATGGCCAGTTTCCCTACCACCAACAATGCTCTTCTTCGCATGGACTGTGCCATCTGCACCCACTTGTCCCAGACTGCAGAGCGCATCCAACTCGATGTCAAGAAGTGCGACACTATTTTCAAGGAGTAGGAACATGTCCGCACCCTTGTTGAACAGAAAGGTTTGACCCCACAAGAGTTCCCCATGTACGTGTCAGTCGGCTGTTGTTTCCAGACATGCAACTCATGAGATTAATGAAGTTCCCCAGACCCCACTCAGCTCCTACCGCCCCCAGGGGTGTTCATGGGCCGACCGGTCCCCATGCCTTTCATTGCGGACATGGTGGTCGAGGATGTGGGGCTTGTGGCCATGGATTTCATGCTTGAATGAGTGTTTCCACACTCCAGCTGTTTCCAAGTAGTGCCCTTGCGTGGTGTCCAGTCCTTTCCCTCTGACTCAACTCCTGTTTCTGTGGCCTCTCAGCCCATCCATGCCTTCCTCTCTTAACCAGTACACTCCTTGCATGCTACCACCATGTATGCCCCTTGTAGACACTATGTACAGTTTGGACATAGTGTAGAATGAAAACTTGTTTCTTGTAAACACGGTCCGAACTCAGTTTCCAACACGTTTAGAACGTCTCGGACCGTCTCCCTCAGAGTCCCATTCATCAATGTCAACATCAGGAGCGTACTCCTCCTCTGGTTCGTCACTCAAGTGTGCAGGATCCTCCTGTTCCCAGTCAGGGTTCAAGACTACATTATTGAACTGTAAGTCACGACCAAAGGTGTCATCCTTTTTCTCTTTGTTGGCGACCAACTCATCCAATTCCTCCTTGGACAAGTCAATCAAGCTCTCGATTTTGTGTTTCTTATCCAGAGCTTTGCGCGCAAAGTATGGAATGACTCGGAATACGCCCACCTTCCCAAGATAGACCGCTCTGTTCATCTCACAGACAATGTACAAGCCACCCTTTGTCCTCCTGACAATATCCATTGGACCCAAGTATCTGGGCTCGAATTTCTTGTTCAGAGACTTCTCCACTCTTGTGTTTCGAATAAGTACCATATCCCCTGGTTGGAAATCATAGTCCTTAATCATTTCCTCGTGTCCTCGAGCATAACGCCGCACTGCTTCCAGTTTCTCAGTGTCTACTCGTTCCCGCATTTCTTCAATGTGCTTCCTATACTTGGCCAGTGCCTTGGCTCTCAGTTCCACTAGCTCAGCGATAGAGATAATCTCGCCCAGTGAAACAGTGACTATGGGGCTATAAGTGAAATAACCACAAACCAAACCTTGTAAATGAATACACAGTTTGATAATGCAACTACAACAACTCAAACACTATAATCCTCATGCAAGTTCAGGGTTCCAATCCAGTATAGATTGTGGCAATTTGAACTTTAGTTCTCTTTTGAAAGCAAGACTTTATAGGTCTACAAGTTGTATAGATAAATTGCTTGAAACTGTTCCAGGCACAATCGCGGATAGTCGGACGAGATTTTATGTTCAACAGTTTTGTATGATGTGGGTCTAGGTTTGGAGATAGTACTCCCATGTGAAACACAAGTGATTCTTATGAAATCCCGATTCTAATAGTATCTGTGGTTGCTAATCCTTGTGAGATTACAGCCAATTGTCAAGTCTGATCTGTTTCCTTATATTCCACGTATACATTCTGTTTATCCAATATGTCCACACGCCATTTATAAAGATCCAAATCCAACACAGATAATATTTCAAAGGGAAAACAACGAAACTTTGGTATAGCTTCTGGGTGTCTCCAAATGAATGCCTACTCGACCGGTTAAGCATGAAGCCTAGTAGCTTCACATCCAATAGGTGGGGTGAGATTCACTGGCATCCCTCCCATAACTCTCCACTTAAATACTTTACAGGAATCTAAATATAAACGAGACTGATACAAACATGCGGCAGGGTTCACGGTATATGACTAGTGGTATGGCAGCTAGCTGATGAACTCCTGTCGGATATCAAGAGATTAGTAAAAACTGAACAGATTTATAAGGAACATCAACGAGCCAAGCTTAACGATGAGTCAAGATCTACATCGCTTAGAACGATCGTGATGGGATATTGTTGATATATCAGCTTTTAGCTGACTTCCTCATCAGCCCACTGTTACCCTCCTTGATAACCATCCGCTACAACTGGTTCCGCTTTGAACTGCTCAAGTGTTTTGTCTGAAAACTGTGATAGCTGTCGCTTCCCAGTACCCGAGTATGGTTTCTTAGTCAATTGGTAGATCGACCAAGTCCAACCTTCTCTTGGCAGTTCTGAAGACGTCAGATGATGTCCAACGGTAAGCCCTCTTGTTCAGAAAGATAATCCCTCGTAATACCCCCTTAGTCAGGGATGTGCAGTCGCCCCAATCTGTTCCCAGGATGGTTAGGCACTTTCCGTGGTTGCTCCATTAGCGACTTCTCACGTCAATCCTTTACCAGGATCGTTGTCCAGCACCTTTCTAATGGTCCGAGACACATTAGCCCTTGTGAGATGACGTTGTAATGTAGTGTAACACATTATAGTATGTTGCAACTCGAGTGAATTTGAACAAATGCCTGAGTGCCCCAGTACCAGGTCTGTCACCGGGTACTCAACCATCCATGTAGTCTCGACAATTGTCAAGAGGTATAGTGGGGTGACTCCCAGTCGCCGCAAAGAAAGGTGAGCAACCCAACCCTCTCCGCATCGTGATCCTATCTGCCCAAACTATCTGAGGTAAAAACCAAAACCACTTTCACACATCTCCTGTAGCCTTATACACCATCTGGCACATATGTTTGTGACCCATTTCTACCAGTCCATTGGCTTTTGAGTTGTAAGGCGAGACACGGATTCCCGTGATCCCATAGTGACAATTCAACCATTTGACCATGGCCAGACACTGTGGTGCATTGTCGGTCACAAATTCCTTTGGACAACCCCATCTGCAGATAATGTTTTCCAGAAGAAACCTTCCCATTTCCGAGGTGTTCTCAGACCTTAGGCCTTTCAATTTTAACCAATGGCTGAGAGAGTCCCACTGTGAGGTCTCTGAGTGTGCTATGCACCGCTCATTGCCTCATGGCCCCTGCAAACCATCTGCACGAGTGACAGAACGAGCTCGGACATACGCAACGGATCTTCC
The DNA here is from genome assembly GCA_029378375.1 of Mycena olivaceomarginata. Classification (NCBI taxonomy): domain Eukaryota; kingdom Fungi; phylum Basidiomycota; class Agaricomycetes; order Agaricales; family Mycenaceae; genus Mycena; species Mycena olivaceomarginata. The sequence goes on along the minus strand of JARKIC010001557.1, from coordinate 14,463 downwards.
TAAACGGGATTCTACGTTACCGGAAGCAGCTTCAGAGTGAGACCAACGCTCTCCCCACCATCTGCATCGTCTCCCCCCCCATTTGAGCTCGCTCTTACACCATCGTCAGCAGGATATGACCGCTCCGGGACTAGACTCTCAACTCCTTCCTAAGACGCGTGAAACGGCCCTCCATACATGCATCCCCAACGAATGAGACCATTGCTCCCCAGCGCGCGCCACTACGCGGTGTCCAGTAATCATTGAAATGACCGATGCATGGACGACCTCCCATATTTTCCGTTCTCAGACGATCTCTCGCACCGGACGGACCTACCCCGTGCCTGACACCAACCCATTGGACAAGGCAGAGGGTATCCCGACACTACCCGTCCCCCACTTCACACGATGCATCAACTAGCCGAGGGAAACCGTCTGTCTCTTCCCCTTCCTGAATGCTCGAGCACCTACCAATGCAACCACCAGGCCATGCCTGAAGCTCCAAATGTATTCCAAGGTCGTTCGGTCTTGCTGTGCCTCGCGCGCACCCAAAGACGATTGGTCTCCTCAGCAGAGGTGCCGAGTCTCCTGCCGTATATGCACCCCGAAATGCCTCATGACGTCCCCTGCCCCCTGGAAACACCTGCAACCCACATGGCACCTCTGGAAACGTGGGAAGTCGTTGAGGAGGTATAAAAGGGAGCGCATTTAGTAGGAGTAGCCAGTACCTTCCGGCCTGCAGAAGTAGCTTCCAGGGTGTTCCCCCACTTACTGTACCACTCTCACTCAATCTAAAGGGGTACTCCTAGCCTTCCCCGACCTTGTATTTCTTGTGCACCCTTCTCCTCACCCCACAGCTGGAGACAGGCCACACCTCTTACATTCGCTCGTTCATCGGTGTCCCACCTCCCACACCTCCATCAGCAGGGTCCCTCCTCACCGGACCCGGTGTCACGCTTCCAGGCTTCCTCAATTAGGATCACCGCTCTCACGAGCATCGCTCTGTAGAAAACAGGCCCGGCACCAGTAGTTGTAACTACATTGCAATGTACCCAGCCATGGCAGGGTGGTACATTGGATTAAAGGCACACCTTGGCTGGGCAGCCGTGATGTGCCTTTAATGCAATGTACCCTGGGCTATTTAAATAAAAGAAGTGCTAGTCCCAAGGTTTTGAACCAAAAGCCAACACATATTACCTAAGTATCAAATCAGAAAGAAGGCAACATCACAAACCACTAGACTAAGGGAGAGATAGCATGGATAAAATTGATGGGTATATACTATGTGGTCCCAAACACATAAGTAGTATGTGCTGACCTATTGTTACGACCATGCAGTTTCCGGATCTTCTCTGGCTTTCCTCCGGCTATCTTAATCTGGAGCCTCAGCTCCGACTTATCCTTTTATTCCGGACGCAACTGGTACTCCGGCTCGTGTCCGTCTAAACTGCTGTGCGTCCAGCTTTACTCTGTTGACACACGCCCTTTGGGGTTTTCGCAATGAAGGTCTTCTGAGTGTTCCCCAAATCAAACATATGACCTATGCAACTATGCTTCTCTCTTATTAGGGGACTTCACGGTAGGGCCGAATATCTCGTTTGAGAATAAAAATAATGGACTGATGGGACGAATATTTTCCCAAAATAAAATATTCCACAAACGAGATTTAATCTCGTTTGTGGAATAAACATTTTTTTGTGGAATATATACCTGCTTGAGTAAGCAAGCTGCCTGTGACCGCCCTGCCCCCATCCCGCCTCATCCCACCCATCATCCTGCCTTCCCCGCCCGTTGTCCCACCTTCCCCGCCCATCGTCCTGCCTCGTCTCGCCCATCATCCCACCCCTCTCCTGCCTGTCATCCCACCTCTCCCGCTCATCAGCTGCGACAGTCCTGCCCTCCCGTCAAAAAAAATATATAGAAAAAAAAAGTCCCTGATCCAACTTGTTTAGCTGATGTAGGGGTCTGTCAGATGACTAGATGGCGCACCTAAAGTGTTTTGTGTGCCTGGCAGGTGGAATTGATGCTATAGAAATATAAAAATATCCTGGGACTCAAATGGGGTGATCACGCATTTATTCCACAAACAACGATTTTATTCGTCCCATAAAATGAATATATTTATTCACAAACGGGAAAATCGGCCCCTACCGTGAAGTCCCCTATTGTTCTTGTTGTCTTTCTCTGTACTTATTGTCTTTTACATACTTCTGTCCACATTAGACTTATCTCCGTATTTAGTATAAATACGTATTATGTTCTACTGTATCTTGAGTTGAAAATTAATGTGCTTTGCCTCTGCATTGCTCCATGGTCTGACTTCTGCTTCCTTCATCGTCGAGCCAAGTTAGTTGGTGTACCCGATCTCCTACGTAGTATCACTTACGGCTTGATCCGTCCCTCCGGCTATTCTCCGCCCTCCGTCTATTCTCCATCCTCCGGCTATTCTCTGGTTCCGGCTTTCTTCTGACACGGATATAACACCTATTCTGCCCCACTAGGGGCTTGGTTAGTGTTTAGGGTTAGTGTCTGGGTTAGAGGTTTGAGTTAGGGGTTAGAGGTTAGGGTTAGAGGTTAGGGTTGGTTAGTGTTAGGCCCCAGGGATATCGGAAAAAAAATGTTGAAGGATTTTTAAACACAAAAACACAGAATAAGCATGTAGGAACAATTTCAAAGACCTAGGGCAGCTTGCCTGCCCTAGGTCTGGGTATTAGAAGTGTCAAATAAGAAAGCAAGGCTGCTGTATGTGGTCATCAGAATTTAACCCATCTCAATGGTCTGATAGTCTAGTGGTAATAACCAATGGCTTAAAATGGTTGTGGTATCTGGAGGTCTGGGGTTCAATTCCTGGCAACAGCATCATTTTGCTTTGATTTGCTTTATTTCATTAGCTGGCAAGGGTACATTGCATTAAAGGTACACCCTGGCTGACCAGCCAAGCAGTGCCTTTAATCCAATGTACCCCCCTGCCATGGCTGGGTACATTGCAATAAAGGTACAGCTACACCTCGGCCCGGAGAGAAGCCAACACATTCAAATCGCTGTCCGAAGCCAACAAGACCAATTGTCTCGCCATCAACCGAACGATGTCGGTGCCATTGTCTGTGCGACACTCATCGCATCTCCAGTGCTGGTTCTAAGGGGAAGAGTGCACCAAGGAAGGCAGACAGGGCAACACATTTAGGGTTCCAGTACACTTGTACGGGGAACCAGGTCTAGTAATTCACATCCCCTCTATCGTTTTCACTAACAACAGGTCCGCCACACTTGTCCACACCCAGGAGACAAACGGTCTCCACAAACTACTGTTCACACACACACACACACACACATCCACTGCTCACACAAGGCCAATTTGCGCACCGACCTTCCGCTCTATCCTTTGACTGTACTTTCCCCTCTAGAGGACAAACGTAGTCGAATTCGAATTACATACTTTTTGATACCGACACCGCGGTCCTTATCACACCGCGCAGAAACAACATATTGATGTCCATTAGATGGAACACCCATAATCATGACGTCTACATGGACCTTCTGAAACAGACTAGGTGTCATAGAAGCTATACCAAGTTTCGTTTGTTTTCCCTGTTTGAATATTATCTGTGTTGGATTTGGATCTTTATAAACGGCGCATGAACATATTGGATAAACGGAACAGACATGCGGAATATAAGGAAACGGATTGGACTTGACAATTGGTTGTAATCTCACAAGGCTTAGCAATCGCGGATACTATTGAAATCAGGATTAATAAAGAATCACTTGCGCTACGCATCAGAGTACTATCTCCAAACCTAGAACCACTTCACACAAATTGTTGAACATAAAATCTCGTCTGTCTATCCACGATTGCGCCTAGAACAGATTTGAGCAGTTTATCTATACAATTTGTAGACCTATAAATTCTTGCTTCTCAAAGAGAACTAAAGTTCAAATTGCCACAATCTATACTGGATTGGAACCCCAAACTTGCATGAGGATTATAGTGTTTGAGTTGTTGTAGTCGCATTTATCGAACCGTGTATTCATTTACAAGGTTTGGTTTGTGGTTATTTCACCGCCAGCCCCATAGTCACCGTTTCAGCAGATAATCACAGGCGGGGTGGGGATGCCAAGGAGGCTCAGTGGGCCTCTGATGATGACGATGTATTTACTTGACTAGTAGACTTGTACTTGGACACCCTTGGAATAGGACCACCGTTCAGGTGTGATCCAGCATCTGGCCTCTCCATGGCCCAAGGGACTACATGGTACCCTTCATTGTATTTAATCAGTATAAAATGAGCCTAAGGATACAAGGGAGTCAAGCATGTAGATCGGATAAGAGGATGAGTTCAAACGAGATCTGACAAGACATCACGACATCACATCAAGATTGTTGACTGTTTGAACACATGAACACATAATGGAATTGATCTATAAAAAAAAGCTGTGAGCTGTGAAGTTGAAAATGGAACAAAAGCTGGTTCTTTGGCTTGTCATTCTCCCTCTTGGTAATGTCGGCTAAACCAGCGTGCATTATCTATGATGTTTGCCGTCAACACCAATTTTATTTGCGCCAAAAAAAGCACACTGACCGTCAGCGTCTGCTTCATATCACTATCCAAGCGAACAAGTGTCGTGATCTGGTGCCTGTACGAGTGCACCTCCGCACGCGTACTAAGCACGGTCGCTGACTGTGTAAGAGATCAGTTTGTGCCAGTGGAACCGCTGAAAAAACTGAATGGCGCACGGTAAACAACATCAACACTTTATCAAGGCCGCGATTCAGCTGCATGGTCCGGTCCTTCTCTTGATTGGCCATTATGAAGAATGCGATACGGTGGCGGGGTCTTTGGAGATCCGCGAGGTACAGTCGGATTTTTTCGAGCCCACTGTGATGGGAGCGAAATCAAATTCTTGCGCTCCGTCAAGATGCAAGGAACTCACGAATTCAGAGCCACGAGCGCCTCGTCATTGCTCGCCGCTGATAAATCTGCTCTAGCGGCGTGGTCGACAATACATTTGGTCACAGTGCTAGAATGCTTGGCAAGCTCGAGGGCAGCCTCGCGGTTGCTCTTCACTAACTGGCATTGAATGAGAAGCTGCTCGAAAGAAAATGGTGGACGCTCACCCTCGCCGTGTCGTATATCACTCCAGCGATCCCCACAGCGGGGATCAGAAAATTGAGCGCGGGTGCCTCGCAGATTGCGGTAGCAACACGGATACTCAGAGACGCAAGCTCTAGGATGCCGTCAGCGTGCGAGATTCCGCCATCCGTGGCCGTATCGTTGGTGCTTTCAAACTGTGAAGAGAAGTTGAATAATGGGCTTCGACCGCTGAAAAATTAGAGCTACGTACCAGCGCTTTCGAACTTCTCTTAAGTTCCGTCTTCAGCCGCTGGTATTCTCGGTCGAAGAGATGGCTCATGAGCCGCTTGGCCCCGTTGTTTGACCGCGCCGGCATCTTTTCGATAGACCGTCGTATTTCATCCAATTTTCTAAACGGTCGGCGTCAGCGTTGAATATCGCGCAGTGCAACAAATACAATACATACCTCTCGAGCACCGCCAACTTCTGGACAACTTCAGGCGACAGAGGCAAAGGCGCCATCCGATTAATTGCTTTCTCTGTTTTGGTTACCGCATGAGCTGCGAGAATCCGTGCTTTCTTGGTTCCGACCTTGTTGTCGCTCGTCAGTAAGCTTGGGTGCAGCGGATATGAAGTTGTCAAAACACGAACCAGATCTGCAGCACGACAGACTTCGACCACAGAGGCAGCAATGGGTTGAAACGCATTCATGTATGGTGTTGTAGAGCACCAGGTGGACAGGCCCTCGGCAGTCGACATAGATTCGCCCAGGTTGCGAAGCATAATTAGGTTTAAGTCGACGGGGAGCAGGTTTTGCGTAGGGGAGGTGAAGGAAAAGCAAAGGAGCAAGGCAGGTGTGGCAGTGTGCATGAGAAATGAGAGCTGTTGAGTGACGCCGGTACTGCCCCATACATCCCTCGTGCGAATCGTCTGCGTTCCCGATATACTTATATCACATAATGATTCACATTTGAGGCGGCTCTGTACATAGAGCACGAAAAACAGTCCGTGTCCAGTTCCGAAAACACTAGGAAAGAAAACACTGCTGGTGCTGCGACATGGCGTGCGCGCCGCTGTTTATTTCTGGCATTGTGCTGTTGACCTGTCGATGGATACTTATAGCGAGACGAGAGTGATGAGATTGATGGAAGAGGGTCTGATTGTAAACAAGAACAAACAAGCTACTACAGACTGTCCGCACAAAATAAAATCCGAAATTTACAGAAATACACTAAAATGGAAAGCCTTTAACGATCACTATCTCCCTGAGTAGAGCAAACAATATTGATTGGGCTTGTGTTCTGATTAAAGCCCCCACGATGGGTCGTTTCCCCAGCTACCATTGATGTTCCCGCCTCACCGCTCGCACCTCGAAAACCCCAATTATCTCGATCCTGAACTATAGCAGCCACTCTCGCCAAGTCGGCGTGCATACTCTATCCGAGTCGTGTATCAGCTTCAATACCGATTGCTTGCATGAAAAAGTGAAACTGACCGTCAACATCTGCGTCACCTCGCGAATCGATTCACGATGCAAGTGGACAAGCGTCGTGACCTCCGCATGCGTACTGACGGCGGTCGCTGACTGTGTAAGAGTTGAGTTTATGGAACCGCAAAAACCGAATGGCGCACGGTGAACAATGCCAGCGCTTCATCAAGTGCACGATTCAGCTGAACAGTTCGGTCCTTCTCGTGGTTTACTATTATCCAGGACGCGAGGCGATGGCGGGGTTTCTGGAGGGCGGCAAAGTACGACTGGATATCCCCGAGCGCACTGCAATAGTTTGACTTTAAGAAAAAGAATTTTCACGAAGAGCCGAGGAGCTCACGACTTTAAAACGACGAGCGCCTCATCGTTGCTTGCCGCAGAGACATCATGCGTGGCCGCGTAGTCGACAAGACACTTGGTTACCACGCTTGAATGCTTCGCAAGGCCGAGGGCAGCTTCATGGTTACTCTTCACCGACTAACGATTTTGCGGCATGAGAAACGACTCGGGAGCCCCGAATGATAAAAGTTCACCTTCGCCGTATCACAGATCATCGCAGCGATGCCGACGATGGGCTTAAGGAAATTGAGCACGGGTGCGTCGCAGACCACGCCCGCAGCGTCGATACTGAGGGAGACAAGCTCCAGGATACATTCACCCCTCGAGATCCCGTCAACCATGGACGAATTGTCGACGGTGCTTTTAAGCTGGAAAAAGAAAATGAATCATGTGCTTTGACCACGAGAAATCAGAGCTACGTACGAGCGCTTTCGAAATTCTCTTCAGTTCCGACTTGAGCCGTTGGGTTTCTCGGTCGAAGACATGGCCCATAAGCAGTTTGACTTTGTTCTCCGACCGCTTCGGCATCTTTTCGATAGAACACCGTAATTCATCCAATTGTCTGAAAAAATTGGCGTCAGCTCCGAGTATCGCGCAGTGCAGCAGATAAAATTATACGCTTTGAACAGCGCCAGTTTCTGAACGATCTCAGGCGACGGCGGCAAAGGCGCCATCCGATTGATCACTTTCTCTGTTGCTTCCACCGCATGGGTTGCGAGACTCTGTGCCTTTTTGGTTCCGACCTTGTCGCCGCTCGGCAGTGAGCTTGGGGTGTGCAGCGGATATAAAATATGAATACACGAACCAGATTCGCAGCACGAGACACTTCGACGGCAGAGGCAGCAATGGGCTGAAAACGCGTTCATGCTTGGTGTTATGGAGCACCATCTGGACAGGTCCTCGGCAGTCGACATAGATTCGTCCAGGCTGTGCAGTATGATGATATTGGAATCGACGGGGCGGGGGGGGATTTTTTGTTATGGCCCATGAAAACACCCAGACCTTGATAACGCATACCAGGGAAGTGGGTGGCCAAGGGACGAGGCAAATGTCAAAAGTGCAGTGTAGTAGGCAGTGTACATCCGGATGCATGTCAAAAGCTGCCGTATACATCCTGTGCTATATATTCGTGCGAATCGTCTGCCGCTCCCGTTTGCTCGACATACGCATCCCATTTAAGACGACTCTATCGAGCCGGGAGGGGAATCCGGTCCCAGTCCCAAACACACTAGGCGGAAAGAAAAGTGCTGGCGCAGCGATATGCGATGGAGATAGAACGACGGCATGATAGCACTGCCCAGTTGACCATCAGATTGGGGCGATGAGACCAGATATAGCGCTAGCGCTACGGGAAGCGCTCGACAGCTCTGGCCACGGACCACGCGATTCTCGTATTTGAATCTCGAAGGACTTGGTGGCGGCAATGCCGAGGCTTGACTCCTGAGTCCAATATCACTGCGTTGAAGGCGGTCATGAGCCCGCCGGGAGACAAAGCGGCCTGAGTTGGCTGGACCGATGCGAGTTGGTAGAGTTAGTAGCTAGGTACGCGCGCCATGCCTACAGCATTTCGTCGAGCATGGTGTGAGCCACCATACGCCCAGACGGAATCCTTGGCGCTACGTGCACAGCGCGGGATGTCGTCCATGCCTATTTTGAGGTCGAGTGACTGTGAAGACGAGAAGGAGGATCAATCAAACGGATCATAACGGATCGGTAATTATCACATTCGCCACCATGTCCAGCGACGCTGAACGGCTGAATGAAGAGGTGGACTAGCAAATCTCCCCTGAAGGACTTGTTGACTGGTTCACACAGGGACAAGAGGTGAGCGATCATCCCGATCTTAACACAGACCTCTTTGACAACCCCCCCAAATGGGGAATCCCGAAGCCCATCAGCGATTTTCATAGGTCTCATCTCTGGATTTTTTACTGTGATCCCAAATATGACCCGATAGCTCTGCAATTTGGCGAACCCCCCCATTTTGGCATATAATACAACGATCTATCACTTCAGAATATTTTCTTTCTCTTAGAATCGCACACAGTAGATGCTACAATGATTTTTTGATTTCTCTCGGCACATTTCGGCACAAAAACATTTATGACGTCAATGGTCGGAGGTCTCTCACTTGCGGTCCGAAGGCTCCGGAGCTGCTCCGGAGAAAGTGTTTTCTCAGTACAAAATGGATTACGTACCCCCCCCCCCTCTGACAGCTGTCACCGAAAATCGGAGGTCTGTGTCAGGGATTTTAATGCCGCTCACCTCTTACACAGGGAGGCGCGTTCTTTTGGCTCGGGCAATATGCCGAAGCTGTTGTTGCATACCGACAAGCAGCAGCCTTGCACAAGAAGAACTCGAATCCCAGGGCTGCGGTTTGCTACAGTAATCTCGCTGCAGCAGCTCTGAAGCTTGAGAAGTGAATTCATCTGTCCCTCGATGCTGTCAGCTAACATACCCCTCAGATACCAAGAGGCACTCGTGGCCGCCGATCAAGCGCTCGAGATCGACTACACATCGATCAAGGCGCGGTATCGCCGTGCCATGGCGGCCAGAGGTCTGGATTATAATATGCATTCCATCGTCGACCTCTCGACTATTCTCGTTTTGGATCCAAAGAACGCCGACGCACGATCTAACCTCTTAAGTGGGCTGCAAGTCCACATAAACTCCAAACTACGGGCCATCTCTACGGGCGATTCGTTGGAGGTGGATAGCCCTCCGGCCTATGGAACCCACCTGACGACGCCGAGACCTGGGGATTACATCCTTCCAGAAGTCCTCCCAATCGAAATGTCCCATGCAGTACCATCTACAAAGCCGGAGAACGTGGAACTTGCGTGCAGCAGCTGTCTAGTGATGAAGCCCCGCAAGAAAGTCAAACGGTGTGAGAAGGTGTGTTATTTCGTGTTCTGAGAACCATCCATCAACTATCACAGTGCCGCACTTCGGTGTATTGCGATGCAAGGTGTCAGCGAAAGGATTGGTATGGAAGATAGTTCACTTACCGTCTCTGGTTCATGGTCTTCCAGGCCTAAGCACAAAGCTGTTTGCCAAGTCTTTGCAGACCATGGGGTCCTGATCGAGCTCTCTACAAAGCTGAACCGCCACATCCACATGTGTGAACTCATGAGAGCTTATGCGATCGTTGCCTTGGGATTACTTGGGGACAGTCCCTTTCCTTCGCGCGCGGTCGTCGTCTTCCATCTTGAAATGTTCTCAAGTACCAACAACGCACGACGGCTCGGAATCCGCCGTATCCAGGTCCTACCGCTTTTGGCGCTCGGGGACGTCGTCATTGGGAGATACGAGAGCACCTGCCGGGAGATGATGGAAGATAATCCGGGCCTCATTCCCTTGTGTTGCATGATCTGCCCGAACATCGGCCAAGCAAAGGATAATTACGCTTCGTACGACGTGGCTGCAGTTTTTCCCGCACGAACTGCAGAGGATGAAGCAGCCTGGATTCGTGGAGCAAGTGAACAGTCCGATTTTCGGGCCTCGTCAATTGAAGATGGATCTGAAGAATATTTTTTGGTTTGTTTTGTTTGATACCTGTTCGATTTAGGCTGATATTGACATCGTATAGGGCCATAGATGATGAGATTAACGGGGATGTTCACAATTTCTATCGGCTGAGGGCCTAATGTACCTACTAGCGCGTGCTCGTCTGTCCTCTTGCCGTACATCACTGGGACCTCTGGACTCTGGAATTCAACTACGTATGCACCTTCTTCTATCGTGCGGGACGCGACACGCGTTGCCAAAAATGGCAATTGTTGATCGTCTCCCGAACTAAGCTTATTACACCCATCTTTCCAGCCGCCTATTATCCATCTTAAAGATGATCAGGTCAATACTGGCAGTGCCCACGGCAACCGAATAAGGCGCCTGTCACGTTGTTCTCACGAGATACTCTCACTGTACTCCTTGCTGCACCATGTCATCCATCCCGCCCACGGTCCCCCGGCCCGCCGCCGCTCTACTACGAGATGCTCCCGCAGTATCAGCACGAAGTTGGAACGGCTGTTAAGATCCGAAATACTCGCTCCAACTTGGATGTATCTCGGCCTACAAGCGCCTCCATGGGCGGTGCCAGGGAGCTCACCGAAGTTGCGGCACCTACCGGACAAGGCGTGCAGGAACTGTGGTTCGATGACGGGAACATAGTTCTTCGTGCTGGAGGCAGTCTGTATCGAGTCTGGTACTCTGACGAGTCGGTCGTCCGTCTTTCAGGCCATGCTCTCGTTGGCCCCGCCTCCTAATTCGGAGCTTGTCGAAGGGTGCCCATTGGTCGAGTTGGCTGACCCCAAAGTGGAGGTCACACCATTTTTAAAAGCGATTTTTGAATCAGAGTGAGTACCTACTTTCATTCCGAAGCTTCCTTGAGGCTTAAAACGGTTCAGATTCTTTCTGCCTTTGCCGGCCCCAACGGATTTCGACACCATCCTTGGCTGTCTACGTCTCGCCCATAAATGCAGGGTGGATTACCTCCGCCGCCGTGCTCTCGTCCATTTTTCCTCTGGATTTCCTACGACGCTGTCCGAGTTCGACCAAAATAACTCGATATCAGCCCCCGGATGACCCTTCAGTGCTCGAAAAATGGACATGGCGGCCGCTATCCCCTGATCCTATCACCAGAATACGAGCTATCCAGGTTGCTCGGGAGGTCGATGCCCCATGGATCCTCCCCAGGGCGTTCTACACCCTCTCACTGTATCTCGACAGACTCGGCATGACAATTTTCACTGGCGCCATTTACAAAGGCATGGACATCCGCCTGTGCGTGCAGGACCAAACATCATTCCTCAAAGGCTACAATCTCCAATGCCAGAGCACGGTTGTCGATGCCCTCGCATTCCTATCACGTCCCTTTAATATTCAGGGTTGCGAGCATGCCTATCGGTGCAGTCGCGCACGATTGAAGGCCATCCCGCATATTAGCGATCGCGACTTGGCCCGCGGTTTTCTGCCGAACCCTCTGTATATACGGAAGTGGGCAGACTGGGACAAACTGTTGTCAAAGTTGTGCCCGGTGTGCAAAACCGTACTCAAGGAGACCCACCAAAATGCACGGCAGGCATTTTGGAACCGGCTTCCAGAAATTTACGATGTCGCTGCGTGGGATGTGTTGGAACAGCTGAAGGCTGCCGCCTTGAATCCTAGCGCGCCTGGGTAGTGTGCCGGCGTGAAGTAGATCTGCATGGACTGATGTAGACTGCTCGCTGGCTGGCCCACTTCCTCTTTACTGTCGTGCCCACCGACCCCAGTCTAGATCTCCATGTAGTTCAATTATTCGCCCCAAAAATACTTGGAATTCTCATTTTTTATTCGGCTCAGCTGCGCGACTTGTAGCCTTCATCTCCTGCTGGATGAAGCTTTGCGGCGCTTTGGGAGCGTAGGTCATGTGAGAGTGGCGAAGTGACTCTCGAGTCGAACTTTACTCTATAATAACAGCGTAGTAGTTGGTAAGTTTATAGGATAGTTACAGGGATGACGGGAGTTGGAAAATGGACGAGAAAAAATGAAATCGCATACCGACAGGATTCCAAGGTTCAAACTGGTGGTTCAGGTTTACATTATACAGGCTTTCACAACTCTCCACAACTACAAAAGACTCTTTGACGTCGTCGAAAAGCTACACACAACGGCTAGTAACGACAACAGGCAAACTCCCTTTCTGCATCACGAAATAGTCCTTCAAACTCATCCTCCCACCGTTCCTCGTTGTACCCCTCCGCAAATCGCAGTTCAAACGCCTGCATCACATACGCCACAACCATGCGTATCACCAGGCTCATCCCGCGCAGTTCGCCGGGCCCGTGGAGAAGGGTATGAACGCGTCTTCATTGACAACAAACTTGGTGCCAGTGGCGTCATCTCCGCCGAGCCATCGTTCGGGGAGGTATTTGTCAGGGCTCAGAGAAAAGTATCGAGTATCGCGATGCATTGTGTATGGCGGGACGACGACGGAGGTGCCCTCGGTAATGATGAAGCTAAATAATTTCTTTCAATATGGATGTGGGTGATCTTTCGAGACATACTCTTCGCCCAACACTTTATCGCGAGTTCCGACCGTCGGGGCGCGCTGAAGTGACGTTGCCACCAGTGGTAACAATCGCAGCGACTCTTTGCTGTAGTGGATGGTTGAGCTGAGTGGGATATGTTATTGCAGACAGGACGAACATTACGGCGTTCAAATAGGGCAGACTCGACGACAGGGCAGCGTCAGTCGGTTCTTTGACTTCGCCCGGGAACGCTTCGTCAAGTTCCAATTGAAGGCGCTTATACGATTCCGGATGGGACAGTAGGAAGAAAAATGTGTTGGCCAGGACTGTGGCGGAAGTATCCGACCCCGCAATGATCGCAAGGACAGAATTCGCGACGACTAGGGGAAACAGATATGGCTCGGTGTCGGTGCGTTTGTCGTCAATCTTGTGGAGCAGTCATTTCTCGGGTAAATCACAATGTTCATAGCTCACCCGATAGTAGAACAAGTCATTGTGAACAGATCCCTCCTGAAGCCACCTCTTAGCTTGATCGAGGGCAAATTTCGCCAGGGCTTTCATCTCTTGACCAACCATCGGGAAATATGGGAGAAAGCCGATAGGACCAGGGCATTTGTTGTGTCAATGTCGGAAGACTAGATAGTGGTCAGACAAACGAAGATTTCGAGCTCCGAGTACTTACTAGAGCCCGTGTTCCATTTTGTGCCAGAGACCGTCTTTGTCTCCGTCGTGCATGAGTTCAAATCCACCACCGAACCTAAGATGGGAATGTTGAGTTAATTGCGGCCACTTGGTTCAACGACTCACACCATATCACCCATAAAGTCAAACCTGAAGAATTTTCAAGATACGTTCACTTTCTTTCGGGAAAATAAAACTCTTACGAAAAAAAACTGAGCCACTGAGAGAGATTGACACTTCTGGTCTCTGTGCGCGGAGGGACTCAACAAGTTGGGCGACCCTTCGAATCAATATGGGCTCATGGCCTTTGATGGCTGTCGGATTAAACCCTTTGTTCCATGCCTTTCTGGCTTTGGCGTGAAGTTTGAGATCACGGGCGCCGATGAGGTTTCCTCGTACGGCCTCTTTCGAGCCGGGACCCTTCTTTCCAGATATCCTGCGGCCCATCCCATACTGCCCAAAAATACATCAGAGGCCTGACGACTATCGCGAATGAAATCATACATGGACCTTTGGGTATACCGTTCGCACCCAATATAGAGGACAAGAGACACTTCATTTATAGAAAGTTCGTTTGGACCTGTCATTCGTTAAAAAACGGCTTTTGCAATAGACTATCCAGTCACCAATTCTGATGACGTCGACCGGACCGTACGCGTCATGCAATTCTTTCACATAGATGTGTAATTTCCCTCGCGATGTGATAAAAGTGAGCCAAAGTTGGGAATCCTGCAGGCTATCGGCCCCGGATATTTGAGAGCGGGTGAAGAGGGGACATCCGATAAGCGAGGATGCAAAACAGTAGACCGGAATAGTACAGTGAGCAAGAGCGGAGAAGAGACTCGGGGTACTAATAGTAGGTTTCCGGAATCAGGTTGAAGAAATGCGACGATGA
>JARKIC010001556.1:0-112176 GCA_029378375.1 Mycena olivaceomarginata | reverse complement strand
AAACACATGACTGATTAACTTTTCCCTGCCATCCTCGATATGGAGAGGTCTGTGGCCCTGGTTTAGCGACCCAAGCATTCCGGGCAATTTCCAGCAGACAGAGCTGCTCAGAATAGTGCTGGGTATCACCTGGCAATTCGGCGTATCAAATTAGCTCTCCATATCAAGTCACATTTCTGACCGTGAAAATGGCTGTATTTGGCAGGGATAAGCAAACACATGACTGATTTAAGCTTTCCCTGCCATCCTCGATATGGAGAGGTCTGTGGCCCCTGGTTTAGCGACCCAGCATTCCGGGCAATTTCCAGCAGACAGAGCTGCTCCGAATAGTGCTGGGTATCACCTGGCAATTCGCTGTATCAAATTAGCTCTCCATATCAAGTCACACATTTCTGACCGTGGGAAAATGGCGGTAGCACTGCCATCCCCGATATGGAGAGGTCTATGGCCCCTGGTTTAGTGACCCAAGCATTCCGGGCAATTTCCAGCAGACAGAGCTGCTCCGAATAGTGCTGGGTATCACCTGGCAATTCGGCGTATCAAATTAGCTCTCCATATCAAGTCACGCATTTCTGACCGTGTGAAAATGGCTGTATTTGGCAGGGATAAGCAAACACAGGACTGATTTAAGCTTTTCCTGCCATCCTCGATATGGAGAGGTCTGTGGCCCCTGGTTTAGCGACCCAAGCATTCCGGGCAATTTCCAGCAGACAGAGCTGCTCAGAATAGTGCTGGGTATCACCTGGCAATTCGGCGTATCAAATTAGCTCTCCATATCAAGTCACGCATTTCTGACCGTGTGAAAATGGCTGTATTTGGCAGGGATAAGCAAACACATGACTGATTTAAGCTTTCCCTGCCATCCTCGATATGGAGAGGTCTGTGGCCCCTGGTTTAGCGACCCAAGCATTCCGGGCAATTTCCAGCAGACAGAGCTGCTCAGAATAGTGCTGGGTATCACCTGGCAATTCGGCGTATCAAATTAGCTCTCCATATCAAGTCACACATTTCTGACCGTGCGAAAATGGCTTGTATTTGGCAGGATAAGCAAACACATGACTGATTTAAGCTTTTCCTGCCATCCTCGATATGGAGAGGTCTGTGGCCCCTGGTTTAGCGACCCAAGCATTCCGGGCAATTTCCAGCAGACAGAGCTGCTCCGAATAGTGCTGGGTATCACCTGGCAATTCGCTGTATCAAATTAGCTCTCCATATCAAGTCACACATTTCTGACCGTGCGAAAATGGCGGTAGCACTGCCATCCCCGATATGGAGAGGTCTATGGCCCCTGGTTTAGTGACCCAAGCATTCCGGGCAATTTCCAGCAGACAGAGCTGCTCCGAATAGTGCTGGGTATCACCTGGCAATTCGGCGTATCAAATTAGCTCTCCATATCAAGTCACGCATTTCTGACCGTGTGAAAATGGCTGTATTTGGCAGGGATAAGCAAACACAGGACTGATTTAAGCTTTTCCTGCCATCCTCGATATGGAGAGGTCTGTGGCCCCTGGTTTAGCGACCCAAGCATTCCGGCAATTTCCAGCAGACAGAGCTGCTCAGAATAGTGCTGGGTATCACCTGGCAATTCGGCGTATCAAATTAGCTCTCCATATCAAGTCACGCATTTCTGACCGTGTGAAAATGGCTGTATTTGGCAGGGATAAGCAAACACATGACTGATTTAAGCTTTTCCTGCCATCCTCGATATGGAGAGGTCTGTGGCCCCTGGTTTAGCGACCCAAGCATTCCGGGCAATTTCCAGCAGACAGAGCTGCTCCGAATAGTGCTGGGTATCACCTGGCAATTCGCTGTATCAAATTAGCTCTCCATATCAAGTCACACATTTCTGACCGTGCGAAAATGGCGGTAGCACTGCCATCCCCGATATGGAGAGGTCTATGGCCCCTGGTTTAGTGACCCAAGCATTCCGGGCAATTTCCAGCAGACAGAGCTGCTCCGAATAGTGCTGGGTATCACCTGGCAATTCGGCGTATCAAATTAGCTCTCCATATCAAGTCACGCATTTCTGACCGTGTGAAAATGGCTGTATTTGGCAGGGATAAGCAAACACAGGACTGATTTAAGCTTTTCCTGCCATCCTCGATATGGAGAGGTCTGTGGCCCCTGGTTTAGCGACCCAAGCATTCCGGGCAATTTCCAGCAGACAGAGCTGCTCAGAATAGTGCTGGGTATCACCTGGCAATTCGGCGTATCAAATTAGCTCTCCATATCAAGTCACGCATTTCTGACCGTGTGAAAATGGCTGTATTTGGCAGGGATAAGCAAACACATGACTGATTTAAGCTTTTCCTGCCATCCTCGATATGGAGAGGTCTGTGGCCCCTGGTTTAGCGACCCAAGCATTCCGGGCAATTTCCAGCAGACAGAGCTGCTCCGAATAGTGCTGGGTATCACCTGGCAATTCGCTGTATCAAATTAGCTCTCCATATCAAGTCACACATTTCTGACCGTGCGAAAATGGCGGTAGCACTGCCATCCCCGATATGGAGAGGTCTATGGCCCCTGGTTTAGTGACCCAAGCATTCCGGGCAATTTCCAGCAGACAGAGCTGCTCCGAATAGTGCTGGGTATCACCTGGCAATTCGGCGTATCAAATTAGCTCTCCATATCAAGTCACGCATTTCTGACCGTGTGAAAATGGCTGTATTTGGCAGGGATAAGCAAACACAGGACTGATTTAAGCTTTTCCTGCCATCCTCGATATGGAGAGGTCTGTGGCCCCTGGTTTAGCGACCCAAGCATTCCGGGCAATTTCCAGCAGACAGAGCTGCTCAGAATAGTGCTGGGTATCACCTGGCAATTCGGCGTATCAAATTAGCTCTCCATATCAAGTCACGCATTTCTGACCGTGTGAAAATGGCTGTATTTGGCAGGGATAAGCAAACACATGACTGATTTAAGCTTTCCCTGCCATCCTCGATATGGAGAGGTCTGTGGCCCCTGGTTTAGCGACCCAAGCATTCCGGGCAATTTCCAGCAGACAGAGCTGCTCAGAATAGTGCTGGGTATCACCTGGCAATTCGGCGTATCAAATTAGCTCTCCATATCAAGTCACACATTTCTGACCGTGCGAAAATGGCTGTATTTGGCAGGGATAAGCAAACACATGACTGATTTAAGCTTTCCTGCCATCCTCGATATGGAGAGGTCTGTGGCCCCTGGTTTAGCGACCCAAGCATTCCGGGCAATTTCCAGCAGACAGAGCTGCTCCGAATAGTGCTGGGTATCACCTGGCAATTCGCTGTATCAAATTAGCTCTCCATATCAAGTCACACATTTCTGACCGTGCGAAAATGGCGGTAGCACTGCCATCCCCGATATGGAGAGGTCTATGGCCCCTGGTTTAGTGACCCAAGCATTCCGGGCAATTTCCAGCAGACAGAGCTGCTCCGAATAGTGCTGGGTATCACCTGGCAATTCGCCGTATCAAATTAGCTCTCCATATCAAGTCACGCATTTCTGACCGTGTGAAAATGGCTGTATTTGGCAGGGATAAGCAAACACATGACTGATTTAAGCTTTCCCTGCCATCCTCGATATGGAGAGGTCTGTGGCCCCTGGTTTAGCGACCCAAGCATTCCGGGCAATTTCCAGCAGACAGAGCTGCTCCGAATAGTGCTGGGTATCACCTGGCAATTCGCTGTATCAAATTAGCTCTCCATATCAAGTCACACATTTCTGACCGTGCGAAAATGGCGGTAGCACTGCCATCCCCGATATGGAGAGGTCTATGGCCCCTGGTTTAGTGACCCAAGCATTCCGGGCAATTTCCAGCAGACAGAGCTGCTCCGAATAGTGCTGGGTATCACCTGGCAATTCGGCGTATCAAATTAGCTCTCCATATCAAGTCACGCATTTCTGACCGTGTGAAAATGGCTGTATTTGGCAGGGATAAGCAAACACAGGACTGATTTAAGCTTTTCCTGCCATCCTCGATATGGAGAGGTCTGTGGCCCCTGGTTTAGCGACCCAAGCATTCCGGGCAATTTCCAGCAGACAGAGCTGCTCAGAATAGTGCTGGGTATCACCTGGCAATTCGGCGTATCAAATTAGCTCTCCATATCAAGTCACGCATTTCTGACCGTGTGAAAATGGCTGTATTTGGCAGGGATAAGCAAACACATGACTGATTTAAGCTTTTCCTGCCATCCTCGATATGGAGAGGTCTGTGGCCCCTGGTTTAGCGACCCAAGCATTCCGGGCAATTTCCAGCAGACAGAGCTGCTCAGAATAGTGCTGGGTATCACCTGGCAATTCGGCGTATCAAATTAGCTCTCCATATCAAGTCACACATTTCTGACCGTGCGAAAATGGCGGTAGCACTGCCATCCCCGATATGGAGAGGTCTATGGCCCCTGGTTTAGCGACCCAAGCATTCCGGGCAATTTCCAGCAGACAGAGCTGCTCCGAATAGTGCTGGGTATCACCTGGCAATTCGCCGTATCAAATTAGCTCTCCATATCAAGTCACACATTTCTGACCATGCGAAAATGGCGGTAGCACTGCCATCCCCGATATGGAGAGGTCTATGGCCCCTGGTTTAGCGACCCAAGCATTCCGGGCAATTTCCAGCAGACAGAGCTGCTCCGAATAGTGCTGGGTATCACCTCCTTGGCCGTCGGCTTGGAAGGAGCGAGTGGTTGGCGCACATGGGACAAAGACTCAGCACAAACAGGGTGGGGCCAGTCGGCAAACCATTACCGCACTGGTAACAATCCGCGGCGATGGCAAGATGGTCGTGCCGCCGATGATCATCTATCCGGGTGTGAATTTCCAGTCTGCATGGGATAATGGGAACACTATCAATGCATAGTCAGTTCTGACAATGGCACCAAGACACATTTGAAGCATACAGTTCAAGCAGTATGTTGGAGAACTTGGGTGTTATGATTTATACTCCCGGCCACCTGCATTTTGCAAGGATCAGAGCAGTTTCGCATCAGCGGCCCCCCTTCACAAGTTTTCGCACAGGCGACCCGAGGCTTAAGCATCACATTTCTGGAGTGGTCATAATTCAATTGGGCTGTTCAATGCGCACAAATAAACTTTCACAAAGGTACTTACCGAATCATTACTGTGGCGTACATAGCACGAAGATGTTCGACAATGGGCCATGTGACCGTGTTTTGAGGGCCGAGGCCCCCACAATCTTATCTCCATCACAAAACTTGGGGGTTGACATTTAGCATCAACCCCCCTTGTTGCAAAAAGGGGGGTTGACAAATAGAATTATCCTTTAAACCTTGATTTATTATAATCTGTCGGAGGGGTCCCGACCCCCTCTACAGATTATTTTCGCGTCGAAGAGACCGTTTTGGGTGAATACGTACGGCAGTCCGCTTCCCACGTCGCCTTCTTTGGGGTCCCCGCCGTGTTGCCGCCACTGCACTTGGCCTCCGCTCTGATCTTCAACGCTTCGACAACGGCAAGTACAATGATGCTTCAAGTCAAGTTGGGCCTCTGCACTCCTCTGCAACAACCGAGACATAACACGCCCAGATCCTCCAAACCGCTTGACCTTGGCGTTCATGTCGAGAAGCTGTTACCAAAAATTAACTGACGCGTCAACGACGCGTCGTCCATCTTCTGTCGTCGGCACTTCATACGAGTCGCCATCTTGTTTGGCTTGCGCATCGTTCGCTATGTGCTCAGACGCGTTGGACGCGTCGATTATGTCGCCGTACTATTTAATTGGCACCTGGAACCAAATAATCATTGCACATATTTCATTTGTAGGAACCAGGGAGGATTAGATTATTCGAAGTGTCCCTGATGCCAGCATCGTTGGCACCGCTCAAACAAGCTAAAAGAAATGTTAATCCTTATGGAAAGTCACCCAGTCTTCATTTCATATTACACGGGCGTTACAATTACCACCACAAGTTGATTACTTTTACTGACGATGATGTTGACCGCGAAATCATGGAAACGACAGCCCCACAGATTTCACTGCCCGGCCCGCTGGTGAAGCCCGCGTCAACGGTGGTAGCGGGGGCCATCAACTGCACCCGCGCATGCCGTCGAAAGTCAACTCACACCTGATCTACACGCCACGACACGCTACAGCTTGACCCGTTTACGGCTTACCGTAGCCGTCCGTTTACAGCCGTTTACGCGTAAGATTTCGGCAGATGGACTGCGAAGTATTGGAGACTTAGAAGACTGCGTCCCTGTTTCGTAACCAGGCTGGGTAATACCTGGACAGATCTGCACAGATTTGTCCCCATCCCATTCAAGCCATCCCGATTTTGACATTTCTGCTCTGAAACTTACTGTCCATCGTTGCCAACACTTCCATTTTCAACCATGCAGCTGTAACGCTTCTTCAATTACATCTTTATGTATTTGCTGTTAAACCATCTCGAAACATGCTATGTACTCCGCTCGGCTTTCCCTTTCTTCTATCTGCTTCTCTGCTGCGGAGCGTTTAAATTCAAAACCTGACAGCAAACCAGCATGTTGTTGAACTGTTTTTTCAGATGGCAACACTGCCGCACTGCGGCCATGTATTTGCTCATATTCCTGAGCAAGCTTGTTCCTGAGAACACTATGGTGCCCTTCAGTTAGTCACCACCTTTGACTAGTCCCAAATCCGCCGGAGGTCCTTCATAAACCTGGGTTGGACCATGTTCACAGCACCTGAAGAACCAGTTGACTCCCATTCAGATGCTTCCGGCTATAATTGCTCCCCAGTGTCGACCTTCTGTTAATTTTCCAATATAATCAGGTCGCCATTAGGGTGTTTCACAGTAGAGTTTTCGAGGCCGCCGATCAGCACGGACGAGCAGCGTACATGTAAGTCCCCTTTTGCCTGTGACCCCGTGACGCCCGCCCACCAAAAATACCCGCGGATGGCTGTTGGAGCCGTTAGGTATACATTTAGCGTGGTGGAGCCATCGGGTTGCGCAACGCAAATCAGCCGTGGCTCCAGTGGCTGCATCGCAAACACTCTAATGCACACCATTTTCTGTGCTTTGGGTACAAAAAAAGCCAAAATGACCAACTTGTGAGCCCCATTACAAGCTCAAATCACAACCAATTCGTGTAAAGTAAAGTATCAACAGAGTCGCATTTACAGAATGCCGTCAAAGTGACGAACTTTCCTGCATTTAAGCGAAGTAACGAGGTGACGAAGGTGGCGCGGACTCATTCATTTGATTTAGCTGGATCAATAACAAAATCTTGACCCACCGACAGATTATATCGTGTTCAGTGTGGCTCGAGTCTGTGAATAATCAATTGATGACAGAGGGGATGCTCAGCCGGCATTCCGTACGTTATCGGTATATAATCACTGTGTGTGTCAAAGCTCATGAAATTCATGGGCCTGGGATATGAATTTCAAGATTCATGTATGGTTGGTATGAAAACATATTTCAGGTACTTTACCTTTTCATGTATTTTTTCAGGTGTTTCTGGCCATAGGACTAACATGCTGAATCCCTTGGTTCGATCTGGATGGATTTCATAATCTCTCAGGTGTGAGGGCCTCTGCCCGGTGGCTCAGGCAAGGTACAAAACTCAGGTCATGACCTCCCAAAATTTTCCCTGTGTATGTGTATGTGTGAGAAGAAGTCCTGCATAACATTGTAGTTAACTAACCAGTGGCAATCTTCAGTATCTTAGTTTATCATGCTGGCAATGACATTGACACAATGGCAATACACTGCAATCAGGAAATATTGTGACATTTGAATTCACTGCTGAACTCTTTGCAAATCTGACTCTATCACATCTTTCAAAATGTAGCAAAGCCTTACCTAACAAAAATCCACATTATTTGAACGTGTCTGGATGCCTGTAAACTGCATTCATCCATGAAAAGGCCCTTCAAAGCACTTTCTCAGAATATGCAATATTTTTACAACTTTCTTCCTATCACTAATTCCGCATAGATTAGCCGAGGATTTCTATATAGGTTTTATGAGAATGGGTGCAAAACCCACTGTTAGGAATTCTGTAAAAACATCCCAAAACAGAACATTCTCGATCCGCGCCTTCGGTACTGCCAATTTCTGTA
Source organism: Mycena olivaceomarginata (assembly GCA_029378375.1). Taxonomy (NCBI): domain Eukaryota; kingdom Fungi; phylum Basidiomycota; class Agaricomycetes; order Agaricales; family Mycenaceae; genus Mycena; species Mycena olivaceomarginata. The sequence goes on along the minus strand of JARKIC010001556.1, from coordinate 104,135 downwards.
ATGCGGCCGCAGATTGTGTATATATACCATGATTTAAAGGCATTGAGGAATACAATTCTATTCAACTCTCCGCTCTATACTAGATTTGAGCTACGAGGTACGTGGCTTATACGGGGACGTGGGGCCTTCTGGGACACTTGTCAGTCCATTGTATAAAAAAATAGCTCAATCGCACCACTCTATCAAATGTCCTGCACAAAAATCCGATATTTTCCGAATAACGCAATCTTAGTCATCCAACAAAATTTCGAACATGCAGGGCCCTCCGGAATCACAATGCAAATCTACTGGCTATGACCAAAAGTAACCGGAAATTTGATTTTAAGGGCTTCCGTTTCAAACTTTTGCATTCTTGTGGCCAGATTCTCAATCTATGGTTAATTTGGCATGGATTAGTACACTTGGACCTGAGGTGCAATCTTTCAGACCTATGTAATATATTATCAAATTTCGAAATTGTATGACCAAGGTAACTGGAATACTGTAGGTGCTTTTCGGCAGAATATGGCAATCCTTTGGCAGATTCTTTCTCCGCAATTCGAAGGGGAACACGCCTTCACATGTGCAAGCAAAAAATATCAGCTACTGCACTGTTTTTGTTGTGAAAATGGGGATCCAAATCAATTTTTGATCAAGGTGGTGATTGTTTCCCTCTTTTTATTTATTCATGGAGCCATGTAGAAAGCACATAAACCCCCTAAATTTTGGGTGCATATTTTTATAGGTCCACACTTAATCATCAGCTCTTGATGTACCCAGAAATACCATCAAGACAATCAGAAGGAAGGAAACATCATCAATCGAAAATCAATTTAGAAATTTCATAATATATTAGATGTGAGAGGTTCCACCTCAGGTCCAGATGTGTTCATCTACGCCGAATTAATCATAGATTGATAAATTGACCACAGAAATGCGAAAAGTTTGAGACAGAAACTCTCAAAACCAAATTTCCGGTCACTTTTGGTCACAAAGAGTATTGGCTATATTTTCAGGGTGAGAACTAAGCTTGTAGTAGCCGTTCTGGTGAAAACGTCAAAATTCGATGAAAAATCACCCGCACCTTAAGTTCCGCCCTTAGCTGTAAACCCCATGATAAATCAGCCTTGGGGCTTTTGAACCGCCACTATACCTGTGTGATGTAAGTCATTGCTGGCGCTCGACTTTCATCGCAGACCTAGACAAAAGTATCAGCGGATCAAAAATAGCCAGACGACTGACGGAAATACAATTTCTTGCGGTTCTCGACCACATCTGGCCAGCCAGCAATTCTGCCCTGGTTATCCCTTAAGAGTGTTGAAATCAAACGTATTCCATGAGCAGAACCCGTGGCAGCATCCATTAGCCCGAAGCCGAGCAGCAATCCATTAACAATGTTGATCTCTTCCAAACAATGGGACCTACGTATATTCCCGAAAGCCGAAGTGGGGCGGGAATGACTGTCCGAAAACGTATATAAGGGCTCGGTTTTGCAGGACAATTCAGCATCTCGCGCTGCTTCATGTCTGTGCCATTCTGTACAAGCACAGCATGTCCATTGGCACAAGGTGTACAAAAGGCCAACACCTCCCACTTTTCACCCAGCTCTCCACCCTTGTGGTCGAAAGCGGGAGTCTGGGTCGAAAGAGAGAGTGGGAAGCATGGCTCCACTGCCCCATGCACCATCATTTCGGATTTGTAAGTCAACACCTCGTGCAGTACAGTGCTAATGTTTGTTTAATTTCAGTGGAATTTCAGTGGTCCCCATTGCCTGACCTTGGCATCCTTTCCCACTCTCCACCCGGCTCTCCACCCTCGTGGTCGAAAGCGGGAGTCTGGGTCGAAAGAGAGTGTGGGGAGCATGGCTCCAACTACACCATCATTTCATATTTGTAAGTCAACAACCCATGCAGTCAGTGCATTAGTAATGTCTGTTTAATTTTAGTGGACCACATCACCCGACCTTAGCATCCTTTCCCACTCTCCCCCCCGGCTCTCCACCCTTGTGGTCGAAAGCGGGAGTCTGGGTCGAAAGAGAGAGTGGGGAGTATGGCTCCGACTGCACCATCATTTCTGATTTGTAAGTCAACAGCTCCTCGTGCAGTACAGTGCTGATGTCTGTTCAATTTCAGTGGAATTTCAGTGGACCACATCGCCCGACCTTAGCATCCCTTCCCACCCTCCACCCGGCTCTCCACCCTTGTGGTTGAAAGCGGGAGTCTGGGTCGAAAGAGAGAGTGGGAAGCATGGCTCCAACTGCACTGTCATTTCGGATTTGTAAGTCAACACCTCCTCGTGCAGTCAGTGCTAATGTCTGTTTAATTTCAGTGGACCACATTGCCCAACCTTAGAATTCTTTCCCACTCCCCCACCCGGCTCTCCACCCTTGTGGTCGAAAGCAGGAGTCTGGGTCGAAAGAGAGAGTGGGAAGCATGGCTCCAACTGCACCATCATTTCCGATTTGTAAGTCAACACCTCCTTGTGCAGTACAGTGCTAATGTCTGTTTAATTTTAGTGGAATTTCAGTGGACCTCATCACCCGACCTTAGCATCCCTTCCCACTCTCCACCCGGCTCTCCACCCTTGTGGTGGAAAGCGGGAGTCTGGGTTGAAAGAGAGAGTGGGAAGCATGGCTCCAACTGCACCGTCATTTCGGATTTATAAGTCAACACCTCGTGCAGTACAGTGCTAATGGTGGTTTAATTTCACTCGACCCTATCGGCCGACGCTAGCATCCGAAGGTCAAGGCTTATTTGGCCTCTGTCACCCTGCTGTACTCTGCTACTGGAGAGTACCTATTGTCCGTTTTCTAACCCTGCTATACATAGGGATACACCGAATGTCCACATCCATAACACCTCCTATCGCTATTTCCAACGTGCCCTACTCGCCTGGCGGTCACAAGTGGGAGTACGAGCCCAACTCCTCTCTACCCCGTGGTCTATGATGTGCATGCCCATTTGGCCTCTGTCCCATTCTTCCTTTGTTTTAGTTTGCCTGCCCTCTGCCATCGTTCATTCACAAAGCCACATGGCAGCCCCTGACCGAGGTCTGATCACCCTCTTTCATACTATTCACACATAATGCATCGTGAATTAGCATCGGCAGAGCATGGTTCTCTCTTGTCAAAATTCTCTGAGAGCAGTCAAGGCTGGGTACTCATACCCTTTTTCTTCTTTCCACCTTAAATTTCGAGTTTATTGATTTTTATCGATGCTTTATAGGTCAAGCGTTGACAGAACATCACTGGCACTTAATTGGTAGTCTCCTCCAAGATCTCTACCTGGGGCTGAAAGAAGCTTTTACATTCTCTGTATTGCTTGGTGAGTGGAACGTTCGTTCCTTGCGGATGAACATTTATACAATCATAGCCAATCATATGCAATGCCGTTGCACGCCACACACGTTCTGAAGGGATATACTGTTGACTTTTGTTTGGGTTCTGGGGGATAAAAAGTCGCAACCTGCACAGTTGCGACCTCTGTTTGGGTTCTAAGGGATCAAGGTCATCGCAACCTGCCAAGTTGCGACTTCTGTTTGGGTTCTGGAGGATTAAAGTCGCAACCTGCCCAGTTGCGACTTCTGTTTGGGTTCTGGGGGATTAAAGTCGCAACCTGCCCAGTTGCGACTTCTGTTTGGGTTCTGGGGGATTAAAGTTGCAACCTGCCCAGTTGCGACCTCTGTTTGGGTTCTGGGGGATCAAGGTCGTCGCAACCTGCCAAGGTCTGACTTCTGTTTGTTCTGGGGGATCAAAGTCGCAACCTGCCAAGTTGCGACCTCTGTTTGGATTCTGGGGGATCGAGGTCGTTGCTACCTGCCAAGTTGCGACTTCTGTTTGGGTTCTGGGGGATAAAAGTCGCAATTTGGCTAGTTGCGACCTCGTTTGGGTTCTGGGGGATAAAAGTCGCAACCTGGTCAGTTGCGACCTCTGTTTGGGTTTTGGGGGATAAAAGTCGCAACCGCCAGTGCGACTTCTGTTTGGGTTCTGGGGGATAAAAGTCATCGCAAACCTGACAACTCGACCTCTGTTTGGGTTCTGGGGATAAAAGTCGCAAGCTGGCAAGTTGCGTCTTCTGTTTGGGTTCTGGGGGATCAGATCTAGCCAGTCGGCGATGCTTGCCCCTGCTGATTAATCTCTGTTCTGGACCAAGAGACGCGAAGGCGACCCATCGCAGGTATTGTCAATTTCATTGGCAAACCCTGATTCTCATAATTTTTGCCTCCCCCGTCACCTTCGCTCTGACCTTACTCATCTATCTATCTTCTCTAGCTCTTCCCGGCAGTCTGCTTTATCACATCAGAATCGAAAGATCTCATCCAAAGGTGCTCAACACGAGCCTATCCCGGGCATTTAGTGATTTGAGGGTCCAAAATTTGGGCCGTACTCGGTGTAAGGTGTAATCCAATGGAGGAAGTAATGTTCTATGATTAATGCCTAAAGTTTAGGGTGCCCCAGATTCCGGCCGATTCTCGGCCGAGTCCTACACTATAGGGGTATAATAATATTCCTGGGAATATTATCTCCTCAAAAACATAGGGTGCAGCCCATCATGTTCAGTGGGAGCCCTAGGTAGGGCTGCCCAGTATATTATTTCCTGAAACATTTATGAGCTCATTGTAATATTATCAGGGCAGGACCTTTCAGATGGGCTGGACATTGGTTATTCTCGCAATAAGTCGGCAGGGATCCTCTACTAAGCACAGAACTTAGGAGGATTCAATGTACTCCCCATTCAGAAGGTTTGACCATAAGTTCGGCTGGACTACTCTTCCGACGGCGGCAAAAAAAGTTCGGAATTTTGCAGCCATTACATCACATTTCCGTGTGTTTTTCAGTAACTGGATTTTCATCTTTGAGGTTGGGTCTTCTTTGCCTGATTCGAGTTTTATGAACCCGTAAACTTAATGGCCTCTCTGACGTCCATTGGCGAATCCAAACACGAGCTTAGTAACACCTTACAGCTCCCAGATCCCTTCGCTACCGCGAGCTTGCCCACGGCAGGGAGAAAAATTCCTACCACGGAGAAAAATGCCTACCTCCAGTTCTCTCAGCGTGGAAACAAGCCGGCCGACATCCCACAGAATACGGCCATCCCCTGGACCCAGGCCATGTACCCTCACCCCGTCATCACCTGTGACGACCTGCTTGACAGTCTCGACCCTCAGCAGCGTGCCAAAGTCGAGGCAAACCCTGGCAACTTCCTTGCCGTAGTCCCCATTTGTGCGAGGAAGGTGTTCTACCAGAAGAACCCCAGCATCCACCACGACGTGCTGAAGTTCATCTTATCACTCGGTTCACCTACGACGGCATCAACGACCGTCTGCAACAACCTCCAGAAATCATAATGTGATTCTCCTTGGCAAGCGTGATGGTGGTGAACGTGGGGTAGTTCGGGCTTTCGTGGTGCACATTGAACCACTTACCAAACATAATGTGCATCATTTTTGACGTCATTATTTGGTTTTGCCACAGCTGCTGCGCAGCTATGGCCGTGATGCTGCCGAAACAGGCCATTTTCCACACTTCCTCCTCCCGCCTAATGCCGGAATTAACACCGACAGCTTTTAAAGCACTGTATGCAAGGTTTGGATACATAATAGATAGGGAAATGAAAGCCGCACGGTGCCGCATGCGGCTTTGCACAATGCACAAAAGCTGCATGCGGCTCTGTGCAGCTTTGCACAACCTGTCTAATTACATCAAAAAAGCCGGTACTTCATCACCTGCAGATTTTCAGTGCAAGTCGAACGCACTTACTCCTAAAGAACTCTGACCAGAATTGAGGTCGTAGTGAGTGTTCTAAGCAAAATGTTACAAAAAAAAAGAAAAATCGGCCCGTGCCCTAAGTTCCGCAAACAGCTGTAATTATCCTTAATCAATTCAGGAAAATTACCACTCTGCAGGGCGCTAATTAGAATTCTGGGTGTCAAAAAAGCTTAAATCAGTCAAGTGCTTCCTTTACCTAGTGAGCTCTGCCGCAAAGCGCGCTACAAATGTTATGTGTACTCGTCTCGCCTTGCTGTCGTTCCATACACATTTATTCCAGGCATATACTAGCGCCAACAGTATTTACACTTGCTTGTACACTGGGAAGATCCCTGGAACTCGGACCGGCTACAGCGTACCTATGGTCAAATCACGCACAGATTGCATTGTCATGATTCGGCAACCCCCGGCACACACCCACAAGGGCACGGACCTTTTGTGTTTCGGTGTTCTAAAGAGACGCCGTTTTCCATTTTGCACCTTCTGCATGATTCATTGTGAGGTCTGTCCGTCCCCACCCCTTTATCCCTCCTCCCACGTCCCCACCACTCCCATTGCGCGCAAGGCCACATAATGTGTACAACTCTCCATTCCAGAGAAGCTTCCGCTTCTGGAGAGAGATTCACATTCCAAGAAGTTATGCTTCTCAGGTCCTCATAAAGGCCGTTCTCTCCAGCCCCAACAAGTCAGTATATGTCCAAACAACGCGTGGAGGGTACTGTATTTGGATTGTCGATTTGGAAGGCCCTGGAACAGCATTTGTGGATTTACGACATTTGACGGATAGGAACCCGGGAAAAGCATTTGCGGATTTGATTTGTGGACAATATCTGTGGGACGGAGTGAAGTTTGTTGTGTCGACGAGATCCACGGCTCCAACAAATCCACGCCACAATTCAGATTTTTCCTCCACAAATACTATCCAAAATTCCAGCACAGCCCCATTTGCAACCCACGAGCTGCGTCTGGATCATTTTGTTCACCTTCTGTTCTGTTGGAGCTCAGCGCCGGTCGCGGCGCACTTACATTGCGAACCCTTCCGATACAACGGATTTGCTGGCACACTGATAAAAGCATCCACGGACCAGGTATTGTTGGTATTTGTGGATCGGCATGTGGAGCTCGTGCTGTGTGTGCTTTGGAAACGCTTCGGCTTCCGAGCGACGTTCAATCCACAAATAATTCTACAAATATGGTCCCAAATATTGAATTGGTCGGGACGTCGGCAGGTAGACGCGAGTACACTGCCGTGGAGGATATTTGGAATTTACGGTGTTTGTGCCTCCGTTTTTTGTTGTTTTTGCGCTCCCCGACAGCGAGGGATGCAAAGCAAGCCTTGCCAACTTTCCACAAATACTGTAAGCTCCACGAAGCCCGGATCCACCATTTCCTTTCGACTCGGGTGATTGGCGGTCTAAAGTACATAAACCCAGGAAGCCGAAGGCAATAGGCGGATCCGCAGTCTGCCTCGGCCCCGGTTGTGGGCAGTGTAAAATGCACAAACCTGCACTGGTAGTATAAATGGGACAGTATACTGTCCCGGTTTTACAGCTCCTCTGATCATGCCCAAAGTTCAGTGCCGGCGGACACCAGTATGTGCCTCAAACTCAACATATTGCATCATTAAATATGAGATAGGCTTGCTTGAGATGTTGGGAGAAGAAGATACGATGTGATCGTGCTCCTTCATGCGAACACTGCACGTAAGCGATAAACTTTATGAGGAATGGTATTTCATCTTTTGTAGGAGAAGAAACACCCAGTGTACCTATCCCGAAGCCAACTCTCGGACCAGATCTTCTAGATCGAAGAAACTCCAGCTTTTGGTAGATGAACAGATGCCGGGTATGCAATACAATAATGGCCTATTTTTTCTAACATCTATCACTCACCACAGCCACGCTGAATCCGTCACTTCTCAATCTTGATCGACGACTGAGAGTTGTTGAAAGCGCGCTATTTGGTTGGACCTCCCCCATCGACTACGGCGTTTCAGGTCCAATCCCTAGTTTGAGCGAACCCTGGGTGATTTATTCAAAATATATTCCCCCGGCCGAGGCTGAATCGACTTTTGATTGGCGTCAAATCTCTCACCCCTTCGATTATCGAGACATTTTTCCAGATGCTTTAGCTTGGCGAGTTATTCCTAGTGTTCAGGATAATCTCGAATGTTCAGAATATTCTCGAGGTTAGCAATGGTTTCCTGATGTGTCTCCATTTGAGTCCACTCTACGACGTCATGACTCCTAAATCCGACTAGTTTCCCAAAGTTTTCCTTCGTACTGTGTACTTCCAAATACTTTCTTTTGAATACAGATTTCCTCCCAAAATAAATATGCTTCTTGGTACCACAAATCGAGCACCACCGTTTAAACCACCGGGATAGTGAATTTAATTACTACTTCAAACATTCACTATCCCGGTGGTTGGGGCCCTCCGGAATATCTAAAGGTACATCATATCGAAAATCTAGGTCTTTCTAAGCACTATTGATAGCGGGGGACGTGTTCTGCACTTCGACACCCAAAAACATCGAAATCTGAGCGAATAGATCGTCTGGGGGTGCAGATAAGAAATCGCAGGGCTTCCCAATGAGGAGAGAAGCACCGTTATTATGCTCTCGAACGGCATAACGAGTATTGAGAAGGCGAAACAAAAACTGTTGCATGGTGCGAGCAGACACAGACATTGAAAGCAACGCTATTGATGTGTTTGGATTCGGCATACATTAAGCAGGCATAGGAGCTTGGAAAATAATGGATTTCATTGTTGAATATAGCAGAGGCCCCGCAGCAGAGGAAAAAAGATATTGAGGAATGGGTCGAATGTGGAGGTGAATGCGCAAAAAAGCAAGAATTTGAGAGTCAGTGAATAGTCAAGGAAATTTTCGAGAGTTTCATACTGACGTTTACAACGCTGTCGGAAATTGGAATGTGATAGTGGCAAGGAACCCCGGCCATCTGTCACGCCCCCACGGCGCGACCCATGGCGTGTCCGAGAGTCATAGAAGCGGAAAGGGGCGGAAGCCTCTTCTTCGGTGGTACGTTTCTTTCCGCTTAACCTTGCCGTGTTTGATTATCGTACTTATTTCTCTCCAGCCAGGCAATACAGACGGTAATGTGACGATAGTTGGACCATCCACCGCTGGGCCATCTCAGCAGCCCCAAGCACCTGCACCCGCAGGTTGCAACTTGCCAGGTTGCGGCCTTGACCCCAGAACCCAAACAGAAATTGCAACTAGTCGATCCCTCTAAAACGTGTGGAGCCGTTGAAGGGCAGTGCTTATGAGGAATGTTCCGCTCACCCAGCAATACAGAGAATGTAGAAGCTTTCATGCCCTGGGGAGACTACCGCCAATGCGGATGCTGGACCTATAAAGCATCCTTAAAATATCAATAAAATCGAAATTTAAGGTCGAAGAAAGAAGAAAAAGGGTGTGGGCACCCAGCCTTGACTGCTCTCGGAGAATTTTGACAAGAGAGAACCACACTCTGCTGATGCTAATTCATGGTGCATTATGTGTGAACAGTATGAAAGAGGGTGATCAGACCTCGGTCAGGAGCTCCCATGTGGCTTTGTGAATGAATGATGGCAGAGGGGCAGGCAAACGAAACAGGAAGAACGGAGTGGCATAAGCTAAATGCTCACTCCCGCTTTCAAACGCCTGCTGACCATATTTCCAACTGGGCGCTAAACAGCAATACCTGCCAGCTTCTCGCTTTCAACCGCATGAGTGGAGAGCCGGGTGGAGAGGAGTGAAACACCTGCTGACCAGATTTTCAGCTGGGCGCTAAACAGCAACGTGAGCATTGATGTGAGGAGGAAGAAAATGGCACTTGCAATTCACCAGTAAAATTCCATCTACCCGCCAGGCATTGCGTTCACTCTCGCTTTGGACCCATGCTCCCGCTTTCATCCGCGAGGGTGGAGAGCTGGGTGGAGAGGAGCCGACCAGATTTCCAACTGGGCCCTAAACATCAACGGCATCGCACTTGCTCTCGCTTTCAACCCATACTCCCACTTTCAACCGCGAGGGTGGAAAGCCGGGTGGAGAGGAGCGAAATGCCTGCTGACCAGATTTCCAACTGGGTGCTAAACATCAATGTGGACATTGATGTGAGGGAGGAAGAAAATGGCCCTTGCAGTTCAACAATAAACGTCCGGCTACCTGCCAGGCATTGCGCTCACTCTCGCTTTCAACCCATGCTCCCGCTTTCAACCGCAAGGGTGGAGAGCCGGGTGGAGAGAAGCAGGCCCCCGGTCACTTGGGGTAAAGTCGGTCCGGATTTTTTCGGAAATTTGGTCAGATTTACTCTATGAAATCGGTCCTCGAGCCTCTGATTTACTCTATTCCGGACCGACTTTTATGCAATTTTTCTGCCAGCACCAATTTTTTGTGTTTTTCCCGTTTCTAGGTCATTTTGCGGTCATTCTCGCCCTATCCTGCGACTTTTCCCTGCATTTGGCACTACATCGCTTCTATTTTCACCAACAAAAAATTTCGCCTCCAAGACCTCTGCATCTTGAAAATAATTCTCGGGCTCCCTGATTTACTCTATCGCGGACCGACCTGCGACGCTCAGAGCCAGTTTTACTCTATTTTACGGACCGAAAAATCGAAAAATTCTCCGCAGATTTACTCTATTCCGGACCGACTTTACCCCAAGTGACCGGGGGCCTAGAGAAGCGAAACACCTGCTAACCAAATTTCTAACTGGGCGCCAGACATCAACATGAGCATTGATGTGAGGGGGGAAGTAAATAGCACTTGCAGCTCAACAATAAACGTCCGGCTACCCGCCAGGCATCGCGCTCACTCACTTTCAACCCGTGCTCTCGCTTTCAACCGCGAGGGTGGAGATCCGGGTGGAGAGCAGTAAAACGCCTGCTGACCAGATTTCGGGCGCTAAACAGCAAAGTGAGAATTGGTGGGAGGCAGGAAGAAAATGGCACTTGCAATTGAATAATAAACATCCGGCTACCCGCCAGGCATCGCGCTCACTCTCGCTTTCAACCCATGCTCCCGCTTTCAACCACAAGGGTGGAGAGCCGGGTGGAGAGGAGCGAAACACCTTCTGACCATATGTCCAACAGAGGGACCGGAGGTTGCTTATGTCTTTCATTAGGTCACTGCCAAAGCCTTTTATACACTCAACCCCCTATTGAGTAGCCAGGACTCAGTGGGCTGACTTCAGTGAGAAGTCATAGAGTGCACAATAGAACTTCGATAATGAGATGAAAGAAAGCTACAGTTACAGTAGAAATGGGTCTCCTTATATATGTTTTCGGGGCGGAGAACGATCTCTAGGTTCCGGGCCAACAAGAGTACGCAAGCGCATCGCGCTATCTTTAGATTTTCTTTGAAAGAATAGCGAACAATAATGGATAATTCTTCTGGTACACTCTTCATATCCCTCGAATCATGTTTTGAAACCTGGTTTGTACCTCCTGGAAGGTATGAGCCAGAGGTGCGGAAGGTTCATACCCCTGTGTACCTCCGGTCAGTGTTGGCATAGACCGGGGTCAAGGGGGGGTCAAATCAATTTGACCCAGGGGTCAGACCGTGAACCATCTTTGGCAGGGGCCGATAGTGGGAATAATATTTTGGGCCCTGCCTATTAGCATTCTGTTAGGATGTATTTTTTGACTGTGCCATTCTCACCTGCATGTCATCCAATGTGGACACATTGGAAACATATTTGTGTACACATTTGTTGATTTATTTGTGGACTTGGTCCGACAACATTGCCCACTGTCCAGGAAAATTAGCCACCAGTCCGATTTGGTGGCTACCGCAAACTCTCTAAATTGTGGAAACGGGAACGGTCTTGAAACAGTCTGTGTTAAACCAAAGTGGTCGCGGGTTCAAAAACTTGAAAGTACGGAGCCAAATCTAAAGCGACTTAGAATATTCAACAATTCGACAGATGTCAAGATCGTCGACCTTGAAGCTTGAAGGCCACACACTAGCGGCGATAACTTGTAAGAAGCCTGAGAATGCGAGTTTTTGCCACTGGGAACTGAGATTGCTACGTTCAATTTGTCGGGGTATTTAGGACAAGACTCTGCACGTCGTACCATGCTTGTTGGTTGAGACACTATCCTTTACATGGTGTGCCACATCAGTCTCAAAACCCCTTTGATTGAACACAATTTATTGAGGTTGAAAACTGCTTTCACCTGTCACTCAGATATGCCTGGCTACCACAATGTGGTTCCCTGGGGGTCAAAATCTCTGTGTGCGAGTTGGAGGGTGCATTCACCTAGCTGGACTATGATTCGACCGAAAAATGAGCACTCATCCCACTTCTGCACCGGGAAGGGATGAAATATGCGCACAGCCACAAAATTTCAAAAAATATTCTATACCGTGATGTCCGATGCTGCGAAGCTGCGCAACAACTGCGAGCTGGAGTAGGGGTCGGCTGAATGCAGTGTGACCCTATGGTGCGTGTCGGCTAAACACCACCAAAGTTGAACAATCATTGATGCCATCACTGATGTCCCAATTCGACCGCAGAAAAAAATCAATGTTGAAAAGTCGGTAAATTTGGTCAAGTTCACCTTGAAACTATCATTCTGCTGCAATAAAACGAAAATCCAACGAAGTAGTAGGTACATGGGCCCACTGAGAAAGCCAATTGTGTTTGCAAACTTTACTGTGGGATAGGGGTATCCATCACAACACGTGACTGGCTCAAACATCCGATCCACGCACATTAGGAGGTCATTGCACTTGAACATGGAAGAAAAATGGTACAATGAAGTTTTACACTGCACTTCTTGTATTGATTCGAATGTAAACACGAAGGCTTATAAGGATGGAGTGAGGGACCGTGTCTGGATGCTGTTAGAGCCACTATGGGTGGCCGATAGAACATTGTCTGAGTGCTTCCTCGCCGTTGGTTGACAATGGTCGTTCTGACCACAGCTCGACTTGTACTGTATACACCTATTGAATAAATCGATTAACGTTGCCGCACCCAGGTGTCGGTTTTTTCTTCGATTTGCTTAGGGCAAAGGCCCTATATTCTTTGGTCTGGCCCGTAGGCACGTGCAGACTCTGCGGCAGACTCCAACATGTCCAGGTTTGTAAAAGTGGATCCCCATTCAAGGACGATTTGGATATTCATCCTCAAGAACCTGTAAGGGATGCATCTGCTCATCGGGTCATGCTTTTCAAGTCTACATCGTGATCCGAATTCCACAGAGGTCAGGTCATCAAGTTCAGGATGGCGTGGGCGCGACAGATATCGCACCAACAGGGTTGCATCAGACTCTAACCATTTTTTTGCGCTATTTTTTGTCAGGGAAGAAAGAGGTAAGGTATATTCACCCAGCACCTGCAGTTTATATACATGCACGTAACTATGTGAACAGGAATATGAAATATAAAGTATGTTTGATAGTCAATGATACGAGGGGATGTGAAATATAATGTGAGAAATATGTATGTATGGCGATTGAAACAATAGGATGGAAACGGGGTAGGTATAGTACTGCGAGGCTTCGGACGCCATCCGACAACACTATTTGACCATGATGTCGTCCTGGCAAGTGAATCGGGAGTCGCTTTACCCCTGGCTGCTTCTCGGAAATATGGAATGAAGCAAGGCGTGTTGCTGCTTCAATGCAAGATAGATAGCGCCTCGCTCATAATCACGTATTTCATCAACTGGTTTCCGACCAGAAGTTCTGGGCTGATTATTGGTCGTTGATGATGACTATGTCTGGACCTTCCAATTTGCCTGGTCTGGGGACTTGCCAAAGAAGTGGTATGCAAGTTCCCAAATATTGAGCTTCCGGTGGCGCCCACCACAGCCTGGTAGTAGCCAGTAGAAATTACTACCCGAAGTTAGAAGCGGAGGACGACTGGCTAGTACGATTGCTGTTGTTCATAGAGATTTGTCGCAGCGGTTTTTGCTATCTCAGCTCAAGTATTGTTCGGTCGGCGATTGCCCAGTTTTGCGTGGATTGTGATACGTTGTCAGTCAACGGGCTCGTGAGATAGAATGGAGGTGTTCCCGGTTGCCTGAATTTTACCCCAGGAGGAATAGATTGGCTTCCGGGCTAATATGCACAAAACCGACGGCAAACAGTGGTAGATGGCAAGAGGAACACAAGGTGATGTATGGCCCTCAATTATCCAAGAAAACCCTACATGTCAGGCGGCAGTGGAACTCGTGCAGGGACATGGTAGCCAACGCACTATGTTCCGGGAGCTTGTTCGGCGTGGGTTTGGAAGGCGGCATTTTCGACGAATGAACTTCGAGGACGGAGAATAGTCCATTGCGCTCCTGGACTGTGAAAGCGGGTTCGCGCTTGGGTCCGAGTACGCGCGCGCTGTCCTGTTCGAGCGAATTTCGCTTTCGTCATGCGGCTGACAGATATCAGTGCAAGCGGCATTCTCCGGAACATGGAGGACGTTAGTGAGGGGGAAGAGGGAGGAGAAGACGAAAATGGGAAGTCGACCAAATCAAAGGTGAAGGTGGCGACGCCGAGAATGAAGCGGGGAGTTGATGCGTGGTTCACGAAAGGGAAGGAGGGACGGAAAGGATGAAGGAGGAAGGGACGACAGCGAAATAGTGTGGCCACGATTTCCCAAAAAGGAAATCGCGCACTTCGCTCCAAAAAAACGTATAATAAATCAAGGGAAGAAAAGACGCTGACCTGTGCCCGCGGGGGCGAGCGGGAGCGGAGATTCGAGGACGCAGGCGGGCCTTGCTGATGCGGGAACTGCTCGGGGAGTGGACGCGAGTGCGTGCGTTCGAAGAGGCCGCATTTGTTGCAGAGCTGAAAAAAGAGTCAGCATACAGAAGAAAAGACGCGAAGAGAAAAGTACTAACGGCGTTCCCCGGGCTCATATTACTCCTTCTCCGCGTACTCGTATCCGTCGTGCAGCAATTGAAACACCTCCGCCTCACACGATCGCTGAGCTTCGTCGCCGCGTCGTCAGTGTGCACCACCTGTATCACACCCGCGCCTCCCCCGCTGCCCTGCGGCGGCGCCATCGCCGCGCTGAGGATGGTGCCGGGGAGGGGATACGGCACATACCCGCCGTGCGCAATGGGGTGCGTACTGTGCGTGGCCGTCGTAGCGGTGGTGCTCGTCGGGTGGGCGTGCGGGTGGGGGTGGTACTGCGCGGCGGAGGCGGGGGCGGGGACGGGGGGCGTGTACATGTAGCCGCTCTGGTAGCCGCGCGGAAGGTCGTACGCGGCGGGGGTGGCGGAGACGGGCGGGGTGGAGACGGCGGAGCGGTCGAGGGAGGAGGCAGCGGAGGGGGGAGGCAGAGGCGGAGTAGGTGGGAGGGTGGCGATGGTGGACGGAGATGCGCGGTGGTCGTAGGGCGAGCGGCGTTGTTTCGAGGAAGGAGCCGGGGGCGGGGAGTAGGGATGAGCGGGCTGGGCTGGGCACTCGACATGGGGTATGGCTAGACGCAGTGGGGCATCTGCTTGGTGATGGTGCTATGGAAGTTGTTGTGGCGGTTGTACTTGTACAACATAGATTAGAGCAGCAATGAGGGGAAGAGTAGAAGATAGAGGTATCCTTTTGCCCAACTTTAGCCCTGGAACACCGCGAAATTCGCTACAAAAGTACGTGAAAGTGAGGGCAAACAGTGGGCGAAAAGCGTCATATTGACCGTGAAACTTTTGAGGTCCTTTTTGATGTGAAATTCGCTTTTTGACCGTGAAATTCACCCCAATTTGGAGCGAAATTCCAGTAGTATTGGGGCGAAAAAGTATCGCGAAATTCACTATCTCTGTGGTCCACAGTGGCCGCGGCACCCGCAGTTCAAAAGAAAGCGAAAAATCTGTTCACCAAAAAGCGAATTCCAGTAAAGGATTAGGAAGGTATGCCCGACCCCTTCTGACATAGATTGTCATTTATTTCATCCCCGGTACGCGGCCTTCAGCGCCTCCAACAAGCGTCAAAGACAATCTGAGGCCTCATTCGTTTTGGTGACATTGTGGTGACAGCATGGCATGGGAGTGATGTTCTTGTGGACCCACAAACCAAAACACGTGCAGCATTTCGTAATTTAAGCGAACGCACACGATTTCGACTTAATCAGGACTCTTTCAACTTAAATATGATACTGACCGCTCCCACAGCCCATGGGTGGTCAATTTGAATGCCCAAGACTCTTTCCCGAGGCATTCCGAGGGAAGTTGCGAAGGCAAAAGAGTAAACCGAACGCCAAATTTGGAAGCCCGTGTTTGTATTATGATGTTTTTTTATTTGGTAATTTTGAACTCACCCTTTTACCGTTTTTTCGGCCACAGGGAATGGTGGCTAGGCCGAAGGACCGAAAGCCGAAAGAATCCGCCGGTAAATCTCGGAGCGGAGAAGCGTGATACAATCTTACTAATCCATAATCTATGGTGCACCTAGCTGCCGCTACCAAAATTAGTGGCCAAATCGGCTGGAGAAAATTTTTGGGCCTATACACAGCTACAATCACCGACTTTTTTCATTATTTCCCCCGCCAGTGGCCAAATCGAAGGCAAGACTTTTTTTTACCTCAGTCAATTTTGGTCCAAATGCACACCGGACTTTGAGGCAAATACGCATCGGCCAATATTCGGCCAATATAAGATATATCGGCCAAATATTGGCCAGATATTGTTCGAAATATTGGTCGAACATTATTCGGCCAATTTGGACTTAGAAGATTTTTGGGCTAAGTCGTCGTTGACGTCCAGAAGTATAACGGATGGCTGTGTACCCAGGACTTTTGTTTAAACAAAGCTGTTGAGACAGGATAACTGGATTAAATCCGGATCTGATTAATCTAATGCTTATACACGACGTGCGTAGAGGTGCAGGTGGAATTGTGGCAGCGGATTAATTGGGATTGATCCCAAGGTTGAAGCTGCTTTAGACGGGATGAATACATAGCAGCCGAATTTCCGCGTGACACCTCCAAAATTCGACAGCTCCATGGAAAGTTTACTTCTTTTTTTGCCACTGGGGGGGGGGGGGGGGGGGGAGGTGACATGCCTTAGAGGGTTCGACAAACCCCTCAGTGACGCGTGACCGCGACCAAAATTCGTCCTCGACAGGGGGGTGCGTGACGCGTGACTGTCGATTTGAATGAAAACCCCAGTAATCTGGTTTGAACAGAGATTAAATACTGTTTCAACAGGCTAAACGCGGGTTTAATCAGGTCATGCTTTTCAAAATGCCAGCCATTTCAATGCACCTCTATTGTGCCAGGTCATGCTTTTCAAAATACCTGCCCTTTGAATGCACCTCTCTTGCGCCAGTTCACACTTTTCAAAATGCCAGCCATTGAAACGCACCTCTATTGTGCCAGGTCATGCTTTTCAAAATGCCAGCCATTTGAAATTCATGCATCTCCATTGCGGTCAGGTCATGCTTTTTAAAATGCGGACCATTTGAATGCACCCCTATTGTGCCAGGTCACACTTTTCAAAATGCCAGCCCTTTGAATGCACCTCTATTGCGCCAGGGTCATGCTTTTCAAATGCCAGCCATTTAAATGTGCCTAGTTACTTAGATTAAATACATATATTTCTAATTCAATTCTTCCAATTGTTAGGTCCCTTTGCTGGCCTGCAGAAGACAAAAAGCTAAGTGCGAGTCATGCCATGCACACTGCAGTGGCCTCATCCAACAAGTAGGTCAACATTGGTGGGGGGGGGGGGGGGGGGGGGAGAGTTAACTGCCTACATGCGACCAATCCTACGGTTTTTATACAAGTTACAAATAATAAAAGGAGATAATATCCACTGTTCCACACCTCGGCATGCCATAGTCCTCAAGGCTTCATCACTATAACTATATGTGGGAATTGCTTGGCCCAAAGAGCCTATCGTGAATATTTGATCATGTGCAGGAATGGCCCAAAGCCCAGTTGATAATTAGTAAAGGAGAGTTGAGTTCCGAAAAATCAGTCATGTCAGCCTTCGTTTTTTTGCTCCCTCGTAGACCGGTTACGAGTCTATACCACAACGTAGTTCGCCGGGGGTTAAAATCTCTGTGTGCGCATTGGAGGGTGCATTCACCTAGGCCGGACTCTGATTCAACTGAAAAATGAGCACTTATTCCACTTCTGCACCGGGAAGGGATAAAATATACGCACAGCCCCAAAATTCAAAAAGTATTCCATAATGTGGTTTGCCGGTGGTTAAATTTTCTGTCGTGTGCTGGTGGATGCATTCACTCAGCCGGACTATGAATCAACCAGAAAATGAACACTCATTCCACTTTCTGCACGGGAAGGGATAAAATATCGCACAGTCACAAATTCAAAAAATATTCCATAAGGTGGTTCGCCGGAGGTTAAATTTTCTGTTTGCATGCTGGCAGATGTATTCACCCAGCCAGACTATGAATCAGCCAGAAAACTAACACCCATTCTACTTCTGCACCGGGAAGGGATAAAATATGTGCACAGCCACAAAATTCAAAAAATATTCTACAACATGGTTCAAGCGTGTCACGCATTTGAAAATTTAAACAACTGATTGGCCGCTGGAGAGGTCAATAATGCCTCCGAGGAGAATCTGAATAGCAGAAATGACCGCAATGGTCAACCATTGCAGGTCAACGCCCTCAAAAAAAATGGCTCTGGGACAGCACTGGAATTGAAGGTGTTTGAAAATGCAAAGGATTGTGGCGAGGGAAAGAGGTCAAGTGTTTGAGAATACAAAGGATCGTGTCAGCAAATAGGGTCACGCGTTTGTGAATGCAAAGGATTGTGTCAATATTATAATGGAGTCACGACATGTGGCCTGCATTTTGAAAAGCGTGATCTGGGGCACATTGAAATAGCTTGCATTTTGAAAAGTGTGACCGATTTTAATGGGTGGCATTGTTTGAGCCATAACTTGGGTTGAGGTATTAACTTGGATTTTGACCGGGTTTTATAGTGAAAAGGGCACCCAACTGTCAGGCATACTACCGATCATGCTTTCGATGAGAGCGAGCAGCGCCTTGTAAAAAGCCTCGCCGCCGCATCGGCCATTTTGTACCGTCAGCGTAAGTGGAAGAGGTTTGAGCTCATAGCACGGTACGTGCAAAAGATTCTCTTCCCAGCTAAACTTTACCCTGGCAAACAGCGAATTTTGGCGTGACACCTCCAAAATTTGGCATTCGAGACGGAAAAATTCGCAAAATCTGCCTTTTTTGCACCTCCAAGGGGGATCTGGCCCAGATGTCACGCATTTTACATCCGGCTCTGGGCGCCGTGACCCGTGATGGAGACCAAATTTCGTCGCGGCACAGGGGGTGCGTGATGTGTGACCCGCCGAATTGATCGAAATTATACAGTATACTGGATTCTGGCCTATTGATTCCAACACTGTCAGTGACACGGACTGTGAAAACGAGCCAGTTTTGCTTTGCCTGTTACACTGGCGACAGCATGTTCGCCGCGGCCGCCTTTGTTTCGGTGCGGTGGGAGCCGTTAGCGCCAGGGCAGTGTATGTCAAAGTTTAACAGGCTGATGTCACGTCAGGTGGGAAGACCTAACTAAGTGTAACCAAAGCCCACCTTTGAATTTCAACGGAATTCTGCAAGTCAACTGGTCCACCTACCACTCAACAAATGGCGAAGATGCTAAGGTGTAGGGTTCGAACCCGAGATTTCCAGATTTCACTGCGTTCAAGCCCCCCGTAGACAGAGGGTCTGTCTACCCGGGTAGATGCAGGGTAGACGGACCTGTCCGGCTACCTCAGTATATGTTGTGTACACGTACCTAGTTCATCTACATCTACCGTCTGTCTACCCAGTAGATGGGGGTAGACACACCCGGGCCGAGGTAGACCGATGTAGACATAGTCAGGCTGACATCGACATCAGTTTCGCCAGGGAACAGTCGACGCGAATTCCACACTGAACTGTAAGGGAGTTAAGCACCACAAATGTTGAAGGTTTTTTGATCCGATGGTTTACTGCTGTCAACGTAAGTATATGCACATCTTGGCGATGCCGTGATTCCGATGGCGCGTTTCTCCTCCGAGTCGCTGGCTCATTCTTCTCTAGGGACCTTGGGACCTCCTGAATCTCTGTTCATTGGCTCGCTCTTGGTTTGAGCGTCTCTGGTCCTTGAAATTAGCAGTGTAAGTTCGGACAGGGTGTGTCTACCAACAGAGACGGAGGTAGACAGACATGTGTCTACATGTCGTGGTACACGTACGTCTACCCGGGTAGACAGAGGGTAGACGAAGGTAGACGGAGGTAGACGGAGATGTGTCTACGGGGGGCTTGAACGCAGTGTTTGTCCCCACCCATCAGCGCCCTGCTGCACTCTTTGCTCCGTGCCTAAAACCGTTCCCACTTCCTCCTCCTGGGTGCTGCCTCCTATAAGGGCCGACAGAAGATTGTGCAACTCCTCTTTGAAAAAGGTGCTGAGATCAACCTGGCAGGTGGAAATTATGGCAGTGCAACTGGGTGCCGCCTCCTATGGGGGCCGACAGAAGAGTGTGCAACTCCTACTTGAGAAAGGTGCTGATATCAACCTGGCTGGTGGGAATTATGGCAGTGCACTGGGTGCTGCCTCCTATGGGGACCGACAGAAGATTGTGCAACTCCTCCTTGAGAAAGGTGCTAATATCAGCCTAGCAGGTGGAATATTTGGCAGTGCATTAGCTGCTGCATCTGCCAGCAAGTGGGGCCAACCACTGGATACAGTGCATATCCTGCTCAACAATGGTGCTGACGTGAAAACACAGGGTAACTGTGCATTGAAGGAGGCAACCAATGCGGGCCACCAGGATATTGTTACTGGACGAAACTCGTGAGTATCTCCCCCCTCTCCGATCGTGGAAGTGCTTATCAAGTCTTCTATAGACCACTATTTCCTTTCCGTACGCCTCCTGTGGCGATAAACGCAATGAGTTCATCAAAGCCTTGTCCCACACACACAAGGCAAGTCATATTTCTCCCAATTTTCCGGTCACTGGCGTCGCATTCCCGATGAACCAGAGGCGCGAGGAAAGGAGGCGTCCAGCTGGGTGGACGCGCGTACACGAAGTGGTGAGACGAGAGAGCCGAATAGCGGCTGTGCTGATCTGATGGCATCTAATCTACACGATTAGATGCCGGAAGACCAGCCTCATCTCTCCTCTGCTTTCTTACCTCTCACTCAGACGGCTCGCAAGCTCGCCTGCCTGAGCTGGCAATTTTTCTGATTGAAACAAATCCAAGCCGTCCTATGTAGCTGAACCCAAAGGTTAAGCAATAAAGAAATCAAATCCTGCCTCTACCTTTGCAGATAACATCGTGACGACCACTGCACCACGTCCACTTCTGCCAGAAATCTTCGTCCTAGCAAATCCACTTCTATTGTTCTACATTCCGATTTTCCATCCGTATTTAGTTAAACCGACCGACCCTAAACTGAACATACACGAAAGCGACTCCTCAAAGCCCCAATATCCTTAAACCAGCGGTGTTGCAACGCCTGCTTGGCTGTGAATCGCGAACTTGGGTTGGGATGACAGAGCGTGGAGACAAGACTGTGGGCTTTTTTTGCATCATGAACCTCAAGCCTCATCGAAATTTTGAGGTACATACCAGATGTTAGACATCTCCACTTGTGAGAATCGTTCAAAACCCGCGAGAATTTTGTTCTTGGTGGCCTCAAGATAAATACAGTGAAACGGGTGGAAACCTCTAACAAAGGGGTTAGACGACAGAGAAAGAATAGAGCACAAGACCGACGATATGAGGATGAAGAGGATTACACCTGCGCTCCATCGGTCCCCGCATTTACTTTCCACTCTTTTGTCAAATGGTTTCCGAAGGTGAAACGATGGGAACGTACCGACGATATCGCAACGCTGGGTTATCAAATGCACGAATGGCTTCCGGGGGCAAATATGATATTGTTCCACACACACCAGGGTAAGACGGAGCTTTATCTTCCTCATAAAGTGCCATATCAAAGTCAGCAATGCACACGGCAGGATACGGATGGAACTGGACACATCGAACGAGGATGTTCTCAAGCTGGAAGATGTTGTCAGGTTGGGATGCATTCAAGCAGAGTACCCTACCTTGAGATCTATGGGTCTGAATTAATAACAGGCTAACTGCGCGTGAAACAACGTACCACAGTGCGATATGTTCATGGAATGCAAATACTGTATCCCTTGCAGTATTTGCCACATGATACACTTCGACTCCGACTCCTGGAGTAGGATGTGGACGCCAACATACTCGCGGAGGCTCGCATCGTATGGTTCAAAGAACAGGAAGCTACAGACGTCAGCCCAGAATGTTCATGTACATGGTAAAGTTTGGCTGACGTGTAATCATTAGTATGAGCTGTGTCGTGAAGCTTAATGATATTGGACTGAAAGACTGGAGATGAGATGGGTCCGGAGATGAACAAAACATCGTACATGGTGTAGTTGCTTGAGAAGCGGAATCTCATGTGAAATCCAGTGGTCTGTGGTCCGTCGGATGGCCTTGCACGCTGCGGGGCGGTCTGTTCATGAGTGTGGTCAAGGTTTTGGGATATCGCGAAAAAGAATTCGACTTCGATGTAGGTCAAGGGCCAGGTATACTTTCGACAATCCATGCCCCAAAGTAGTGCGCGAAATGCGATAGCGCTTCAGGCCTGAAGCCTGGGAAGATCATACTTCGGTGGCGTTCCTCATGCAAACTCATGAAGTCTTCGCACCTTCAAAAAAGTCTGAGGCGCTGGATCCCCGTCCACAGGGTAGGAGTTAGGAATAAGTGTGACTGACGACGCGAGGAGTCACTGATTGAGTCATCGACACACGTGACACCGCATTCAAAGATGGCTTTGGTTTAGCTCAATGATTTAGAACAACGACGCAGGTGGCGTCGTTGTCGAGCTAGGACAATAACCAATGCCGATCGAATGCTCAGCACTTGTATCTTCGGAAACATAACTTTCGGGCCCAGAAAATCCCACGGAAATCCGTGAGTCAGAAAGTTCAGTGCTCAGGAAGAGCCGTGGAAAATTTAATCACCAGTGGCTCAAGTGGTGTAATAATATTTTTCACATCTAGGCAGGCTTTACTGACTCCACAAGCCCTTTTGCTTCTTCCTCGTTCAAAAGTGGAATGGGTACAGATTTCTCATTCGAATTAGGTTTCTTAGCATGGAATGAGTGTTCAGGAAGAGCCATGGAAAATTTAACCATCGGCGGCTCAACTGGTGCAATATTTTTTGCATCTGGGCAGGCAGTTCTGACTCCACAAGCCCATTTTTCTTTTTCCTGAATGGGTACAGATTTCTCGTTCGAATTAGGTTCCTTGGAATGGAATAAGTGCTCAGGAAGAGCCATGAAAAATTTAACCGCCTGCGGCTCAAGGGGTGTAATATTTTCTGTATCTGGGCAGTTCTGACTTCACAAGAGTATTTTGCTTTGTCCTCGTTCAGAAGTGGAATGGGTGCGTATTTCCTAGTGGAATCATGTTCGTGGGCATGGAATGGGTGCTGTGAGAGACCCACAGAAAATTTAACCACTGGCAGATCAAGTTGGACTGCATTCTGCATTCAAATGGCAGGCATTTTGAAAAGCATGACCTGATGCAATAGAGGTGCATCCAAAGGGCTGGCACTTCGAAAAGCTTGACCCGACAATGACCTGGCGCAATAGAGATGCATTCAAATGGCAGGCATTTTGTAAAGCATGACCTGACACAATAGAGCTGCATTCACATGGTGGGCATTTTGAAAAGCATGATCTGACACAATAGATTTGCATTCAAATAGTATTTGCTACACCGTTTTGCCCCCCCCCCCTGTGGGTACCCTGTTGGACAGAGACTCGGTTGTTGAATCCTGGTATGCCGTTTCACGAGAATTGGTGGCCGCCGCCTTCTGCTCATCTTTGGTAAGCGCACCAATTGCCCTCAAGAAGCTTTTTGGATACATTAGATTGATAACTCGGTCGATGCAAAGAACAGTACCTTTAGGGCGGCTAGGTGAATTGTATGCGGCATACATCTCATCCGCGCGTGACAGGACTCAAACGGAATCCTGTCCGTATGGCACTTTGCTGCAAAGGCCTCAACAAGGGTGTCGTTATTAGTCGCATTGTCCATCACAAATGCAATTATCTGAAAATGCCTGTAAGTGAAGGACCCCTACAAACAATAAATGCGCACCCGACCACATAATCCAAACTTTTCCACTGTTTCCCACACAGCATCTGCCATGTTCTCTCCTGAATGCGCACCCAACAGCTCCCGGAAGTCAATTAGACATTCCTCTGTCAAATTAATCAACACCCCGAGAACTATATGGAGGACGGTTGAACACACCTAGCTTCCCGTCATTCCCAATGTAATGGATGACAATGGCCAAGAACGCATAACCATTACTGGATGTCCATGCATCCAAAGACAACACAAAATCCGATTTGTTCGCCTGCTCCCATGTCGTGAGTATCGCGCAGATAGAAGATTGAACACCTGGAAGCATACTTTGAATATGGCGGCGAGCTCTTTCACCATTTCCTTTTCCATGTTTTGAATTTTCGTCTTCACAGCCTGATCTTTGGGGATTTTGAGGATCTTATCGGCGGGGTGAAGAGCAGCGTATCGAAGCATTTCGCGAAACTCGGGCTTGTTAACGGCTATGAAAGGTTGGTCGCAGACAGCGACCCATTTGGCCACCAATTCCTCAAAGTGGTCTTTGTCCCATGGCGCCTGAAAGAAATCAATCATTTCGGGATTTTTGGAGGAATTTAACACGTACTCGAGCATCTGCAGCCTGTTTCTGGAGCATCGCCTTGATATTACCATCGAGTTGATCGCACTCGGTTTTGTATTTACTCGCCAACTCCGCGGTCATAGCTTGCTTATTTTGAGCAAGGTCGCGTTCCAGTTCGGTGGGAGGCTCGCTTCGCTTGCTGAGTACTTGGAACAATCGAAAGTGAGCTTTAGAGGTCGCCTCTAGGTGTTTTCGAAGTTCTAGATAAGATAAGATAAGGATGAGATGATTGCGCCGGCTCAGCAACTCACTGGAAATATTGTAGTTTGCGCTTTTTGGAACCTCGATAATTTCGCGGTTCCCAAGATAACATTTGTAATAGCAAGATCCGTCCACCACCGTTCCATCCGCATCAGTGTCAACGTCCTCGAAGAATATGTAAATCACATTTCGCTTTCCCTGGATACGATGTCAGTGGGACTTGTACGTCGTACGCATAATGTGGTTCAGTACATACACCTCGTTGTTGTTTCCGTGTGGATGGACCCTCTGCCGGGGGAGCCGGGCACGCGTTGGCAGAATTAGCAGACACAGCCTGAGCTGCGAGTGTAAGAGGTGCCACAACTTTAAATAAAATGCGCACCGGTGGATTGTCTTTTTTCCTCGGCTTTTTCTTAGGTGGTTGAGGTTTTGCTGCCCGTTCTGCGTTCTTCGGAAGAGTGCGAGAAGGGAGCGAAGCAGCAATCTATTACCGAAATTGAGCAAATGAACGGTGCTGAATTAATTGGAGATAAACAGACCTCCTCATTCGTCATTACAATTTCAATTTCACTATCCTCACTCTCTGAACCATCGCTGGTAGCGAAGTCCTCGTCCTCTGGGTCGGAGTTCATCTGTTTCTTCGCTTTCCGCTTACGTTTTACCGATGTTTTGGCCATTTCAGGTTCACCATACTCGTTGAGTGCTTCCGCAGCCAAAAGGTCTTCCATTCGCGTTGAATCCGTATACTTGGACTGGCCAGACCGACGAGAAGGCCCGGCTTCTGTCATAGCACATGTCAGTTGAGAACGAGTAAACTAATAATGCTAAACATGCCTGCATTTGGACCGCCAGGAACAATAATTCTCATTTGGAGATGAGAGAGCGGTCCACGCCCTAACGACTGCATGGTATCGGTCCAGTTCACGCGTCTACTACCGTGTGTGAAGTATAGGTGCTGATGGTTGGTGGGAACAAGGCCGAGCGATAGAAGGTGGCCGTAGAGTTCATAAACTGTGGTGGTATTTGTTACAACTGCTGATTGATGAGGTGGTGGATCAAATAAGAGCCATTCAAATACGATACTCACGGACAGGGAGGGAACGAGACTTCAAACCCATAACAAAGACCGTGTACCATTGCTGTCCATTTCCACAAATCTGATCCATTCGACGTCGGGACATGAATGAAAAGTGTGAACGATGCCGACGTTGTCCCAGAAGTGCTGCTATGATTACATGGTAG
Source organism: Mycena olivaceomarginata (assembly GCA_029378375.1). NCBI lineage: Eukaryota > Fungi > Basidiomycota > Agaricomycetes > Agaricales > Mycenaceae > Mycena > Mycena olivaceomarginata. Next base: position 78,226 of record JARKIC010001556.1, on the reverse strand, counting down.
CGGAAGAACCGGGGGAAGAGAATCGACGCTGCAAAATCAACATTGAGTCCACAGAATTTGGACAATTAAAAGGGACTGACCAACGAATATCAATGCAGAGCCTGTGCAGGTGGAAAAATATATTGAAGCACAAGTGACATCGTGCCAAGAGCTGGCTTTGACCCGGGAGCGACAACAAAATAATCCCAAGAGCCCAGTTACGAAGGGAAAAAGGAAGAGTGTCGCGTTGATGAGAAACCATGGAAGCGACAGGGCGGCTACAGCCTCCCGGCTGGACGCAAAGAGTGAACCACGCTCTATTTGGTCGAGGTGAAATTAGGAACAAAAAATGTTAGAAGACCGTACTTGGAAGAGATTTGCTGGGCCCATGGTCATGGTGCATGACGAGTGTTTGTCGCATCGTAGCTAGGTACGAACCAGTAAGCAGAGAGTCGGCTCACCTCAGTCTTCGGGCACAAACTCTGAAGGAGACGACTCAAGTACAGATGAATATATACTGGAGATGAGTTCCTGACTATGACTAAAAGGATAAGTAAAGTCCCTTAGTCTAACTAGAAGGGAAAAGATACAATCTTTAAAAAATGCCCGTCGACCCTATAAGTCGTATTCGCCGTTTGCCCTGCAGGTACTTACACCGCCGTGTGGTGGACATGCAGGGCCGACGTCATCTGGCACTTATGTCTGATGGTGACCCGTGAAACCCGTACACGGACGTATACGGGTGCCCCGCCTACGGGTCTACCCGTTCCGTACCCGACCCGTAGGAAAATCTGACCAAGCGCTGTACGGACGGGTCCGTAGCCGTAGCTACGGCCCGTCGGCCCGTGAGCTACGGGTACGGGTTAGAGCCCTAAATAAAGTTTGGAGCGGAACTTAACCCAACGAACAGGAATAACGAGGTCGCCGCCTTTGAGACAGGTGAGCTCGTTCACATAATAGTGTTTTCCCTCCGCATCGTACATCGGGCTCAATGAATCAAGATCCATGTTTTTGCGCCACTTGTCGGCATGCCAGATCTCGCGAATGATTCCGTCCTCCGGAATTTCTGGATAGATGTGGAGGAGTTTTCGCGTTGTGGGGTTAGCCCAGTCCTGAAAAAATATGAGTGGAGTCCGTCTGTGCTGAGAGCTGACTCACCTGAGCAATTATGGCGCGGGGATCATTCATGAAGAACACATTCCCGAGCGGAGATTTGCACGGAATACTGGGAATCCCGGTCTCAGACCTGATTCATTTCTGAACCCGGCGTAGAGCATCGAATGAAGGAACATTCTTGCATTTTGCTTCCTTCAAAATCCAGAGGAACACTCTCATGAGCGAGTTTGAAATGCGCAACCTCGGGAAATTGTCCAGAGTGTTTGGAGCTGAACTGGCGAGCTTCACATGCTAACCAAGGTTGAAAGCTCCGGAAAATTGTTTGGCATGTGCGCTCGAGTCCTCAGCGTCGCGAGACCTGGAAGAAGGAGGTCAAAGACACGAAAGCGGCAATTGGATCAGATAATTCGGTTCTTATGCTGATTCTCGACGTCAAGACACGGTGGTCCTCAACCCATCAAATGCTGCGTATGTTCAATTAGTCTGTTTCTCGCTCCATTTCACTATATACATCACAGGTCGCGCCTTTAATTACGTGGCAAAAGACTCGGAACTTCGCGCACATGAGCTCTCACCCGAGGAGTGGGACGCGTTGAAGCTTGTCACGCATTGGCTGAAGGTGTTTCGTTCCGCAACCACACAAATGTCGGCCACGGACCATCCGATGCTCTCATCAACTCATGCCATGTTTCGCACCATCCAGCAAGACCTCAAAAATGCGATCGCTAATTTGCCAGAGAAGGCGGACCCTGCCCTTCGAAATGGGCTTGTCGAGGCGCATTTAAAGTTGAGTGAGTACTACACCAAGTTCGATCAGTCGCGCTATTATCTCTGGGCCGCTTGTTAGTGTTTTTTCTCCCTCGTTCTCCTTGTCTCTAATGCAATTCAGTGCTGGATCCTAGAATTTCATACGACAGACTCAAAACTGACTTTGTTGATGATGATGATCTGCTTGAGCAATTGGAGTCAGCGAAGACAGATTTGCAGATTCATTATGAGAATCAGGCGGAATTTTTTGAAGGGTAGGAGGAGCACCTGAAATACCGACAGCCTCTGGAAGTCGGATACGTCGAGGCCACACAAAAGTAGGAGTTGTGATGCGGATCTCGCGACCCTGGGAGGTGAGCGTTTTGAATCCGCTCAAAACCTCGGACGGCGGTGGCGGGATATTACGCTGTCAGAATTTTGAGAACTGCATGTTCCAGCCCGGGCCTGGCATGCAAAACAGCGAGGAACGATGTGTAACAGCTGTCATAGAAATGGTGGGAAAGCAACAGTATTTGGAGCCGCGGAAGGAGCTCCGTGCACTGGAGATCCCCGTAGCGAGGTGTTTGATGATACATCAGTTCAAGAAATCTCTCAGGTCAAATTCAGACGCACTGTATATTTATCTATGTCTATGATATGTGGCTGCCAAACAAGAGTCACAACAGCACTCAAGGCAGTCCACAGCTCTATGTGTTCTGCTGGAAGGAGACCTTGGAGGACAAAAGGAGCTGCCTGGACAATGATTCGAAAATCACGACCAGTTAATGACCCAGCATAATTCACCAGAGTGTGGCCAGCAAGTGGAGAGACCCCAAGGCCAGACACATTGAAAGAGGACAATCGAATAATCAAGACATCTTTGTCAGGGCTACAAGTGGTTGGTCTCTACCAGAGGCAGTCTCCAATGCATTGGAAATTTACAGAACAGGCTGATCACAATCGCCGTCGTGAACAGGCTCATCGCAATCGCCCTTCTACTAGTGGAACGAGGTGTTACTGGAGCTGGTCATCCCGAGAACTTCTACAATCGGTCAGCAGCCAAGCACTCATGCTGGAAAAGGAGTTCGAGGCAGATTCTGGGTCGCCTTGGGTTCAATGGCTACAGGATTGTGAATCTTCCTGAGGATTTCCGCGGGAAATCCCAGAGCCAATATCCGGTTGAAAAAGATCTCAGGGCTTATAACTCATGACTGGAGGATAAAAAATTAAATTCAACAACCAAGCTCCCCCAAATCAAGCATACTTTCGTCCTGTTGAAGTAGTTTTTGCAACATACATGGGTGAGGGGGCGGTATTAAGGTGAGAAAATTTGTCTGATGGCGGCTTACATACAGGTGTTTCGACGCCCTCTGTCTTATCTGTTCAAGAATTTTTTTGGCAAGCCGCCGAACCAGGCAAATTGGAAGGTCCAGAAACAGCCATCATCGACGAACGAGATTGAGCCAAGGACTCTTGGCCACAAACCAATGGATGAAATACGCGACTACGAAAGAGGGCGGTACCTGTCTTCAATCGAAGCGGGAACACGCCTGGCTTCGTTCCACATTTCCGAGAAGCAGCCAGCTGTAAAACGTGGTTCCTCCACAGCTGTCACGGTCTCATCGGACCAATCTCGCCTCGGTGATTACACACCCTTCTCCGCCTCCATCAGAAGGTATATTCCACCGGCTTGGAGAGTCGTAGAATTTGGAATGGAATGTGTTTTGAAAGCAATATGGATGCGCCGTGAACCGCATTGCTAGCAAAGATTGATGGACACGTCCGGTGTTTAATTCAGCAGCGACTCGAACTGAGATCGATTTTCGCAAAACAATTCGAGGCTACGCTGAGGATACCCCTGGACAACCCGGCTACCTCAGAAAAGTGGCCCAGCGGGCCGTTCATCAATTCATCGCACTGTGTTGAATTTGGTCATCCTGCAGACCGTTTAATCCAGCCGTCGCTCGGACTGAGATCAATTTCCGTAAAACAATTTTAAGCTACACTGAGGATGCCTCTGGACGAACTGGTTGCCTCAGAAAAGTGGCTCAGCAGGCCATTCATCAATTCACCGCACTGTGGCCAATTTCGTCATCTTGCAGACCGTTTAATTTAGCCGTCGCTCGAACTGAGATCAATTTCCGTAAAACGATTTGAGGCTACTTTGATGATGCCCCTGGACAAACTGGCCGCCTCAGAAAAGTGGCCCAACAGGCTGTTCATCCATTAACCAGTCACTCACACTGAGGCCAATTTCACCACCCCGCTGTTCGGTTCTGGACCGAGTCTGAAGCTGAACCGAACCCGACCTGACCTGAATACAGGTTCGGAAGAGGGCTGCGGACCGGACCAAATCTCCAGGTCCAGTTCGCGTGAACCTCAATGAACCTGACCGGACCCATGCCCAAAAGTGCCTGTTACAAGTGTCCTGCTCAAAATCAAGTTTTTCCGGCCGAAATTCTATTACGTAAAAAGATCAGAAATACCGGTATTCCATTGTCTGCGGATTTTCAATGCGAATCGAATGAGCCCATTTCGAAGGAAAACGGTTGAGAATTGAGCTCAGGGCAGCTGTTCTGATGGAAACTTGCCAAAACAAAACAAAAAAAACAGACCGCGCCTGTTGTACCGCAAACGGCTGTAAAATCGAGGCGTAGATGTTTCGGCTTTCTTTCGGCTCTGATGTCAGCTATCATTCGGTGGAACCTGCCGCCCCCACACAAACCCCAGGTCATGCATGGGTCTGCAGCAGTCCGCAACCATCCACTGATTTAATTGAAGTGGTGGGTCGCTTCGCAGCCCACCGCGCACTTGTGTACATCCAAAATCCTAAGAAAAATAGTAGAATCCCTACTCGCGACTACAACCTACCTACATATCCACGCCGCAACCGCAACCTCGGCAAACGGCTGGTCGGTGTACCCCCTGGGCCCGTTCTCGCCTATGTTGATTTTGAAATTTGATTTGAAGTCATTCGGCCCACAAATGAGCCCAACGACGGCGCGCAGAACTTTCCGTCGCCGGTGTATTTACTAGCTGGATATATTAGGTGCGGTCAGAGTTGTCCGAACGGGAATCCGAACAACAAGTCAGAACAACTTGTGATGGCAACTTGTTCGGACCTTCCGAACAAGCCACTTTCATACCGACTCATATAGCCGGTATACGCACTGTTCGGACGCATCCTGACAAGCCCACTCTGAGTGGGCTAGCCATCACTACTTGGTCTGTGCACATCACTACAGGTCTTACTGTATGTAGCACATTGCAAATTCAATTGTCCTCTCCCCCATGGCAGGGCAGGGGATATTCCAAGCACACAAAGGTGGTTGATGTAGCGCTGGCGCGACTGCCGCGCGCAATAACAGCGGAAAGCATAGCTGGCGGCTGCCTGCAGCAGGTGGGCCGTCTGCCCAAGACGTGAATCGATGCGCGCCATGGTATCAACCGGTGAAGAGGGATATCACCCGTGTGCATACCAGCGGTAACGAGAACTGATGTTCCAGATGTTGTTCCGGGTCTGGTCAAAGTTGGAATCCGAAAATGCACCCGAAAACAATCCGTACAAACAACTGTTCCGACTCCTCGTACTGATCCTCTTCGGACGCTGTTCGGACAACTCTGACCGTACCTATTATTACTAGGTTGGAAACAAATGAGGCTCAAATACAAGGGACAATTACAGGCTGATTCCTTCTTTCAATCGATTAACAACGGCATCCAAACAAATTCCATCAAGAATAATCTGGCCAAGCAAGGGCGTCCCAAGAAACAGCCAACTCAGGCGGCGCTTTTGGTCACGGGCACACCACTGCCGCCAACTGCCGCCAACCATGCTGTACATCTCTCTCCTTCCACACACCTCACCGCATTTTGACGCGCGATCACATCAGGGAGAGCATGCGTGGTTCACTTCGGTGTTCACTGTTTTCGCACCCTTCGTCCTCGCTCCGTTTCGTTCTAGGGGCATCATCAGGAAAAACCTCCTTCGGTAATTTCCCACGATTACCAAACCTCTGATGTGATTAACAGTACTGCCGCTCAATCACTGGAATTACCAGTAAAATGACCTGTGAGTCACCATTTTTCCTTTGTCGCGCTATATATCTCCAATATTTCCCTTGGCTTACCGGTTGCTCAAGGCTGACCTAACCCAATCTTGGCTGATCAGAGCAAAATCTTGCATCAAGGCACAAAAGACTCCTGTTTACTTGGTGGTTGTCTTCTGGATGATTACCAAAAGTCTCCCAATCCAAATGCGATGTAACGGGCCAAGGTGGCCTTTGCACGAAAGACAATTTTTTGCTAGGTCCACGACAGTTTCCATGACACTCCCATGTCAAACAAATTGCCGACTTATGTACCGATGTTGCACGTGTGCGTGAAAAATGGTTCGTTTTGATTGTGTCACAGCAACAACAAATACTTCTCTTTGTCTCCCTCCATCTTCCCTTCTCGTTGGGTATGGGCACTCGAGCGGGTGATGGCATCAATTGATGAAATTTCCACACTGCAAAGGGAAGGCGAAATGTTGGTGTTTGTAAACTACACCCTCAGCAACTGTCCGTATCATTTAGTCTTTGCGGGAGAATGGCCTTATTTTTCCAATCCATTTGTAGTTATCGGATTACTTGTCAAAAATTCTTTGCCTTCCCGCAGTTCCATTGCATCACAACATGTTTGCAAAATAAAAATCCAAATTTTCTCCGATAACTACAATTGGAATATAATTTTATGCCAAATTTATGCTCAGTTGGGCAGCCACAAGTGCCACGTTGTTGTGATCTATGCATGGCGGCGCAGGCAGTGACATTGTGTCACACCCGCATGACCCAACGCGTCGAGCGCGATGCTCGGCCGCAAACAACGCGAGAAAGCTCCAGACATACCCAAGAACGATATGGGACGCATTCCCAAAGCGCTAGGCACGCTGTCTCGAGCTTTCAACAATTGCCGACCTGGAAGGGTATGATTCCGAGGATGATTATTATAGCAAATACGTATATTCAGTGTGTTATGAGCTACTGTATGTACTGTATATCTTGAACCTATTGTATTTTGAACGATCTGGCGTGGTAGAAGCCGCGGGAGATCGAGACGAAGGTTTGAGATCAAAAGTCGATGACTAAGCGCACGGTGGCTGTGACAGGGCTTGCCCATACCCATTCTCGTTGCATTCCCTCCTCTCGCCCTTACTCTTCCAGCATTCACATAGTGGTCTCAGGAGAGAGTGCCTCCTTCAATGCAGAGTACGTTTCCCGTCTAGTTTGGTCTATCTGCCCCTCACCACTTGTAGGATTCAGAAAAATGTTGTTCAGTTCGGCATTCACCTGTGTATCCATGTTGACCCTTCTTTTTATCCTGTGCTTCCATCAGGTCTCGCTCCCTCTGCTGCAGGCCGAGGCATTCTCCCGCTACAGTCTGTAAGCCGCCACAACCTGAGGTGCATGGTAACTCCTGCTTTCTTTCGTCTTTCGTCACTGACGATTTCCTCCATACTTAGGGTCTCCTTTCCTATGGGGAGGTACCTGGCTCATACTTTAAAACACTAGTTAGTAGTGTACTGTATGTCAATATTAAACTGTGTTTGAGCTCATTGGTGCCCCACAAAAGACGAAAAATACATCAAATTTATGCTTTTAGGGTGGCCAAGGGGCGGCCAAGGGGCGGCACTGGGGCAGCAGTTTACCTGTGAGGGGCGGCAAGGGGGCGGCAAAGAGGCGGCAGGGGGGCGGCAGTGGGGGCGGCACTTTTTTTGAGGGGGCGGCACTTTTATTTCGAGGGGCGGCACTTTACCACGTGACAGGGGGTGGCAGTGTGACCATCCATTACCACTTCAAAACAATGTTGGAAGTGGTTGAAACTCGAAATTGAATCTCTGAAACTGAATCAAGTCAAGATTACTGTAAGTCAACCATTGCATAAAACAACAGCCTGTGCATCCAATCACAGTTTGTTCATCCTTGAGAGTTTAAATGGAATGGTTACGAGTTTCAAGCACTTTTTTGTGGCCTCAGTGCACTTCTGAAGGGGCACAATGCTCGCACTAGCAATACAAACCTCACAATCATGATTACTGGGTATAATCATTGGAACCTGGAGTACCTGAAGGCTATCAGTGATTCCATTGGAGGTTAATTGGGGTGAGTCAGTTGTCCGATGCTCGCTTTCGGGTTTACATCTTCAATCAATATTCACCTGAACCTTGATCCACTGATCATGAACTCACTTGCAGCGGCAGCTCGTTTCTCTACTTTACTATCTGTCTTCTTTCTACCAGCAACCAGTCTGAACATACTTCTCACAGGGTATAAGATCAAGGAATATTTGGTATCAGAACATCTAACCAATGATTGATGTGGAAGTTTGGTTCAAGTTGGGAACTGGGTCATCGACTCACCGTGGGGTGGTTCAATATACACATAACATAGTAGGAAGTGAATATTGACTCAATGGCTGACTTTAGCTTTGTCTAAGAGTTAAAAAATACGACGGCGGCACTTTTCCCATTAAGGGCGGCACATGACTGCCGCCAAAATGACGTGAATGAGGATACTCCCCAGTTGCGTCATTCTAAGAACCAAGATTTAAGTCTCGATGAGATTAGACTTCCCAGTTTGGACAACTTCTGATACGTCGGATTGCATCGATATTATCACTCAGATTCTTGCAGTAGTGTATGAAAATTTATGCTGGACCATTACGTTGGACTATTTTACACTTGTGATTAATCTGGCTCGATGCAATTCACACCAGAAATTGTATGAAAGCAAACCGAACACCGCAAGTCCACTGCATGCGATCACAATTGCAGAGGTATTATCATTCAGAATTTTATTGTTGGGGTTATGAAGTGTATGATACCTGCAAGATACCAGTGATCACAGTCTAGATTGATTAAGATGAATCAGTTGTTCAATACTTGCTGTTGGGCAGAGTATATACAAAACCTGACACAGCAACACACCTGTCAAGAATCAGTAAGTGTGTACATCAGTTAGATACTCACCCAGATATCGACCATCTGAAATAGCCCGCTATGTATACATCAGTAACCACGATGGAAATCTGGTCCAAACTTACCAGGGCCTGGCACACAGCAAAGAAGTGGCACACCAAAGATGCATGAGCAAGGAGAGATTTAAATGAACATGCTCGTTGGGTTCATGACTCTTGGGTATCAATGTTATGGCCTGAAAAGATACTTGTGCATCTAATATAGCTGTTTACCAATGCAGAATATCTTAGCTGGTGAATCCCTTGCACATATGAATTTATTTTGACTGCCATCAGCACCGCAAACAGGCGTAAATTGAGTGTGGGCTTGTGGTGGGTTTGTGAGTCCTGGGTATCAATATTATGGCTTGTACAGATGCTAGGGCATCCAATAAAGTCCTCTACCAACTCAGAATATCTTAGCTGGTGAATCCCTTGCACATACAAATCTATTTTGACCACCATCAGTACTGCAAACAGGCATAAATTGAGTGTGGGCTCACATTGGTTTCGTGAGTCTTGGGTATGAATATTATGGCTTGAAGAGATCCTTGGGCATCTAAAATAGCCTTTTAACGGCTCAGAATACCTTGGCTGATGGATCCCTTGCACACGCAGTCCGACAGATCAGAAGTTGTCCAATTTGGGAAGTCAACCTAAAACTGCTTTTGTTCAATTTCCAATGCAACTTGCATCAAGCCAGATTAATCTCGCATAGAAAACAAATTAGACTGAATGGTTCCCATGTTTATGTATGTCTAACAGTGAAAATGTGAGTCATAATATCTATGCAACCACAATCAAGCAGATGATCTAACCTGCACATTGGCTTTTTTAAGGATTCTCATGCGAGGACACCCGTTGGATTTGGGGTTGTGGTATTATAATCTCCGCACATCATATAATCAGGTTTGGGTTCGAAGCAACTATGACACTTTTTTACTCTGATGTTAGCGGACAGTCCGCCCATATCAAAGTCACAAAATGTCATCGGCTTCTATCTCTCACTGCCCGCTTTCGAGTTGTTCCCTTCCGGCGCTCCAACGAACCACGCTCGGCCAATTCGGAGATCATTGCATCAGCGATCAATTATCCCATCAGTTCGACTTGGAGAGCATAACGCCGGAGTGGAAAGCTTGGCATGTGTCAGAACTAATGAAAATACGGTGAATGTGTCGTACTTATTGAGCTGTGTCAGATTTGCTGAAGGTCTGCTACCGTGTCCCTGTGTCGGGTTTTAGGGAGCCTCTGTCGGGCAGTCAGCATCATCAATCACGATTCACTGATGGGATCCGCATTACACTTGCTTGCCCCGGGCTTCTTTCTCTATCATTCTCATGGACATCCTCACCCTCACACTTGTTCTCTGTCTCCTCGCCACCAATCTGAACAGACTGCTCGTGACATCTCGCTGGATTTGGGAATACTTGTGTAGGCCTCGAGAACCGCAATTGATTCCGTATTTCGACGAACAGGGTATGTTTCAGGGTCTCGCTTAGCCCAAAGCTCATCACGGACTTGATTCAGGGTGTTTGATCGGACTGGTGCGAGTGGGCCCCAACTTTCGCCACCAAAATCAGCCCCACTTGAGATCCGGGTGGATAATATCAGACCAAGACGCTCACACTTCCTCTGGCCCAGTCCATTCTACCTCTCCGACATTGGGTAAGTGGTTTTTTTTTTCGCTGCCTATCCGACCTTCTCACCATCCTGACCCAGTTCCAGCGGTGCAGAACCGAACAGCTCACAAATCAATTCCACAAAGCCCTTTCTTTTGGGATTTTTGGCGGGATGGAGAGTTGAAGTTTCTTGTCTCCTCTCAGGATCTTCGCGACACAAACAATCTTGCCACGAACTGGGTTCTGGAGACCACACGGAGTAACGGATCGACACGCGCTCCTATCTGGGACAAGGGACATGAAACACGCAAACAATGTGTGGGGATCATCCGTTGCCATGATTCGACTTGTTCTATGCGATTGGCTCCCGCCTTGAGAGCGGTGGAGCGTCACAAGTAGCTGCAGCAGACTTGCATCCTCTGCGGCGAGACATTGTGTCTTGATCCATGCGGGATCGAGTCTTCATTGTTTCGCTTTCGGGACGGCATTATTTTCATTCACTCTGGCTCTCACAGTCATTCCATGTTCACTCATTCCTCGGTCCAAAATCCTGACGGATCCCTTGCATTCATGGATTATCTTCCCAAGTACGAGCTATTGTCCCTGAATTCTACTACTACTCCAATCACAGCAAGTGGTCGCCGCAATTTCTTGATGGAATCACGAATAGAAGCCAGGGTACCCCCGGTTCCGACATAGATTCCGACGCAATTTCACATGTCTCTGGTGATGGAGATAACAGTGGTAAGTTCTGATCCAACCATTGGTTGTCTGCTGTGTTATAGGGAAGCCAGAAGGTGTTTGGCCCCGGCTGTGTTCTGCTCCAACTCCTCGTAATCCAACATTCGCTCGGGGAACCCTGGAATTTGAACAGCGACACCTTCGTTCATATACAATCAGGCTGCCTTGTTCCATCTCCTCCACCATGTCTCCAAGGGTGTAATGCGATGTGGGAATCGATCAATCCCTTGGTTCGGGCGTTTGAATCAAAGATGACTACGAGTCAACTTGTTGACTGGGCCGAGCAGTTTAAAGCGGTCCATACAGCCTATGATTCCATGTCTAGTTTGGTTTTCTATCACCGGGCCATGCATTCGGACTCAGAGGCAGCTGCTTCAATGCCTGCCATCCACATTGTGCACAAAGGCCAACCGACCTTGTTCCCATCGGATCTTCCACAAGCAGAGCCACAGAAAAAGTGTGTTTTCATCGCCGAAGATGTGTTCGATGAAGAACCAGCCCCGAAGCGTCACAGGAAATATAGTCCTGGGAGGAGTACACGTACTAGGAAGGCACCATTATGATTTAATTAGTCCCGTAGTACCAAAGAATTAAGGACTATTTGCTCTTCAATACTTGGATTTTATATGAGAACATCTGGTTAATGACACAAATGCTTTCCGAGGCAACAGTTCCTCGGGGTCATTTTTGTTGAGCAGCAGGTGATGTCTAAATTGGGAAGATGGTAGCGCTTGATGCGATACTTTGATTTGGTAACACAGGCGAGTTGTGGGGGCTTGCTGCGTGGACCCTGCGGCGAACGACGACGGCGCGCCGAGCACACGCCATGAACGCGGCGTGTTACCATGTGCAGTGTTCTCTCACTCAGCAAGGAAAAACGACGCATACATGGAAACATGGAGTCCGAATAGAGCGATTGGATCTCGGATGGTGCCGTCAACGGTTGGGCGTGGCGATGCAAACTGCTCTTGAAGGAGTTCCTTGAACTTGAGACCTGTAGGGCGACCAGAAAAAATCCAGAGAGCGACCATGATCAGGACTCGGGCACCCTCATCGACGGATCGAGCGGTAATGACGATGCGATCGTCGTCATCGTGCATGTCTCGAGGTGAGAGAATGTGGTCTTGCCACGCAGAAAGGGAGTAGGCGCCGGCGCCGGGCATGGACTGGAGTGTGTCTCCTAACATGCCATGAACGGTACCCCACCTTGCAGGATGTAACACCCAATTCCATCGCGGATGTGAGAAGTGGACCAGCAATAAACGGTGTGGTAGTCGACACCTTGACTGCGGTGGCTGTCGCTTCCTGTAGATATGATTATCAGCAATGTCGATACCTTGTTTGGAGGCTTACCTGCTGCCACTGCTGACGTCGAACAGATCGAGTCACAATCTAAGATTGTAGGATTAGAGCAGTATATAATACTCGCAAATGTAACTTGCTGTTGGTACGGCATGCGGCGGAGCCAAATCGTCAGGCGAGGCAGCGAGATCGCGAGGAATGGGCTACCATCAAATGAATAAAGCAATCTAAAATGCGGTCAAAAGAAAACCGACAGATTCAACCTGGGCCTGCACCTGCCACGGATCAGGGAAAACTCCATAAATTGTCGAAGCTGTGACATACGATTGGTGTGGCACGTATGGGTTCCATTTCCAGACGCAAAGTTCGTGCGGGAGGGAGCGGCTACTGACACATCAGTGGAACGATCCGCAACATGGTGAATAAAACACACCCGTTCAATCAGCACCCTCGACCTCTGGGAACTGTGATAATAGTGAGATTACGAACAGGGAAGTGTTTGGACATGGACCTCGTCATCATCGCTGTCCGACATAACATATGCATCGGGTAAAAGGATACAAGGGACGGAGAGTGAGCAGAGCTTTCACGCAGCCCGCACAACGGTCCGCATTCCGGAGAAGGATCGCTGCTAAGGGAGGAAAGAATCGGATGCAGAACTCTACGAGAAAAACAGTGGTGAATGAGCACATGCTCCGGAAGTCGGTCTGGTGGATTGAATAGACAGTCAATGGGTCCACGAAGGTTCCGGAATCTTGGTGCTTAAAAATAACCTCGTCAGTTCAATGTACACAAGGAAGACGAACAGCATACCGACGAAGATGAAAGGACCGTCCCCGAGATTATTTGGTGTGTGACTGAATGGTGTGCTGCGAATAGCCTGTAGGGTGAAGGTAAAGCGGGTCAAGGATTTTGGATCCTCAACCCAAGTACGACCTGTCGGTCTGAGGTGGGTTGAGATGTGAATCAATGTTCTGTGCAAAACAAACAGAGAACTCACCGGCCTCGAGGGCCCAGGAGGACCCAAGACAGTGTGTTTGGGGTTTTGATAGCGGCAGGAGGATCCGGGGAAGTCGCAAAGTCGAGGTTCTTCATCTGGCAATGATTTTGGAAGGTGTCGACGGCGTCAAAGATTGGACCGGTGATGTCGACGTCCACGGTGAATACGAGATTCGCACGGTCGAGGGCATTCTGGACTTTCTCAAGGTCTCCACTGGTCTTCCAGAAATAACGGGGGGAAAGATCGACTGTGTCATTGTAATCAGAGGTATAAAGCTGAAAAAAATTGGTTGACAGATGTAGAGCGGGGTGAAGTTGAAACACACCACTTTGGGCAATATCCCAACCATAAGCTTGACGGATGTGACTACAGGGACTGGGCTGAAGTCGGCTAGGGAGCCCAGTGGCGCAACTGGCGTGGAGAACGAACGGGGAGGACCAGAAGTGCGTTTTTTAGGACTAGTCAGAGCTGTCGGGGCTGTCGAGCTTCCAGGTTGGGTGGGGTGAAATGATCGCTGAATAGACGCCCGGCGGCTTTGTTGGACACCGGCAGCAACAGAAGAGGACGATGCGGCCGATTGGCGGTGATTCTGAACAGAGATGGTCGACGGTCTAGAGATATTACTGAAAGCCACCACGGGCCGATGCTGAACAAGCGGAGGTGAGGTCATAGTGGAGGTTGCCGACAAGGCAGCGGACGGAGGCGCGAAAGACGCCAGTGGTGTTTCCGAGCTGAAGAAGGAAAGATCAGATTTTTAATGAGCATTTAGATAGAATCAACCTGGTGTTTGGAGTTGCAGCCATCAGAGCAGCATGGGCCGACCAGGTAAGACCACAGACACAGGACATGCGCATATTCCAGACCGGTTCTTGCTGTAAGCCATGTGGAAATTGATTCGACTTGAATGTGTGCGACAGAATAGACCCACCGAGAAGAAGGAAACACAATGTCCATCGATAGATCTGCCTCGGGCGAATGATCTATTTTGGGTTGAGACGACATCGGGACCTGGAGTATGAGTGACCAATGGATGGTCACAAATAAAACAGAGCACTTCAGCACTGGTAAAGTCCTTGATAGTGTGAGTTCGCTCGCTGATTTGTTTAAAACCGAGTTCACGCACCGAATATTTGGGCGATCCGTCGGGGTTCTCGGAGACAAAGCCATTACAATTGGGAAGAGCAGCACATGCGCCACGAGGCCCGAGCTGCAGATTCAGACGCATAGCGGGGTGGGGAGGGATAAGACTCACCCTCAGAGGTCTCCGGTACTTGAAGGCACCATGTTCGAGTCGCAGTTGAGTGATTGCCGTGTGATCACTGATTGTGCTGATTGTTGCTTGATCGGGCCGGGCGGGGTAGCAAGGATGGGCAATGACCATCAGTGACCGAAAAAAAAACAACAGCAACTGAAACTTTTATTTCCCAATTTCGTGGCCATCCTGCAACAAGAAAATCACAGCTTATCATCAGGATTGATGGTGGCAGTGTTAGGAATTGAGGAGGAACGGTGATGACTCCGCCGGATCGGCTAGGATGGATCAGGACAGTTCGAGTTCAGTTAGGATAGTGAATGACTATCAAGTTGTATTATTTTTGTCCGATGTCGGCCTTCATACAGTTGCCCGAGATCAAAGGCCGCGCATCGCCACGTCTTTCCTCAGCTCTTGTTGTTAACCACACACGACGCTGAGGTGAGATCTCGAGCTGTACCGTAGGAAACACGGACTTACTTAACTTATTCATGTAGCCTTTCGTGTATTCCTTTAGGTATAGAACTGAGCTCTTGTTGTTAACCACACACGACGCTGAGCCCTTCGTGTATTCCTTTAGGTGAACCCGTCCGGTTCTGAGAATTCCATGCTCCTTGACAATTTTCGGTGCACCTGTACTTGAACTTCTCCACAACATGCAGGTTATGTGCGTTATGACGTGGATTCTTCCTCCCTAATCTGAAAACAGTTTTATCCAGGTCACTTTCCCAGGAGGAATTCAGATGGTATTTCCAAACCGGCTCTCTGGATTTGATATGATTACTTCTAATTGGGGGGCAGTTGATTGTGGAATGAACGATTATCTCACTGACCTTTATCTAGTTCTGTTTGAGCCGCAGAACAACCTCGTAAATTAGCACATGTAAATTTCAGAAGTCTATTTGCCGCAACACTACCCGAGGTTACCCTTTGTTTGACGTCTCATCAGTATTTGCTCTGATATTGTATCTATTTGTTCTCTTCCTAATCTGTTCGACGTTCCCACTCTGTCTTGCAACCGACGGGCATCATATCTTTGATCGCATCACGAAAATCTATTTCTTATTTCTTATTTTCTATTCTCCGGAGTAACTCTAAAAGCGCGGTCAAAAGTGCTTTCCGCCGCAACAGGATCCCTTGGAAGGCTAGCCGCTGACAGGCAGCCATCCGCCCATTTTTTCTCCGGCAGAATCCCCAGATATCGAACGTGAACCAGTCGGTGTCGCAGGCTCACAGGCAGAGACGTTTTCCGACCCAAACAGAGACGTTTTCCAACCAATCTGAGTATCAAATGGTCCCTGCCGCTCAATGAGGAGGCACGACACAAAAATTTGAATCGACAGCCTTGGCCGAAATTGCGCTGGCTATCACCCGAGTCGGGCCTACCCCGGGTTTTTTTGAAGGCCTTTCCCTTGTCACCCGTCGTGTCGCCGGTGCTTTGGCTAGAGTGCGGAGGGCGATATATCAGTTCAGCGCCTACCTGTGAAATTAGAACTGACACACTTCATCTCCGCGCAAGCAACGTAGGTAATTCCCCGCATTGAGGTTGTGAAAGACAATAAGATAGTCCATGCGGTGTGCATGCGGTCAGGAACAATAAGCATGGTCGGTAACCAGGAACGATCACGGGTTGTATATTCCAACACAACGTACAAAGTTGTGACCTATGTTTCAAAAGGTGAGCAAACTGAGGCCTCTTTGAGTGAGTTATCATCCTTGGTAGATCGAAAATCAGAGGAACTGCAACCTGGCCATCGCCAGAACCAAGATCATCTCCCGTTCAACACCTGCCTCAATACGAACCGCCACAATGGCTCCTGACTGCAGACTGCAGGCCTGATCGGGTGCACTAGAATTGCATTAGGTAGGTAGGTCGGTAGGTATCATTACACGGCACAGTCCGAATAACGAACACCGGTTTCCAGGAGTTATCCCAGTGTACAAAGCGAGCTAAATTACACCTTTGCCCCTGGGCCTTCAAACACCTTCCAAGCCGAGCTCACAGATACTATAAGTAGTTTTACGCCACCTGTGCCCCGCGGTAGAACCCAGTCAATGTCTGAAAGCGATTAGTCAAAGTACCACTTCACCGTAACAATACCTCTTCACACGACAAGATCTTCCCTTTCAGAGCGTGGGCGATAAACAGGAACAGAATAGAATACCTCGAGAATGTCATGCTCAAATTTGGCTACAGGTTAATCTGCTGTCAATGGAGCACAACTCAACTACGCAGCTAGCAAGGGAAGAACAAGTTCACTTGGATTAAAGGAAGTCATCTGAATTTCTTCCATTTATTTCCACATTCTGTGGGGAAATCCTGGCAAGGTATTCTGGTCACTATTCATTGAGCCAAACACTCAAATACCGACTCAATCTGCTGTTAATGGAACACAACTCAAGCACGGGAAGAACAAGTTCACTTGGATTAATGGAAGTCCTCTGGTTTTCTTCCATTTATTTTCACATTCTACCAACAGAATATAACCTTAACTTGCAGTTGAAAACATTGAACCACAGCCACTGGTAGAGAATACCACGAATAGATACTTCTCAAACACTTTATAAAATCATTGGGTTTTTTGTTTCCTTTTGGGATTGAACCTTGGAGGTGCACACTGTAAATCCGATTATTTCTCACGCTGGACCTCGCCGTTTTTCCTCCAGAGTGCATTCAAATATTCTTCTAGATTTAGATGATGGTGGTTGGGTTCGATTACCGAGATCAGATGGTCATTCAGGTTTTAGGAATCTGTATAAAGTACTTCTGGTATTCCGGGACTGTTGCCAGCTTTCTCCGTAGAATCCAAGCAGCATATCCGGAGCCAAACGGGTCTTCCTCGCTGGGGCGCCGTCCTGTAGCCGCATCCCTGATGACTTGCAGATCCGGCTCTGTCATATTGGTACGGAGGCCGAGTCTGTTGGCCTTGTCGGCACGAATGTGATTGTTCATGAACCTGAGATACGTCAAGAAAAACAATAATTATTCAGGAAGACGAAAGAGTCTCACTCGATCACGGTATCAAGCTTCTGTGGTCTCATCTCAACTTTTCCCGTGAGAGCGTTGTGAGATTCGAATTGGGGCCGTGTGCGCACAAGATTGGGGATGATTGGATCGACGATGAGTGGTGCCATATTGAGCAGGTTGTTGCCCTTGGACATCTGGAGGACTCCCACGCAAACGTTGTGTTCGCCGATTTCGTCCAGTCCTTCTCTGATTGGCTTCCAAACCTCCATCCCCCCGAGCAAAAGTTCGTCCGGCAGAGACATAAACCCGTTCACCTGTACCATGCCCGGCAAAGGCGTACGCACGGGCCGCCCATCGAAGACGTCGAGAAGATCGTCGGATTCCACGGGCTCCACGGCGATGTCGACGCGCACGATGAAGGGCTTGCGGGGTTGCGGATTGTCGAGGAGGTCGCATGCCAGGACCGCGCAGGTCTGTAGTTGCATCTCCAGGAATTTGCTAGCTGAGAAAATTTGGAGGATTTTGTTGACGCGCAACGTGGACTCCTCCGTCCTCCTGCATGCGGTTTTGTGCAGTTGCCTGGAAATCAAGGATGTTAAACGACAGTACACTCGGGATATACCAGAATCGCAGACCAATCCTTGGTTTGGCACTGCGGGCATAATTGTTATTCCAACCGAATACGATGAAGTCCAATGGGAAGGAAAACACACCTCCTTAGAACAGTAGGAGACCACCTTGCACTGCAAGAAACAGAAAAAGAGGGTTCGACAACCTTGATCACTTATTCACTGGGGACGCACCCTAGCACAGCGGTGAAGTGGACCGTCTCCAAAGCAGAGAGCACAGACTCCCTTGGTTTGACCTCGCACCTCGCGTATCTGTTTGCGAGACGTACCGAAAGACTTGTGGTACGCCTCCATCTGTGCATGACCCTCCTGTGTCAAGACCATCCCATTCCAGTTGACGATGTTTGTTGAGCTCATCGCAGTATCTAGGATGAGGGGGTTGTCAAGGTAACACAAAGCATGCTCACGTGATCGTTTGATCCGTGCCTTCGGCAAATCGTAGTGCAGACCCATCAAATCACCTCGGTAAACAACAACAAGATTCGGCTACGCTTCGCTCCGGCGCCCGGCGAGAAATCGTTCCCGCTGTTTTAGTTCCTTTACGGTCGACTGGTGAAGGCAAGTTGTATTCGCTTAGAGCTCCCCAGTCGATACTTCAAATGGCCGAATTTCCACGGTACTGTACAATTTCGTTCAAATCGACAGGGGGTGTGACGCGTGACCCATTTTACCTATTCGACATTTCGGCAGCCGCCGAATTTTTGTGTGACACCTCGAAAATTTCAGCATTTGAGCCGAAAATTTTGCCTTTTTTTTTTAGGCAATTCAAGGCCTGTGTAACCATTTGGAGATTCGACAGAGGCCCGAGTGACACGTGACATCGACCAAAGTTCGTGATCGACAGGGGGGTGCGTGACACGTGACTGCCGATTTGAACGAAATTGTACAGTACTAGTATATTCATCTCGTAGTAAGCCTACATCGTGGAAGAAAATAACAGATCAACTATATTCCCTCTCATGTGCCCGAATGCCCGCCATAAAACAAAAAAGCGGTCGACAACTCAGAGAGAACGTTGTCCTGTCAGCAGCATAATTTGCTCCAGAAATAGCGACTAAGTACGGGACCTCGGATTGATTCAGAAACGTACTGGCGTGGATTCTTGAACTGCTATTCGCAATTGGATGTCAGTGACCGGCTGTTAGACGGACCACGCCATGTCAAGCCTTCGAGAGATACGCCGATCGCTCCTGAATCGATGCAGGCGCTGTATAAGCGACTCGGAGGTACGAGTACGGTACTCATAAAGCGTATGTCAAGAGAGAATAATTCAGCCGCCGCAGCTTAAAGGCTTACCATTGGAAGTTTCCAGTTGGACAACACGAAATGCTCAATCTGGTTATGTTTGCGCTGGAGTTGTCGGCCCTGGCAAAGAAACAACGGAGGTTAGTAATGGAACATCGAAGAAATGGCGTCATTCACCCTCTACTGGAGACACACACGCACTGTAGGTCTGAAGAACTAAGAAAGCCAAGGGTACACGCAAGCGATACACATTCACTGTCAAGAAGACCCGACCCTAGTACGGCAATGTGTACCGTAGTTCGACGTGAATACATCTGGTTCAATGCTACTCAAAGATCCTGTCTTACAGCGTCACTTGGGTTGGATATCTCCAAGCCAAGTCGAACCCGGCTTCATCAAACCAGCTCCAACGAAGACAGTCCCGCTGCTGGAATGGAGTCAGACAAAGGCTTCAACCCCCTGGCATTTCGAGAATCCACCTCTACCAGAGAGCCGTTGGAGGCTCGGTCGAGTTCTTACAGCACAAAGTGGCGACCAAGTCAAGGTTAATTCCTGGATACTCCCATTGAATTCCACGGGAGAACGTATATTCGGACGCATCGAGGAACTGCTTGTTGGTGAGAAATCCCTGGTCGGACTGGAACAGTTTGTCTGCAGCCAGGAGCCTCACCCCAAGTTCGGATGGCCTATCCTGCGCCGTCCAAATGAAAACCAGATCACACAGAAACACATTGTGTCTTTCCTTGTCTTGCCAGCAACGTCCGTGCAGTTTGTAATCTCTGTGCAACACGACTGTCGCAAAGGCGACTGCGAGCCCACCATTGTTCGCAAAGAATTTCAAGAGCACGAGGAGACGAATCGGAACATCAGCTTGCTTCACCATAGTGACAATGATCACTTCATCGTCAATATACTTATCCGCACTGCACAACTCTGTTAAGCTTCGACGTGCACTTCCCAGATCTTTCACGGAGCTCAAGCCACTGTTTGTGGATCGCCTTGCATTCCACAAGATGGCAGCCGAAAAAGCCAGAGATTTAGAACAAAAGGACGCAACAAGACAGCCGAAAAACGGCGGGGGTTTTGTCGACATTCACCCCTCACTGAGGCTTCGATCAAAAGGCACCCACGCGATGATGGCACACAATCTAAACCGGTAAACAAGATATGCCCTCGCTTCGCTCCGGCAGTTGCACGGCTGAAATTAACAGAGGAAAATCATTTTTTTGTCATTTTCGTTGTCATTAAAACCATACTTATTGTACATATTTTGCCCAGTCTCGGGCTGAAACATCCATAAAAGGAGCTTGAAAGGCTTCAGACGGACATCCGTAATTTTATAAAGAGAAAGAAGCATGAAACCCTTCGTGTTTGTCCGACGCGGTGTGTGGGCGCATCAGGAAAATGTTTTCGAGCTGGCACGACCCTGGCGCCAGGCCTGCCAGCTGCACCAGCTCGCCAGAATGTCGTCTGGGAACATATTTCGATAGCCAGCGCCAGAATTCATTCTGTTGCCATAAGCGCGCCGAATGTGATTCTGGCGCGAAGTAGGAATGTAGGTTTAGTTGCTCAACACGCGCTTTCTTTGCTTTACACATAGGTAATAAGCAAGCCGGTATATTAACGGAGTGTACAGTACATGAGTAGATGAATGAGGTACTCGTTAAACTGCAACACGCATCCCAGGCCGCACGATACGTACCGAAAAGGCTTTCGCAGGCAGGGGACGCGAAGCCTCCGGTGGGGACGGCGCAGGGCCCGATGCTTGCGCCAACCCAAGGTTCCTGTATATCCTCGCGAGCGCCGCCAACGGAACGGGAAGCGTCGCATTCGGGGTACGAGGTTGTTGGAAGAGCGGCGGGCCAAGGAGCGACGGCCGAAGCGGCAGCGATGGCCTGATATCTATCTCGCTCGTTAGCTGTGAGGATAATTTGAGCGAGACAAGGACGCACCTGGAATTCCAGTCGACAATGTCAATGCCGACGACTGCGTCGATGGTTCGGAGCGCTTAACGACTTCATTGAGCCACCTGCAAGCTCGGGCTTGCTTGTTGCTGCGCATATGGACGCGGAGAGTGAGCGAACCGAATATCAAAGCCAAACGTAGTTCAGAGAAGCCTTTGAGAGGCCGCTTGAGATGGCCGAGGACGAGACGAGATGCTCTTGACATTTTGAGGTGTAAAGTGCGTGAGAGGACGCTTGAGGGCCTTGAGTGCGTGAGAGGCGGTTTTGGGCCTTGGGTGCGTAAGAGGCGGTTGAGAACCTTGGGTGCGTAAGACAACCCCTGTAGATTTGATCGAAATTGTCCAGTATTTCACATAGCCGTACTGCTGTTGGTCAGCTGTTGGAATGGACTGATGGTCTCCCCATGAGCTGAGCTATTTACAAATGAATCGATTCTCATCGAAATGGCATCGGGTATCCAGCCACTCCAGCTTGGTCTCCTTGAACACATAAAAGAAGCCAGGAGGCCTATACCTCCGGGATATGCCATGACGTTGTGGTACATTGACTCAGGTACATCACTTCTTCCTATCGCTAACATGTCCCCTTTCTGTGTCAAATGCTGCAATGCAACGGCCTTGATGGTGGACATTGAGGCTGTTGAATATTCAGCACCCGTTAAACCATGCACCGCAAATGTGCCTTCACCATCGGCGGTTCCATGTTCATCATTTTTGTCCAACACACTTCGAGCTTGAACGGGGATTGAGTCTTCCGGTTTGCTTTCAGTGCGTCGAAAATCCACAGCTACAGGAATATCACGATGGGCGTATGACAATAATTTTTTTTGTTAGATGTAAGATAATACACACCTTTAACCGTTCTCTTCAGACTGAAGAGATCGGCTACAGGTTGGATAAATACACGACCCCCGTTGACCAAACACAACCCCGACCCAACGTCGTCGCCATTGAGCTGGACGCGAGGTCTATACTACAACATATTGGATGTCGTGATGTACAAATGGCGAGTTGGCAAGAAAGTCGTGGCGCGCGGCGCAAGATTGTGCAAACGGCGGGTATCGACCTATTCCCACTGGGTGAGGTGAGGAAATCAAGCTAGTAACAGGTTCCGGTGTTCGTCGTTGTCAACGTCGAACTTCAGATGCCCATAACCTAACAGATCCTGTAACTACTATGAGCGAGATACTGGACAATTTCGTTCAAATCAACAGGGGGTGTGACGCGTGACCCCATTTTACCTATTCGACATTTCGGCAGCCGCCGAATTTTTGCGTGACAACCTCGAAAAATTTCGGCATTTTAAACCGAATTTTTGTCTTTTTTTGCCTTTTATTTTTATTTTTTCAGGCCTGTGTGACCACTTGGAGGTTCGACAGAGGCCCGAGTGACGCGTGACCTCGACCAAAGTTCGTGATCGACAGGGGGGGTGTGTGACGCGTGACTGCCGATTTGAACGAAATTGTGCAGTACTGGTAATATATGCATATGAGAATCTATGGAAAGGGCAGACAACTTACCTCTCAACGGCACCAGATAAAGGTAGCAGATGAGAGGTAAACACGTCACGTCACTGGTCATAAGGTAAACGGTCACATTGCGAGGCATCGTCAACACCAAGCATAGCTATAGTGTATCGCTGCCGGCACCTGGAACCGACACATCAAATCAAGAGGTAAGCGGAAATCTTGTAAAATACATCAACCTCATTTCCGAACCCCTTTTCGCCGCTGAATCCGAATCAGATGCTCGTTTTTTTGTTGCTTCAAAATTGGCAGAGAAAAGTAGTAATTTGCAGTATTTGAAGGAATTTGACCGCAGAAAAATCCGGAAAAACGATAATCGGAACGCCGGACCCCGAAAATGGGAGTGTAGGGCCACCTCCGATCATCGTTTAGATGAGTATTTGATGCTCATACGATGGAGGGTACGCCGGGGTTAGTGTATGTAAGCAATACAAAATTTCCTTTTTGAGGGGAGTTGTTAGTGTATGATCGGCGCCGATCGCTTACCTCTTGCATCAAATATCACGGGACCGGTCTGTTGCTGACGGAATGTTTATTTGGGTTTATTTGTGGTTGACAATTATCACGTGTGCGCTTCACGTCTTTCTTTTGGTCTTCACTCTCTTGATCCCCACTAAGTATGCCTCGGGATGTTGGAACAGCTCAAAAACTTGCCGCTCCTCCAAAGGATTCTCTCGCGGAACTATTCACTCACCTCAGCGGCGTAAACTCCCCACTTGCCGGCTTCAGTGCTCTGTCTCATATGGAGCAATGTCACATACAAACCGCTATTGACCCAGCAACTTTTGCATGTCCGTGATGGCCGGGCTTTCCCAATGCGGATGGATGGCGTGTGCGAGGCGAGAAGCGTGTAGCATAATATCAGTACATAAAACGTCCTGTCGCGTCACATCTACCTTCTTCACACGCCGAAGTACTTCCACACCTTCTTCCAATGTTAGACACCGCGGACCTTCCGGAGAGATTCGAATGCTCGCGATGCCATCAGCGGAAGACCCTTGCCGAGTTCAAAGTAACAGAGAAGAGCGGACGCGCAAGAACCTGTCTTATGTGCCAACGCCAGGCACGCGGGAGCGCACGGAAGAGGAAAGCCGGTAAAGAAAATACTGACCCAAACTCAGATTCCGACAACGACGAATTGAATGTCTCGGAGTTCTAGGACTCGAAGATTTTCTCAATGTGCTCACCCAACAAGACGACAATCTCGAACTAGATGCGCGTGTCGAGATCTCTTCTCTATCCGGGAACGGCCGAGAGAGAGGCGGACCAGCTGGTGGTCCTTATTTGGAAGAGGATGAAGTATCGCTTCGTGTGCGTGAGAAGCGCGATGTAAAGACGGCATTACTGACTCTCGACATAGATATCACAGCAAATATGACCGCATTAAATCAGATTGCACGCGGTTCATGTATCACTGTTCACAGAATCAGAAACGCCAACACAAGCCAAAAAAATCCGAGCGTGAAGGCGCCAAACACCGAGACAAAATACCCATGGAGTCTTTCAACTGCCGCGGGTGGCTTCACATCACCATCAACGACTCGGATAACATCGCGATAGTCAAAATTTTGCATCGGGATGACCACATCCCGTACTGGTGCATCGACGTCCCTGCCGAAGTAACCGAGTTTGTTCGCCAAAACCCAAAATTGACACCGGACCAGGTATGCAGACATGCCATTAAGTGCGCAAATACTGATCGATACTTATCTTACCCTGCCAGCTCTGGGTTGAAATCTTGAAGACCCATCCGCAACCTTCATTCACACGCCGTGCTATTTTCTCGATGTGGTCTGAACATAGCGCGAAGGAATGGAAACGCAATGTGGATGAACTTGTGTCTGCAAATATTTTACTGGACGAGTTTCGTTCTCCCGCGCCGACGACTGGTCTGAACGAAGGGCTTTATAGTGTCGAGCCAATTCCCTTGGCCCCGGAACATGGCTTTACTGCTATCGCATTTGCGCTGCCTAAGTTATTGCGTGAAATGGGCGGTCGCATTCGAGAGCTTTCCTTGGACTCGGCATGTATGTCCTTCTTCTTCTCTCCTTCAGTGCACACTTTAATTAATCTTCATAGGGAACACCAATGGATCCCGATATGAGATTTATGCCTTACTGGGCGAGGTCTACGGGTCTGGGATGCCCCTTGGTTATCTTCTTGTCCAGTCACACCCCGGGAGCATTGCCGGTGGAAAAGAACGGCTGATCGGACAGCTCCTTGCCCACTTTAAATTGGTGTGGGATATCCGGCCGCTCTTTACTCTCACAGACAAGGACTGGTCCGAGATCAATGCATTCATGGCGCAGTATCCTGAGGCAAAACATCAGCTTTGCTTCTGGCATGCATTGAGAGCCATCAAAACACGTCTAGCAATCCTCCGACGTGCACCTGCTCCATATAATGTCAAACTTGTGCACTCGGAGTTCGATTGGATTGACCAGTCATTTGTTCCGATTAATCAAGCCCAAGAGCGGGTCCCCGTAAGTTTTATTCTTTTTATTTTCCAGTCTGTGATATTTTACTGACCTGTTGACGCTAGGATACATATGTTGCCACCAATATGATCCCCCTTCTGACTGTGCGATTTCGTGGTGTCCCTGTTTCCGTACCTCCCCGACCAACCAATACACCAATTCAACCAGCCCTTACCCTCCGTCTCAATGGTGTGGTTCGAAATGTTATTCCACGCCCAGGATTTGGGCTGGAAGAGACCTCGGATTTGGAATCAGAGACTGTTGAACCAACCGGGACAAATGACTCGGATGCAGAGGACTCGGATGCAGAGGACTCGGATGCAGAGGACTCGGATGTTGATCATGTTCTTGACGAGGCTCTCGGGAAAGACGGGGACATGGGACAGGATTCAGAAGACGGTCCAGACTGGCTCTTCGAAGAAGGGGAAAAAACATCGGCTGATCCACTCTATGTCTTCTGTCCAGCTCCCCACCGTAAACAGATCCTCCGCCTTTTCACAAGGCATTTCTGTCAACACCTTCTCTTCCCAACTGAAAACGGCTCCAAATCCGCTTCAGACATTCGCCGTGAAGCTGTGCATGAAATGTACACCTTCTGCCACATTCGCGGTCTTCGGGAGGTTTGGGGCTACCTTTGGACGTCCTGGTACACGCCGAACATGTGGAAGCTTTGGGCACGATCAACCTCGCCGCTTCTCTCATGCCTACGAACCACCATGAACATTGAAAACTTCTGGAAACAACTCAAGCATGGCTTCCTTCACAACCATGTTCGACCGCGTCTAGATCAGCTGATCTGGATCCTCATTACTCAAGTAACACCAGCGTACCTGGCCCGGGCCAACACATGTCTTGCATAGATTTTAATTTCTCCTTTCAGATTGATGGATATAGTGCACACCTGCTCAAACGAGCGGAAGAATTCGAACGGGCCGCCGCAATATTCCGGGCTCAAGTCCCACACCGAAACCGGATCTGGATGTCGAGTATGGTCAAGCAAGACGTGGGACGCGATGTGGGTAATTTGGTGAAGGACATTCACAGGTATGAAAGTTCTTCAAGAGTCCGGGACACTACCTGGGCCAGGAAAAAGGGTGACAAGGAGGAACAGCGTCGAATTAAAAACACCATGGGCTACCAAGTTTCTCTCGGGCCGTAGAACCATCAACTATTTATTTTTCTCACCTGAAATGTATTATTGCACTCCTCTGTGACTAGTAGATCTGCACTTGAGTTGTAGTCAGCGGCATGAATGAGAAAATTTGGAAAGGTGGATTGATTCGCAGTATTAAAAAGGAATGAAATACGCAAAGACTAGGCAGAATATCGGATGTGTGATGGAGCAAAAAGGAAAATCCAATGCCCACCGAGCGGATCGAACAGAGGGGCACTTAAAGTGTAAGCCTAAGCGAGCATAAGGAATGCATCATACCACAACACTAGACGGTCATGTCAAGGTCTCGCTCACATTTGAATATGGTCTCGCTGTCGGCCGATGCTGCCATATCAATGTTTTATTCCTGTTAAACCTCTCAGTGCGCCTGAGTGTAAATATTTCGAGCGGGAGGCACATTGAGTAATTTAATAACACCCAGACTGTTATGTGTCTCTAATATCGTTGTGTGGCCCTTCGAACGACTCAGCACGGCGGGAGACGTCCAGATAAGGAAGGCCGACCGGCCATCACGGACATCACGGACATGCAAAAGTTGCTGGGTCAATTGCGTAGACTATGTTACACAGGTAGAGAGCATATATTCGCGGGCCATAAGTGAACGCGATGCACTTCTGGAAGCACTTGGGGCCGCCGAAATTCGGCATGAAGATGAGGTGCGTGCAGCCCATTATTTGCGCTATCCCTGTGATCTCAAATGACCGTTTGTTAGTTAGCGCAAATGCAGGCAGCGGTGGGCGCCTCCCTACAAACTAATTCAACCTCACTCATCTCACATAGATTGCCGACATTCTTCGCCAAGCTGCTCATTGGGAAGAACAGGCCAGACACTGGCAGAACAGTTACTCCAGGGTCGAGCAGGACCTTCTCGCAGTCAGTGCGCTGTTCTTCTCATTTTTCAAGCAACTTAATATCGCTAACAGCTCTCGCGGTCTGTGTCGATGGAGTCTCCGTCAAACCACATCTCCACGGCAAAACGCGGTTCAGACCAATTGCTAACCCCGACCAAATCCAAGACGGGCATGCCAGTCACTCCCCGGTCGGCAAAACGGCCCTCGCTAGGAGGCGCGGACTCCTCCCCAGGAAGTCCTCGCGGACGAACAGCAACACACGATTCCCCTCGCCAGATATGCATACGGCGCGTACAGGCTGTTGTGCATGTGAAGGAGGAGAACGATGGACAAGATTCTGGTGGAGATGAAGGCAGCAGTGATGAGCTTATGATGGTGCGTGCTATTCACATCTGGTCCATCCGAAAAAACTCAAAGGGAGCTTTAGCGCGCTGATGTTTCCAGTGTATCCCCTGCCAAACGCCGCCGCACCGGTACTCACGAGCACATAGCGGCCAGCGTGTAAACCAAGGGGCGAGGAACCCACTGATCAAACTCGTCCAGTTTGTTCTGTTCGTCCCCGGTCAAGCCCAGAAACAGGCGGGTGTCTTGTTTTTTCTTCTGTTCCCGCCGAATCGCCACATTCCAGTCTAGGGAGAGATAGTTTTTGTACCTAGCTATGTCTCAACAATACTCAGTATGAGAGCTCCTATCTTGCGTTCAAGTGTCATTCAGAGCCAAACACATCGTAGATTAGGAATATATTCGGAAAGTGAGAAAGCGTTTGGTTATATGCCTGTAAAATCGAAATTCCGGTTACTTTACGTGCGTAGCGAGTACATCGTACTGTATTATCTCGTTCAATTCGGCAGTCACGTGATTTTTTACTTCCGCCAGACAATCCCGTAAATCGAGAAAAAATTATTGCTAGGGTCAAAATTTTTCGGTGTGCCGCGTGAACCCCAGTGAGAAGTCCAGCTAGGCACAAATAACCCTCGATCTGCCTCGATGACCCACACATAGCTCGTTGTGCCTCGATGCAAATTGAGGCAAATAGAGGGACGTCGAGGTAAATTGAGGCATTACACGCATTGCACGAGGTACAGCGAGATATATTGAGTACCAGCTAATTAACCGTTCTTTAAAGATTTTGCTCATTCGGCGGTGCCCATCACGTTGCACATGTTGCGTTTTTGCTCCATAAGGCTTAATTAACCCGTTTTCGCTCTCGCGCAGTGCTCCCATGATCTGCTACGGACTGCGCTCTTTCCTGCTCTTTCACCACGCAAACTGCCCATTTTCGGCTTGCTTGGATTTCGAACTGCAGCATTGGCTACGTCTGCGCTTTTATACCCTCAAAAAGCCATTCGCTTCCTGCTTCCCCCAACATTCACCAGGAATCATCTCTGAACGACCCTGCATGCAACACAGAGACTGACCGCGAGTCCCCATTTTTCTCTAGCTCTTTCCTCTTCACCCAAGTGACTCTGCAACCCAGGCCATCAATCCCACTGCAATTCCGCAATCGCATCGCCTCAAGACCTCATTCAAGTCATTTCATCAACGATAAACGGTCAATTCTTCGGCCCAGTTCAAAGCTACAATGCGGACTCGGTTTTCAGGTATATCGTCCTCGTTGTCCTCTTCCTCAGGTTCAAATTCAGTTTCGGTTCCTGTGTGGGTGTCGGTTACCGATGTGCCATATCGACATTCATGCTCTCAGTACAAGGTTCGTTGAAGTCAGCTCGCAGTTCCACATCTGCTCACCTAGTCACCGCGGGCGAGACCGACTGCGACGCGACCAACGCGCAAACCTTTCGACCGATCGCCAACTGTCGAAAAAATGCTGGCCTAGAAAAGTCTTCTCAAGGGTCCCAGTCAATTTCCATTCGAGTCAAGCCCTGAACCTCTCCTCCAAGCCGTCAACATCGCGAAGTTGCTTCAAGTTACCCGAAGATCCTCAACGTTCACTGGAGCTCCGCTGTTCAACGTGTGCAAAGTGGTCAGACTGCAAGCTGGATCGGCCGCCCATCAAACTTAATTCCTCTCAAAAGCATTCAGCTCGGTCCTGGATCTAGCTGGGAGCCCAGCGGCTCACTCCGGCGTTGTTTTTGGTGCGCTCACAATCACTTTGATCTTGATTCATCGTATGTTTGCAGCTCACGACCCGACCCGCACTAGCGCAAAGCGATCTTTACAACATTTTGGGTATGGGGCTGATCAATATCTCATTTGGTGAGTGCAAATTCCAGGGCTTGAGCTTGAGCCTAGACTTGAGTCTTTTTTTTTTTTTTTTTTTTCTCTCTCTTTTTTTCTTTCATTTTTGAAGCACATTCAATTAGTCCTTAGGTGACCACCAGGCCGTACTTTCATCTATTCAGGTCCAAAACAAAAAAGGAAACAGAGCTATGGGAAAAACAATACCTTTGAACCACAGGCAGGTCCAGCACATTCAACCATTTCTAATTCTCCCGTCTCCGCGCAATCCTCTGCAGCACAACCCGGTTCCTCTTCTTCGTCGGATGAAATAACCCTTGGGCACTTTGTTCTGGAAGATTGCCTGGTTCGAATCAGGTTGTCCTCGGGATCTTGATCTGTTGTCGCAGTGTTCGCAGCGATGCTGATTCCCGGTCTCGGGGATAAAGGAACTGGATCCTGGGCTGGCGACAGATTTGGATCGCTATTTGCTGAATGATCACTGCCAAACACTTCAGGATCTACCGGAATTCATTAATTTCTTGACAATTTCTGCCCGTAAAAATGCAGATTTTTTTTCTACCCTCGCAAACACGTTTCTGAGGCATCTGGAAACTTTTTGCCAAAAGAGATTTAAGAGGTCGGCCAGCCCACCCACACTGTTAGGCTGTGTCTCGGCATTCTCCGGCGGGTACCTCTTGGGTACACCACCGTTTGGCGATCGAAGGTTATCGCAACGTACTCCGGCCGACAATATTTCAGCCCTGTAACCTACAATGATTTGGCGCAGTGCTCACCTTGTAATGATGTGGGAAGCACTGCATTTTGGCGGCTCCTGGACGCACGTGGGTCCAGGTTTGGCGAGCCTTAGCCGAGGTTGGTCTAGACGCCTCGGCAGGGTTTGCGGGGCAGGGCTGTGCCCAGCCTTGCCGAGGTGCGTGCGAGGCTGCCTCGCACCACTGTCTCGAGATGCCCGGAGTCTTCTCGATCCACCCCGCAACAAAACTGGTTTCTTTCACCGCTTAGCCCATAAAAGGCCGCCTAGCCAGCAGGAGGGGCGTATTTGAAGTGTCGGATATACATAGAGTCGGCTAACGGGGGTTGCTAGGCACAGCGGAGTCGTGGCCCGCTGTGTTACGCGACGGTTACAGGACTTCGGCTGTCGCAGGCAGCTCAGTCTTCCTCAATCTCTTATTTTAGCTAGTCCCTGTACTAGGCACTATTAACCATTTAATCCCCATTAACTTTTGGGTGGTATTAATATGATGCACGCCACTTGATCTAAAATCAGCTATTCTCATGTCAGTCTATTTATATTTTGTCACGGAGGTTGGTTTGAAGACCGCGAAAACTGATGGCTGCCCCCATCACTGCATGGCTAAGTCTTGAGAGCTGCGCCGTAACAGCTTCTGATACCAGGCTGATCTTGAGTAAACCTCAGCAAAGGTCTGCGGAGGCCAAGGTGTGTCCAGGTCTGCCGAGGAACCTCGGCGCAGCCTTGGTTCGAGAAGCCCCCAAAATGCAGTGAAGCTTAGATCTTGAACCTGGCTCGAAATGACGGTGGGACGTGGCGGGATCAAGTGCCAGTGTTTCAGTAGTGTGCCGACGTCGATCTCGCGGCTGATTTGACATCCAATCAACCCAGATTGTTCCCACCTCGAGCCAACGTCGGGCTGAGCATGAATCCAGCGTAGTCCAACAATTCGGCTAGAGAAGATCCGGGCACAGGGTCTATTCATCGAAAATTTTCACAAGTCCCTTTCTGCTCTCACCCTCATCCACCACACTTTTCAAGCCCTCCCCGGTACGTGTTTGGCCCCCCATACGTTCTTTATCTTGCATCTGAGGTGAATCAGTTCCTCATACAGTATATGTGTTCCTACCTTGGCATTAGACGGGAGTGCTATCTTCTGCCTTTTGGTGTCCTCTCACTATCTTGCTACTGTTACCAATCTCATACATACTACTACTATGCATGTATCCCTTGTATTGTGTGACAATATAATGAGCTGCTACGAATGGAAAGCTACTGGAAAAAAAACCCCGGAAAAAAGGCGCCTCGAAAAGACTGATAATAGCCTTGCCCTTCGGGATTTGACGTGAAATCGACGTGGGGCGGATCCAACGTTGAAAATACATTGGCCGGAGGAGGTTGGTTTGGCATCAAATCGTTGCCCTCGCCAGCATTTTGATCTCCAACCCTCATTCTGGGGTGCGGGCTAAACGGTGGTGTACAGTACTACGCCGCGACCCGGCCGATTCTATTATTGTAATCTAAGGCAATTCTAACGCGATTCTAGTGCACCCGATCAGGCCCTTATATTGTTTGTAGTGGACCTGTCTACGAGAGACTAGACGCAAGGCACTGTTCATCATTACGCTCGCCAGCGTAGTTCCTGCCTTCGATTCGGGAATAGGTAAAACTTGAAAATGGCTCCTATCGTCATTCTGACGATGCATACGTCCATTTCAGGAGTCACTGCCATATTTGCCCTCGCAGACCAATACGGCACTACCACGGATATCATCAATGGCCTGACTACAAGGTATGAGTACTTTTGCAGATGGCGCCCACTTTGTACTCATCTTTCTTTGTAAAGTTGGAGCATTTTTCTCATAGGTAAGTCAGCATCAGCTCTTGGGTCGCCACGCAGTACATATGAGTTTTGAAACAGGGTGGGGAGGGGTCATTGTGGTCGTCCTAATCCGGAGGTGGGGTCGGCTCCCAATTCTGTTTTGGTCCCAGGTGAGTCTTTCTAACTCCCTCAGCGCATACCTTTCTTTATTGAATCGTCTGCGGTAGGTTTTGGCAATGCTGCTTCTGATGTGGGCAACGCTGGCGCCCAACCTCAAAACATTTGCGGGTACGCTTTGCTTGTGTTTTCGTTCCAGGCCGCTCAATTTCCTCAGCGATGAGATGCTTGTCGGGTTTTTTTGGGTAACCTCTTTTTTGTCTCAGACGACAGCTTCTTATAATCCGAATATATGTAGAGTGGCTCCTCAGACCATTGTATTTCTTGAATTCTCCCTCTGTTTCATCAGTGTTGACTGTGTTCTAAGGCCTTTACGTTGTGACCGACATGTACCCATTTCATCTGCAGGCTCAAAAGGTCGGGCTATTCGGTGATTCGAAAAACTCTCAACAATCTGTGTCACAGCTTAATATATTGACCTGTGGATACATCCTCTCTTCCTGTCGCCTTTCGTGGTTGGGTTCCTGGTTGCGCGCACTACGGGCGATGGGCTTACGGTGCTGGTGCCATTTACGGTGGCCTTGTGTGTGTGTTGGTTCTTTTCTTTGGGGAGGAAACGTGCGTGTGGGTTGTTCCCCGCGGAGCATTGTGGCTGACACAGGGTTGCCAGGATGTATGACCGAGGTCTCAAGCCCGTCCCAGAGCCCTCTACGACCGATCTTCGCTATCGTGTTGAGACCCTGATAGGTCTCACCGGCCACAAGATGGCAAAACACCGTGATTCGCGGTACAACGCCATTATGTCGCCAATCTGCCTTGCGTGGCGGCCGCAGTTGCTGGGACTGTTGTTTTTCGAGGTAAATGCGTGTTCATGATTTTTTGTGTGTCGCTGATGATTTCAATAGGGCATGATGTTTGGCTTTGGGATCGGAATTAACGTGCGTAAGGGAAGAGTGGGTGATGCACCCCTGAGGATGTCTGCTATCCAGATAACCACACTATATTTCTTGGTTAGCAACAACCAAGCCTGACAAGCATAGTTTTGGTAAGAAAACATGTCAATCATCTGTCTAAGCGTATTATCACCTCTACACTTACCGATTTTTTAGGGGGAAAAAAAAAGTCAAGTTCAACTGTTGACCGGTCAATGCCGATTGTGATGACGGTGTTTGATTTAGGTTTTGATCTTTGATTCTTTTGCAACTTGCTTTACATCTTGGCTCATTCACTCGGTTTCATAACACCAGTAGACCTGAGAAGCTCGGAACTCACTCTATGTCACTTGGAAAGGTGGGATTTATTTGCCATTTTCAAGTACATATTATAACCCAAACTACTTCGAATATCTGGGCCACCTACAGGTACCACACCTTCACAGTAGCCCAAGGAACTAAATTTAAACGAAGAAACACGATAAAGAGCCCATGAAAATATGTCAAACATAACGCCACGGCCGTCCCGTTGACCGTGCCGTGCCGTCAAGCAATTTTTCAATTACTGCACGGTCGTGTCAACACGGCCGTGCCCGTTTATCACCCGTCAAATCCATGGCCGTTTCCGTCATGGGCACGGGCGGCAGCCCTATCCAGGACCAACCATACCTGGCAAAGCGTCTTGACCGTGCACTTTAGTTGAACCGAGCTGAGCTGATACTCGAGAGTAAACGTACCTAGCTATTTACCGGGGAATTTGCGGAGATTTGCGAGTATATCTGAAGAGAAGTCATGGAGGTGATTGTGAGGTGCAACGGCGGAATTGAAATCCGCCCGCCGGAGGAGCCGGCTCCGGAGGTCCTGCCGGCATCGGGCATCATTGAGCCACCATCGAACGAGCCGTCGGAGTTTAGAAAGCTTCGGACAGACCGAAGTCATAGTTTTATAAAGAGGGTGACTCTTATCTACCTCATTTCACGGCATTCTATCCCGATAATATTTATAAAAAATGACCATTCAACTCGAAAACCACATCATGTGCGAGAATATATTTCTATTTGAAGTCAATGCATGTGCTCCATTTAGCCGAGATTCCGGCGTGGGTTCAAACCGAAATGTTTTGATTGGCTGCCGAGTTTCTCCTTTCACCTTCTTCCCAGATCTGTTCTCAGTAATCAGTTACAGCGATACGTAGAATGCGTGTTCGGGTGTGAATCTTGCCCACGTCATTCCCAGGGCATTCATACATATACACCGACCTTTTCAACGACTATTTTATTCCTTCCCATGTCTGGAGCTCATCCTAGTGAAACTTCACAGGGGGCTCGAGGATCTGGTACACGCGGACGAGGGCCAAGCGGGCCATTGTCTCACTCGACCACTGCCGTTCCCGCGCGTGGTAAACGTGGAGGATCTTCAGTGGCGACCTCTGTAACACGCGGAAGAAATGTTTCCCGCTCCACTTCAGTTTTGGGGGTTTGACACAGATAATAATCGAATTTTGAATCACCTTTGTAAGTCCACCATCTTTCTATTTAGTCCAAAGCTGAACTTGATTTCTGAGACCACCATTATCTGTATCTGAACACAATAACCCAACCAGCTCAAGTCCAGGGTTGCAGCCTTCACGCTTCCATTACAGAACAGCAGGTTGCTCGCCAGGATGCTGCCATATTTGCTGAACCAGCAAATCTGCCTCCAGAGAATAACGCGTTACATCCACAGTGGCATGTCAGATGCGTGATCCTTCTGGTGGTTTTCCTTCACACTCGCCACCAAGTGTCCTCCAAAGCTTGTGGTCTGATTCTGTTGTGTCTCAATTTTATATTTCTTGGACTACCTGGGAACCTTATTGGACCACAGCCAATGCCAACCACGTTACCGACCGTTTTTTTCCCGTCTGGGCTTGAAGAATGACAGGTTTAGGGAGTACATAATGTGTCCTGGTTGTCACCGGCTTTTCAACCGTGACCTCGATGCAAACACTCTAGAGCTATGCCCGGACTGCCAGACTGAATTATTCCACCCGGCCACACAGCAGCTCTTTCAGTCACTCGTCTCCGCTGTGGCTGGTACTCCGAGGTCGGCATCACAGCGAAAACCAAAACTTGTTGCACCCACTCAGGTGCTCTCTGATGGCCTGCGAGATTTTTTCCAGCGACCTGGGATGATTGCCGCTGTTAATCAGTGGAAATCACGGTCGAAAGTTCCCGGGGAATCCCGCAGTATTCAGGATGGTGACATTTGGCAAACAATTAAGGGTCCAGATGGTCAAAAAAATTTCTACGGCAACAGCAGCGAGGGCGAAATCAGGCTAGGTGTTACATTCAGTCTTGACTGGTGTTTTTTTTTTTTTTTCCAAATCACATCCTTGAACTCCTGAAATCACATCATCCCTAGGTTCGGCCGTAAAACCAGTAATTACGGGCCCTCACACTCATCGGGAGTGATGTCATTTTGCATCCAAAATTTATTGGAATCCGAAAGGTATGCCCACCTTTGTATTGAACTCCTTTAGAATGCTTCCTTCCTTGCTTGATAGGTTTCGCGCTGAGAACCTAATTCTCAGTGGTATGCCTCCTGGACCAACTGAACCGACAGCAGAGCAGCTTCAACGGCCTCTTCATGTCATTGTGAACGATCTCATCTCACTCTGCAATAATGGTATCAGAATAGAAACACCGGAAGATCCTGAAGGTGAGCAAAACCAAACTTCCACTTAATTTACGGTCACTTATGACAGACACTGACACTTTGACATAGGTATACTTGTTCGTGTTGCCTTGGTGGGTATCATTGCAGACCACCCCGCATTATGCAAATTGTGTGGATTTGCCGACCACAGGCACAATGCTGCCCCATGTCCAAAGTGCACAGTTACACAAGATAAACTCTTTTCCAAAAAATCTCTTTGCAATGGTTTCGTGTCCCACTCAGATGTGTTGTCAATGCTGACGCATTTTCAGAGTACCCTCCCCGGGATGGTGAAACACATCGTCAAATGTGTTACAAGTATGGGCTACATTCTATCGGATCAGGCCCGGCAGCGGGATGACTGCCGGAGGATGCCAATGCCGCAAGTCGGATCGCAAACCCCATCATCGATCAATGCTGCGATGGTACTCGGGCGACATTCGCGCCGCGATCCCGCATGAAATGCCGCGCCGGTAACACTCTATTATTCCATACTTATATAGCCCAGCACGGGTGATCGGGGGCCTCCGCTCGGATCTTACTTGGCCGATTCTATTCTTAGAATCTAACGCAATTCTAACACGAATCTAGTGCACACGATCAGGCCCTAAAGCTCGTACCTCGCTTGTTTGTACCTTGCGTCGGGGGTTCCAGTTTTGTGGGTCAAGCGGAGAGTCCGTCGGTTGCGGCCAGAGAACCTTGGTTCTATCTGCCGACAGTTTGAGCCTGGAGGCAACGTCTTCACCGAACTCGACTTTGGCCTGCCTAACGTAACAGTTAGAGGCCCACGTAGTGTTCCAGCCGCGAATATAACTGCACGGTATTTGTTGGTCGTGGTTGCGTCTCTGCACACGGACTCCCAAAATGTCCCAGACATGCTCAATGATGCTCATGTTGGGGGAATTGGGCGGCCAAGGCAGAGTTTCGTCGAGATTTTCTTCTATCCAGACCTGGGCCACACGTGACAGTGTTGGCCCTAAGGTCTAAGGCCTTAGGAGCACCCTAAGGCCTTAGTCCAGGCCTTAGATCAGAGCCCCGAAATTCAATGTTTCATTTAAGGCCTTAAGTGCTCAGAGCATGTGACCCAAAACGTGACTGCACACAAATTTTCTTCTCCCGAATATGACCGGCAGCGGCAAGGGCCCAATGTGGGCTACTTCCACGAGCTTCCCAGCGTCAATAAAAAGCATCTGCGTGCTTGCTGCCGTGCCTGTGTCAAGCATACCCTCAAGAACCCTCCTGCCGCATGGAACGAGGCTCATCCGCCTATCGACCCTACCCCAGAGGCTTACATGCTTGTGATGGCCGAGCTGGATGCTGATGACGATGACCCTGATGCTGGAGCAATCGAAATTGACGACGACGAGGTGGTACAGGGAGTAATTGACTGTAGAACTCAATTAACATTACTTTTTGCGCCACAAAATGCAGTTTCCTTTTTGGGATCTAAGGCCAAGTAAGCGGCCAAAGCCATCAAAACCCTCATGAAGTTCATGAAAATTTCAAATTCTAATTTGGCCAACAGCCCACACAATGCCAGCAATTCTTTTTTTGCCAGTATCTCTATCTTTATAAAATTACGCCTGTCTGAAGCCTTAAAGTGCTCGGGGGACCGCTCTCCGGTCCCCCTCCGCCTTACAGAAATTCAAAAATGTAAAATCCTGGATTACAGGTGTTTTCACGACAAAACAGATAAGAAAATATGGAGAGACATAATTTTCATGCAGAGATCTCGAATCACTGCAAAATATTCTATGGCGCAAGCAGGTTCCCAAATCCCAACGCCAAAGTAAATTCAAAAGTACTTTTTGAGATCTTCCTTTAGATCTGGTGAGCAAGGTCACTGCTGACGCAGTCGGCGTTTCTTAGTCCTTAGATAGGCCGAAATGGTCGTAATAGTTTTAAATTTTGCTATGCGCACATCACCAGCTGCCACCAAATTTAGGGGCTCAATTAGCCGGAGAAAAAATTTTGGCATGCCCCGCTTTTGTAGAATTTCACTCGCATGTGACCAAATCCACCCAGAACTATTTTCTCAGCTCACTCAGTCTTTATTTAAATTGAAATCTTTCTAGGAGATCACACTTGTTAGAGGGACAGTAAAACTGAGGCTACAAAATTTCAAATGAAATAGTGAGTAAATTCAAGTCATTGGCGCCGGTTAAAATGCCTCTGAAAGTTTCATGCTGAGATTCCAAACCAGTGCCAATAATTTACGGTTGTGTGCGCCTATAAAAGTGTACACAATATGCCAATCACCAGCCCTGGCAAACTGGCGCTTGAATGAGTGTTTACTGAACTATTTCATTCAAATCGACAGTCACGCGTCATGGACCCCTCTGTCGATGTCGAATATTGGTCGATGTCACGCGTTACGAAGGCTTTTGTCGAACCTCCAACAAGCTGTCACAAGTATCCTCCTCCCCCCCCCCCCCACCCCCCCCTAGAGCACAAAATTTCTGTAACATTGTCGAAATTTTGGAGGGTGTCACGCAAAAATTCGGCCGTTGTCGAAATGTCGAATAGGTAAATCCGGTCACGCGTCACCCCCCCTGTCAATTTGAATGAAATGATTCAGTAAGTGGAGTTTGGCACTGTGTACACTTTTATAGGTGTGCGTGGTGCCTTTGTTTCGTTGCGTGGGAGCCATCTGTCAATGTTAGCGCCGACGCAGTGTCTGCCAAAGTTTGTTGGATTGGTGACGTGGTGCCGGCC
Source organism: Mycena olivaceomarginata (assembly GCA_029378375.1). Classification (NCBI taxonomy): domain Eukaryota; kingdom Fungi; phylum Basidiomycota; class Agaricomycetes; order Agaricales; family Mycenaceae; genus Mycena; species Mycena olivaceomarginata. Next base: position 39,432 of record JARKIC010001556.1, on the reverse strand, counting down.
AAGGAATGTTGATTCGCTGTAGGCCGGCAGGACTCGGAAGCCCGACAATCACCGACGGCAAGCTGCCGGGCAGGACGGCATCAGCGGAGATTGAGCGGAGCTTAAAAAGCTTCAGACAGACGGACAGGCTTAATTTATAAAGAGGGAGAGGTCAGATGCACAGAAAGCTCAAGCACCACATCACTGACTTGTGCCCAGGTAAAAAAAGTTGAACAGTCACAAGAACAAGAATGAGCTGCCCAAGCGAAACACGTTGAAGAACTTGAAGCAATACAGCAATCCCGTGGAGATGGCGAACCCTGGGACCCGGATGCTCCAACGATGCCAGAGCGTCGCACCTATTCGCCTGGCACCAGCCCAAAGAAGTGGGCCAGAGACCACGCCATCGACACCGCGTTCAACAATTTCGGAAAGGCGTCGCCCAGCTCCAGTAAAAGACCGAAGTGCAACACCACTGCCACTCAGTAACTATTATATCGCAATAAACGAAACTCCTTCCTCATAGTTAGTATTGTACCAAATCCTTTTATACTCCTTAGCCTTCAAATTTAAGTCATAAATGTGGTACAGAGCCAAAACCCGGATCCGAAACAACGAAGTTGACCCCCTTTTTTACGGCCGTGAAAGGTCATGTCAAAGTTCCGAGTGTGTTAAGGTACAGTATATAGCTTGAAGTGTACCCTTGAATACTTTCAAGATTTTTGATTTAGTAGTTGTATGGCACAGCGCCTATACTTATTTGGCTGAATTCCGAGTTTGACCTAGATCCGAAAAATGCCAGTGATGTGAGATCACAGTGAGGTCAAATGCACCACACACAAACCATACATGCACAGATGCCTCTCTCATGCAAACCCCATGGGCTGACCATCCACAACATCTCATACATATGAATGACAATGGTTTTGGTGTGAAGCATTCAAGTCTTAACTGCAACTGACAAAATTTGACCCATTTTTCGATTTTTTTGTGTGCGCAACCAGTGGGATGGACCCAGTTTTTTTGCACCACAATACTTCTAGTCCTCGAAGGTATTCTACAAAAAAAAGTCCCACCTGAGAGACCCCATGGATGCCGCTCAAAATGGAATTTTTTCGGATCTGGGTTTTGGCTCTGTATTTCAATGTCACTTTAATAGAGAGCTTGCGCAAAAGCCGCATGCGACTTTCAAAGCCACACGCAGCACTATACTTTTTTTGCTCCAGAGCATCACTAGGACTGTTGAATAGCACCTCTGACCACCAGAGGGAAAAAAAGAAAAAAGCCGTATGCGGTGAGTTTGCGCCGCAAGCTCTCTAATAACTACATATCATTTAAATCGGGTCTCGATCAAAGCCGGTAGCGGGCCATGCCGCTCGCCGGCCTTACTGCTTTATTTATTTAATGTCTTCTGAGGGTCCCGGTCATTTATAGTGTACTCAGAACGTGTGTACGGCGTTAGAATCTCCTAGCAGCTGGATATTAGCGATCTCTCTGCATATATTTCCACAATCACCCGAAATATTGTCCCTTAACTGTCGCTGTTAGTCCCATCAAAGGTGTGAAGGAGCGGGTGCGTTTAATGAATGGCTTTTTGTGCTTTAAAGGGCTCTTTTTTGCCGGAGAATGCGCCCAAAATGCGGAGTTTGATCTCACAATCGCTTTGGGAGGACAGCGGCCAACATTCGGCATCTGTTCTAATCATTTGTTTCAGAGCGTGGTGCTCCGGCTTTCCATACCAATCGTGTCATGGATGCTCCTCATCTTCTCAAATTCGGGCCAAACGCCGCGTCGGCACAATTCCACTTTGAAGAAAATAATTAACTGTCGGTCAGAATGTCAGGCTGACTGTCAGAACTGACAGATAACAATTGACAATTACCTATTTGGGAAATTAGACAGATACAGGCTAATAGCCTATTCGACGAGCCACAGTCCACACACAAGGGGCCCTACGCTTTGGATATTCCCTTACAATCTGTCCTCGATATCAGCGGGCATGCCCTGTACAATCGCCATATATTGCGTCATTCCGCCGACTACCATCATCACTATGAGGCGGCGACCTTCCATGGAGGGGTGCCCAAGCTCCCATTGTTTCAGTTTTTTTCTAGTGTGCGTGACCATGCCCCAGCTTGTTTCAACGCCGTTACCTGCCCAGGCTCCTAGGGTACGGATCGCCTCCGCCTCGACGGCGATTTTTATGTGGTCTGGGATTGGGGTTCCTCTCAGTTGGTTTGATAAAGCGCGTTGCACGTACTCTGTCCCTGTTCGGCTTGAGGAGGCTTGAGAGCGGATAACGACCATCATTTAGATTGAGAAGAAATTCTCAGTGGGCCGGAGGTGAAGGGAGGAAGCACGAAGGGAGTGAAAGGCGCTGGCTTTTTTGAGTGGAAGATCGCTACCGTGACCGCAGCGCGGTTGATTGGATGCTCCGAAAGCTGTTCCATTCACGGGTCTGGCTCCAATGCTCAGAAGTCCAGATTTGGGTTGAATTCCAGGGCCAGGAGATCTAGAATTTGGCGCTCAGTGGGGACGATCGCACGCATTTGGCTGGATCGAATCTGCCCTTTCGGCTTGCAAGGTTTGAGCGCTCCTCCGCGACCCAACCTTCCAAATTTGGTTTACTTCCACAGCTCTGGAGCTCTTGGGCCGTGGGCTGGGTGAGAGAAATCGGACACATCGGGCTAAACGGATCATTGGCGCAGTTCATCTGATATTGAAGTCGCGCTGCAAATGAGGACTTTGCGAGAGAGAAGTAAAAGGGGATAGGCCAAAGAGCTACAAACGAAAGCCGGTCATTTCGTTAAAGATATGGTAGATAGTCCGAGAACTGATCGGTCATTTTTTTTGTCCACTTAGTGTGATTGCTCAGCACATTTTACAGCAGCCTCCTCCTGGGGAGGAAGGTATTGACCACAGCCATGCGGGGAAGGAGGCTATATTTCATCTACGATCAATGTGTGCCTGGGTAAGGGCCATAGAAAGCCATTGATCCTGGAGAAGAATTATGCCGGAGCTTGTTGATGCGTACCTAATGCTGAAAATGGACGGGCCGCTGGATTCGGATGGAGATTCGGAGGCTTGGTCAATTCAAGTAATTGGCTTTGACGGTGCGGAGCAGGATTCTTCAGAATTCTGTCTGTCCAACTCAAATCAAGTGTAGAATTTGCAAGTCGCCGATTTACTCACACCGGCTCGACGGCCAATGCAACTCTTCTGAGGAATGGATATCTCGGTTCATCTCCGGAAAAGGTTAGCCGGGCCTTTCCTATCCAGCTCTTTGAAATCTATCATCAAATCCACCGTGTCTGCCCACGCTTCACATTGGATACCCTCGGGAAAACACTCACCCATTTACATCAGGTACATATTTGTTCATTTTAGCAATATTCATCTCAGCTCCCGATAGGAACCCCTTGTCAAAAGCCTTGCCGAGCAACTGAGTACAGCATATGATACATATCTGGAGATCTTACAACAGGTGGATGCTCGGGTTGATGCCGCGCTCAAGCGGGATTCTACTTGGCATAGCGGCAATGTCTGCGCGCCATGCCTGTACAAAACTGAACATGAAGAGAAGCTGAAATACTCATTCCGGGCATCCATGGATGGCAATAACTCGCTTAAGCTTGTGGACAGTACATTTCGTCCGCCCTGATGATCGGGCATCAGTATCGTTCCGCAGATACTTTATTTTAAGTCCTGCTGTGGTTCAGACCGGCATTAACTTAAGTTGAGCTCCTTCAATTTCATGAACGAAAGGGTCATTGGCGAAAGAAATGGTGCATCAGCCCAAGAAATTACCAACAGGTGGACCAAGTGCATAAATGTCCGTCTAGAACTCGACTGCCTTCTCACGAATGCAAACAAATGGGGCAAAAAAGCGTTGAATAAATCTTTAGTGCTCGCAACCTGGAGGAAGACACTACAAGATGAAGACAGACATCCTGACGACTGGATCGGGATGGCCGGGGTTCTAGTGGGTGTGGGTTAGCTTACAATGATGGTCGCCTGCGGACCTGAGTGAGTTGACTCAAGCCCCACACGGCGCATGGTGTTTTTATTCAGATGCGTGTGCGTTTGCGCATTTCCCCGGGTGGCTCTCTGTCAGTTGGGTTCTCGTTTCCCCAGCTTCATTCTAACGGGAGAGGGAAGGCCGACTTGGTCGGTCTGATGATCGGGGGGCGGGTTTCAGGAGACGTGAGAAACACCCCGTGAAGAGGACGCATATGCGCCCCTTTCGCTCTCTACCTAACGTTCCACAAAAAAAAAAAAAAAAAAAAAATTATATGACAGTCTCCCGGGTCGTGTGACCAAATTGCAGGTCGCAAAGAGCTAATGGACTGGATATCAGTTAGCTCTGACAATTACCAGCAGTATACAAATTTATCTGAGGTGAATCTGTGTTGCAGAGCTGTTTCATTACCCCCCGAATTTGGTACATCAAGATCTTATGCACTGTAGCTCCATGTAATATTTCTCTGTCGCCAAGATATTTTATGTGTAGAAAGTACATATGCATACTTTCCTTTCGCTCACTCAGACCTAAGCCAGATAGTTGCTCGTTGTGGCAGTACGAGCTCGGCAATTCCAGGAATCACGTGTTGCATTATTTTTCGCCACCACCGTACATCCTCATAAGTATTGTCATCTTCGGAGCGGTTGCAGTGAATCCCGCAAAGTGATAAATAGAAAAGTCCAAGGTCGCAAGAACAAGGATTTTGCAGCCGTAAATCCGCGCGATGAGCTCAAGGCCTACCTCGAGGCTGCATTGCAAAATGTCGATGCCATTGTTGTGTGGTGGGGTGTGCGTAAAGTTCATCACCCACAGTATTAATGTCCTCTGACAAGGTTCATGTTTAGCACCATTCCTCTCAATACCCAACTCTGGCGCACATCGCCCGGGACTACCTCGCTATCCAGGGGTCTGCAACCGCTTCCGAGCGGGCGTTCTCGAATGGATCACTCACCTGGAACTCCTCATTGGAACCGGCTCGCTCCCGAGATGTTTGAGGCTCTTCAGCTGTTGAAAAGTGCGTACCGGAACGGGCATGTCAGCGCCGCTGAGGATGCGACAAAGTGTGTTGTCGCTGCCTTGGATGATCTTGACGAATAGTTTACATCTTGTACTATATTTACGTCCAAATCAAGCGAGAAAAATTTGCGGTTCGTTGAGGTCCGAACCTGTTCTGAACCTGAACCGAACCCTTGGTGGACCGGACCGATGTTCGGTTCGGGGTTCGCCCATTTTGTCCGAACCGGACCCCAGGTCAGGTTCGGGGTTCGGAAATTTTAGCAAAAAACCGGACCGAACCGGACATCGGCAACACTATGTTCGAGACGCAAGGAGACCTAGACAGGAATAGCCAGAAAATTCGATCTCGCGCCCACGGAGAAGGTGCGATCCAGTCGAACTGAGGCAGCCGTCGCCGGAACCGCGCAGGGGTCGTTGACCGGCCACGACTTGAGCGCTGTGTGTGTGAGCGAGATGGATGATAAGGATCACGGACACGAGATTCAAACTCCGCGCGGAGCCGCCCCACCCGTGACTTTCAGAATTTGATCGGGCGACCCATGAGGTGGGCGTCCGACAAAGCGATGAGCCGACCGAACCTTTTGAACCGGTCCGATGGTCCAATTTCCCGTTTCACGCCCTTCCCTGCGCCCGTGGCGCAAAATCTGGCATAGATGACCACCACCTCATTCATCGTCCCCTACCGTCCTAGGCACTTTCCAGGGGAAAAGGTTGAGAATTAAGCAAATTCCCTTTTGGGAGGAGGGTATGCGTTACCACCAGGATACAAGGGGCCATATGCGGAATCGGGCCTCGTGGGGGTATAGTAATTACTTTGAATGATTGAAATTACATAGAACTGGCAGTTACTCGTGCTTCACTATTCCACTTCTGAATGAGGATGAAGGAAAATATATCCGACCTACAGCGTCAAACGCTTCAACTTCTTTTACCGCCGATTCCAAGATGCTATGGAAGAAAAAATCCAAATAGAACCACTCCTGAAAGACTATTTGAATGGTGAGTTCGGACGTCTTTTGCATTGCATTGTCCTAATAGTAAAATCATCGAGATTTTCCAGATCCATGTGACTCACTGCAATCGACCAAACACCAGGCGATTCAATCGATCAAAAGATGGGATGCTATGGATATCGGGTCTCGATGTATATATTCGCCGGCCAAAACGCAAGGCCGTGAGAAAGGAAGGGTTCGCCAGTAAATCTAAGAACACCCAGAGGAAAACTAACATGCGCGCCGGCGTCTCCCGCTTTTGGTCGTAAATGTAAATTACATCTGATAAGATAGGCCGCATCCATATCCATCCAACGTGAATAAATTGTGATCGTGGATTTCCTTTCCGATTTCCTCAATAAGGGGAGAGAATATGGAAATTCTATCTCGCTTATCCCCTTGAATTGGTATCTAATGGTCCTAAATATTGCTGAGATTTTACGGGAAGGTAGAAGACAGTAATTAACTTTTTGGTGCCTGGCCACTAGTTTTGGGTCTGCTGACCTGGCGGAGTTTGAAATGGCTTCGAACAGACAGAGAAGCGTAATTTTATAAAGAGGGTGATATATGCCAACCCATCAATGGACTTCGAAGTTTTAGACTTGCGACCATAAAGCACCCACGGAGTGGTTGAGTTGGTAGAGATACATTGCTGAATCGTTCCACGCTGGTTGGGGTTTCAGAAGTTGTGATCGGAGAACGAGGAGAAGTTCTGGATGTAAATTTTTTTTTTCCTTGTATATGCCATCGAACCGTTGGGTTCCAAGGATCCGCATCGGGATGGCTAACATGGCCAGGGTGGCTCACTTCATTGGCACAACCATGATTGAAATGAACTTCAGATCTTCCCAGGGGTGAACCAAATCTAATGGGTACCCGGACTCTTCCTGTAATAGCGAGTGTCCAGTAGTGAATATAGGATAATGCGGGATTGAACATACTGGAGACCAGTGGAAGGTCGCTCACGACGAGTCGGCGAGGGCAAGGAAGGAAGCATTTGATCGTGCAAATAGAATGCGGGCGAGACGAGTTCAGGTACGTCTTCATGATAACAGATCCTTTTCGTCAATTAATGGGTATATCCTGCGGCAGAAATCATTACAGCATCAATCCGCATCTAAGACGCACGCTGCACAGCACAATCTTGATCCCACTACTCTCAAAGACCTCCTGCACGAGGAACATATGTCCGACGAGGCTTCTGGGCCGGAGGATACGACGCAGGAGAGTGTCGCGAATTGGAAGGCGCGGATAGCAAGAGCGTCTGGTCACGGGGATCTTTCCCCACCGGCGCTCGCCCCACTCAATTTCGTTGAGGTTCTCGAAGCGGATTGGGGCTGCACGGAGGTTCCTATTTTTCTTTCTTTTTGAGTCAGACCGCGCTGACTCATTCTCAGTTTGGCGGGCTAAATGTCGACATCCACGGGACCTGGTTCGATTCCCTCAGTGCGCGCCAGAAGAACTCCCTCAAGTACATTCGCGTCCGCGGTACGGGACGCCAGCCATACATGGTATATCTAATCTTATCTACTCCTATATCGGGCTAAAACCTAACCTAGCTTTACGTTTCGAGTGTACGTAAGCTGCTCCGAAGTTACAGGTCCTTGAGACGCCCTCACATTGTACCTGTTTGTGCATTTCCTAATTTACCACGTTTTTCTCATTTACTCCACCATTCCATTCTTCTGGGTTGCCAGCTGACGCCAGTCATCAATAGCTCGGCGGCCAGGCGCCCAATTCGCTCTTGCCGATCAGCCGTTCAACATCCGTTCAAAAGGCAGGTCTTTCTTCGTCAGCCCCATCATCTCCCGCGTGTTGCGTCGTGTCGATACGTCCGTCCCGTTCCCCCACTCTTCCTCTTAAACCAGACTATTATCCCTCCTTCCCTGGTCATGGCGCCCTGCCACGATGGCGGGCAAATAAGCTGCATGCCAACCTCCGTGCGGCTGCCGCTCCGCGGTTTTACCCCTGATGCTCGCCAGCTCGATTAACGGTATCGACCTGATCTTGGCGGCGATTCGGAATGACTTATCCCAGTGACATTCACCCCTTCCCTGTTCGTCTGGGACGGGGAGGACACCAGAGACTTCGTTGGTGGGCTTATACAAATAAATTGCCGTTCACCCATCCAGTCATGAACCGAGGAGAATCAACATATCGTCCAAGGCAGAAAGCAGCTCTTGAATCTCGTTGGTTGGCCATATACGTAATTAAATTTGAAGGAACAGGATCTGTGAACGGATGGGTGAGACGCAGGGGCGATAGAATTTCAGCATACACAAATAGCATGACTTAGGCATCATCCATCATAATGGCAAGAAACTCCGCCTCGTTGATTTCGCCATCCTGGTCGAGATCGAATTCCTCTATCATTTGTTGTCTGCGACTTGCATGAGTGTCGTTATAATGTGGATATCTAAGCTTACAGTTCGGCGTCGTCCACACGATCGCCGATTTCCTTTGCTACTCGTCGTAGATTGCGTAACGAGATCTTGCCTGTCCTGTCGTCGTCGAGCACCTGAAAAGCTTGTCGAATTTCATCCATAGGGTCACGTGCAAGTATCCGTTCGCTCACTGCGATTCGTTAGCGTGTTAGCAGGGGAGGATCGGAATCGGATCAACACACTGATTTTTGCAAAGTCTTCAAAGTCCATGAGGTTATTCCCAGATTTATCATGATCCCGTAAAATCTTCAGGACCTCTGCCTTCTTCACATCGAAACCCAGGGCACGCATGGCGACCTTGAGTTCGTGGTAGTCCACAGCGCCATCCTTGTCCGTGTCGAAGAGTTCGAATGCCTCTTTAATCTCTTGCTTGTGCTCGTCCGTGAGATCTTGGCGGAAGCGGGTACGTCTCTTGGCTTTCTGAGCTGCAGGTGAGCCGTACATGGTTGGAGGCAAGGGGCGCGACGTTTGTACGAGACAAACAGATTAGCACTGCTCGCCACGTCAGAGTGACGTCATTTGCCCGGTTTGCTTTGCATTTGTGTGTTCCCAATTGGAACTCTCAAAAAAATGCTGGCCGAGCAGGCACAAAGTCTCCCACAGTGCCACTTACGTTTTCCAAACCACGAGGTTTCATATAAGGTAGTTCAAAGGTAATTCCCTTCCATTTTCGGAATCCAGCTCCGGCCGGTGATGTACGTTGATTTCGAGCGCGCGGCGCGGCGAGGTTGAGCTCGGGGACGCTCTCGGGATAACAAGTTAATAGATAAAGGTATGGGGGAGATAAATACGCACCACATGCGTCCGGGACGACCGAGTTGGTGCTGAAGTTTTGAGCGCCTCTTTTGCGTGCCCGCTGATGGAAATGTAGACGTTGCTGCATTGGACTTGTACTGGGGCCGGTTCGTAAGCACAAATAGCGACGGGGGAAAACGAGACATTGTCGTCACCGTCGGCGGTGGATTGCATGGGAGAAGGTCAGGAAGATGCACATATGGCAATGGGTGGTTATCCAGGACGAGGGAGGATGAGCAGGAGCAATGGTGGGAGGGAAAAATGGACACGTACCGTGGATACACGACTCTGTCATTTGCTCGCGATCCAAATCCCGCTGTCACCAATGAGCCGGGTTTTTTACGTCCAGAGCGTTGGTAGAATGTATATGGGTGGGTGGGTCAGCTTTCAGGGTGCTAGATGCCGCGAACATGGACCTACGCGTCCTTGTTGGTGGAAATCACGGAAATCACGTATTTCGGCGTTGGATGGTCGATGTGGGCTTCTAAGGCTGCCGATGTATTTCTATGTTGTTCTCTGGCTTTTTCTGCCCCAATTTCTCCAAGGCTTCTGTGTAGTACACTGTACATAAGTAACTTTGAATGAAGTACATTTGCGTCCCAATTCCTTCTGGGGTGATAATAATTTATATGGAGGGATATGGGTGCACTGTACCCAAGCCTGGAGATCTCGAAGGACACCGTAAATGGCTCCTCAGAGATGTCGTCGCGAGACGGGTCTCAGAGGATTGTCAGGGGATACTCGTTTTTTACATCATGCAGAGATCCTGGCTGATGTCCGGCGCACCGAAGCCCGGAATGGCAGGTGGGATCTCAGGCTGACATCCCCATCAAATGGCGGTGTAGGGAGGACGCCCCGCCGAGTCCACTGCGCAGCGAGTCACCGACCATGCTTTGCCGGCCCACCGCTACGGTGTTACCTGGGCAAATTAGGGTTCGGTGAACAACCGACACGTTAGTAACATCGGTTATTAACATGCTGTCAATAACTGTGAATAACCACTGCCTGAAGCTCAGCTGCAGAGCAAGTTTTACCCTCCTTCGGTCGCGAAGACCTCTTCAGATTTGACCCGTTTCTTTAAACCGCCGCTTCCTACCAAATTCGGGCTAGTGGGCAAGCGGGATCATCGGTGCATATTCTGGCGTATGTAAGTTACTGATTGGTCCGTAAACCGGGCCAGGTTTACACCCTCCCCATCTCTAAACAATTCAAAAAATAAGTATGAAGTACCAATAAATTCCCGAAATACCACTTGACAAAACTGCACGACGCGTCCAGGACGCACGGGCCATGTCCAAACGGGGGATCCCAGGCGTGCAATGGGCCGTGAAAGCGCATTACAAACGGAGACGTCGATGGGGGAAACCAGGCGCGCCGATGGGGTCATAGCAAGATTCGCACGAGGGAGATCAGGGAGGTGGCCAGAAGGAAGAAGTCGATAATAAAGGCAGGGAATATGATAATAAAACGAGCGCACATCTGGAAAACACGTAGCCGAAGTCGCTATGAGATGCTATGGAGCACTATGGAGCACTATATAGTGCTGCATAGTACCTCCATAGGTACATTACAGCCACAATTTGCTGCATAGTGGTGTATAGCGCTGCATAGTGCTTTACAGGCATTTCGTGTTTTCCAGATGCAGCGGCGGCAAAGTCGGCGTGAGGGAACTGAGCGCCAACGAAGGCGTCGTGAGCACGAGGAACTAGCACCGCAATTTGAATGGCTACGCGGAGGCAGCTGGGGAGGAGCAAGAATGCAAAAGGGTGGTCGCGTGCAGTGTTCTCCCTTAAGCACTTATTAAGGGTGCGGTTTATCATTAAGACCTTAAAGCTTATTAAGGGCTTGTTATTAAGGGCAAATTAAGGCCTTAAGGAAAAAAAAATCTCGCTCATTTCAGCGGTACAGCGGAAAAGTAGCTCGAATGTCAATCACCCTCAATAAAATCATCACCAGAACCTTCCAGTTCACCATCATCCGGTTCTTCCTCGGAGTGCTCAGCTGCAAGCAGTTCCATCAATAGTTCCTCCCAAGTGAAGGCCTTTCGCAGTGCTCGGCGCGGTAGATTGGCAATTTCCCCTCCGAAAAGTCATTCCAGAGTGCATGGAAGCCACTTCCGTGCACCCGGCACAGCTGGGGGCTCAACGACGTCAGTGGATCCTGACTCATTGTCCATCTCCATCTCCATTTCCGCCTCCCGCACGTCGACCATCGATTTGACATGAAGCTTACACCAGGCACTCTCAGGCTGTGAGTTCACCAAACCGCGAGAGCTGATCGCTTCGTCCTCGGGTTCGTCATTGTTCTCGACGATGTCGGCGTACTGCAGTACCGCAATGAGACCGGCAACCCGAGTGTCGTCATGGTTCTTCCGTTTCTCATAGGGGTCTCGAAAAAACTTAGAATTGATCGCATCAATGACGTGCTTCTCATGTGACTACCCTTAATTAAGGCTTAAGAATGTTCGGACCCATGAGGAAGGCCTTAAGTTACGGGCTTATTAAGCCTTAGGCCAAGTTAAGCCCTAAGGCTTAGGGAGAACACTGGTCGCGTGCGAGCGAAAACTGAAGCTAGATGCGGCGGCGCGATGACGTGGAGCTCCGTGAGCATTTCAAGACCCTCGAGGGTGCCATCATCCTAGGCAGTCTCCAGAGATAAGAGATGTGGTTGACTAGAATAGCGGGAGCACGGAAATAGGGATGGTTGAGAGAATGCAGGAGCCGATCACAGTTTTTGGTCAGTGCAAGTTTGGAAGCATGTTGAGGGCTTTATCGGAAGCTAATGCAAACTGGTGCAGGGACAACTTGCAGTCAAACAGTGCACGGGATGGAGAGAGAGAGAGGAGGCGCAGAAGACAGGGGCGATGTATTGAGTTATGTGGCATAAGAGAGTAATGAGGAGAGAAATAAGAAAAGGAAGAGGAAAGCGGGGGCCAGTGTCGAGGGGGCAGCGGGGAAACCGGTAAATGTACATGTACGCTACCCCCTGTGAACATTCCTTCTGGGGTCTGATTCACCCACGTTTCGCCATATTTAATTCGTGAAACCACTGCAGAGTGGCGGAGCGTGAGGATGAATCTATTCCGTATTCCTCTAGGAGGCTGAGGACCATGCTGCCAATGCCCCTAACACCATACTCCTCCTCGAGTTGTCGGTAAACTGCATCAATACGTTGTCCCAAGTCCGTGTTCGACTCCTGGATCTCTACCGTGGTGACCAAAGTCTGAGCCAAAATAGCGATACATTCAGAATCGCGCGCCACAATGGCTGTGTCCCGGATACGGCGAAAGGAGACATTCCCCTTCGCGTCTGTGATTTGAAACCGCAGAGCGTTCTAAAGTGAAATAAAATCAAGGAGTCAGCAAAGCAGTTGAGCACTTACATCAGTGTTTGGTGCCACATGGTACAGCACGTCTGGGTCCGAATCGATTAGAGCAAGCTGACATCGAAGAGCGGCAGAGCAATCGAGGTCGTTGAAGGGAAGAAATGGTCTTCCAGGATAATCCCAGAAATCCTCAGATACCCAAAATCCCTCGTGAGGTCTCCAATCCGCATATTTGCATGCTCTGACGATGAAGCGTCAGTAACGACTGAATTTAGTAAAAGAAGCATACGTACAGGGAACAAAAGTATTTTGTCGTTACAATGTTCCCTTCCAACACACTGTCAGACAGGTTTCTTTGTTCTTCGCCGCACCCAACACAAACAATATATCCGCCACGAGATACGGAAGCTGAATCGCATCTCGTGAGTGTTGTTGTGGAAACGGAAGAAGGAGGTGAGTGCTTGCCACCGTCTTGCTGGCCATCGACAGTACTGCCTATCGCAGAGGTACGAGACCTTTTTTTCTCCCCAGCAACTAGGTGATAGTGCGCTGCATATTTCTCTCATGAGCTAGTGATCAGGAAGAGGGTTGTGATAAACACGCTATGTACCTGTCCCCATGAAAGTTGAGCGCAGGAATTGCAAGTGACTGGCGACTTGCTTATTGTCGCGATTGATTTGTAAACGGCGGAGGTAGTCTACGAGAAACTGGTTTTGCGAGCCCCGATGCCATGTGACGGAGCGAGTGAGCTCCAAACGATATAAACGAATGCCTGTTGCACGATTTTAACTATCAGCAGTAGTTCCGGAGAATGAACGTACCCAGGAGAAAGGCGCGTTCCACGTTCTCTGGCCATACTGCACCGCACTCGGGCTTCTTCAGGAGCTTGCGATGCCTTCGCAGGGGAGTCACAGACTGAGGTGGATTGGAGGAAAACATGACCACGACCCTTCATAGCGGATCCCCGTTTTAAACTATTCAGCTCGGCCCCGGCCGATCTCCGCAGTGGCGGCCCCGAAGAGTCGGCCCGTACATAGTTCCGCGCCGATAACCGTATTCGTATCATAATTCGAGTCATTGCGAGCGAAGCGAGCAATTCTACTCTAACACGTGACAAACAGAGGGCTGGAATATGCAGCAAACACGAACAAAGAGTTTGCACTGTGGCTGACAGTCCTGTTTCTTGAGGACAAATGTGCCTCAAATCTGTTCAATTCTGGGTCGATTTGGAAGAGAATAGCACTAAACGATGCGCTTTCGTGGCGGGATTCGACCGATACCAAAATCATGTCCAACAATAGTGTAACAAATAGAGTCCAAATCGGGATGCAGCGTAATCGTGATTATGCGATCGGAGCTTCGCGAGCATTTCGCGCTGCAGCGGATCTCTAGTAACAGGACCCCTGTTTACAACGTTTGTGGCTTCGGAGGCTCGGCGCATTTCTGTTCCGCTGGAAACACCTACAAATTCCGCCCCAGAAAGGAGGCAAAAGTTACTAGATAGGTTGTGTATGGCTGCATGCAGCTTTTGTGCATTGTGCAAAGCCACATGGCAAATTCGAAATCTGAGAGGTGTCAATTAACTAGTTCATTATAATATTGCCTGAGGCGATGGAGAGGTGCTGTGGGGAGAGAGAAGATCCTTGGCATTGCCTCTGCTGCGTGGCAGACGTGAGAGTATGGGAAAAGGCAGTGGAGCTTGAGTGATGCCTTCGTGATGCATGAAAAATGCGGCCTCCCATGGTTGCACCTCCAAAACATAACACTCTTGGGAGTGGAATATGTGATTTATGAGACATTGAATGGTACTTAGAAAGACAAGAACCAAGAACAGCGAAGAAAAAACCCGCGGCTTTGCACAATGCGCAAAAGCCGCCTGCGGCTCGTGCGGCTTTTGCACAGCCTATCTATTTCTATGAGAATCAGTGAAGATTGGGGGTAATTCATATGGGCATGGACCCTCATCAGGCCTCATTTTGGGCAAAAACACCACTCGTTTACGCACACCAAATCAGCCATTGAATGGCTCGAATGGCTGTGGCGCAGCCTGTCTATTTACGACGCCGGGGTACGCGTTCTCTTTTCTGGCTTTGCTTTTCCTTAAGTCCTTCCAGACAACGCTCAGAGGAGATGGATCCTCCAAGCCGATGACAAGCTTGAGAAGCTTAATGTCAAGATGCAAAAGACCTACGATGCTTTAATGAAGACCCGACAGAAATTTCGGGAAACCGTGGTCCAAGCCTGTGCCAACCCCAACAATGATCTCGGACCATTGTTGTCGAAATTGGTAACGACTGCAGATAAACATCTCAATGCTCTCTTCGGATACAGGGATGAGGGAGAGATGTTGAAGAAAACCGGCTCAGGGCAGATTGCAGTACACCGGACAAAACAATTGTTTGCAGGTTTGATGATGCAGCAATGGCAAGGGAGCGGAAATGGGAACGATACTGCGATGTCGCGTTCACATCCCCCAAACACTTTACAGCATAATTGTCAAGAGAACTTGTGAAGCGAATATTACTAAAACAGAAGTAGGCACCTAAGTAACCAATGTACTGACTCGTCCCCGAGCTCAAACCATGTAACGATAGGCGCTTCCACCATCTCCGTTGTCCGGGTATTCCTGATCCTCGGGCCCGAGCAGTACCGGTCTCTTGGAACCTTCGGCGCGCCCACCTCTTGCACTACCGGCGACGATGCTGAGCTGCCGGATCTTCTGCTTCAGCATTGCAATGCGCTTGTGCAGCGCCTCGTCCTCTGCCTCGATCGCATATATGTGGCGTGTGGCTGCAACGGCAATAAGCTCAGGCCAATAAAACGCGCGTCGAGGGAAGAAGGGAACCTCTCTGCACTAGTGACATCTTGCTCCTCTGGTTCGATGAGGGGAGCACGTCCTGCAGCTTCCTGTAGGCGACGCGCAGCTCGTCGCGGCGTCGTTTCTCTGCCGCATTGCGCTGCCGTTGTAAGGCCTTCTTTCTGGTTTGTGAGAAGTTCTCCGAGGACAGGTAAGGTGCTGCCGTCTGTGGAGGACGGTATGGGTGCATTTCTGGCAATGTCATGGGGTCCAAGGTAGGCGCCAAGCTCACGTGGTGCTGGGACGAAATGTGGCTCGAAAGGTTTTCCTCCCTGTGGTTTGCGAGGCCTATACAGGAGGGCGCGTTAGAGGACGTAAATAGCAGGTGCGCCTGTTGGCCGCTCACCGTATACCTGGTGCTGGGGATACGGGTAGGCCACTCGATTTTGGGTTATCTGGGGTAGGAAGGTATTTATCATGGACGGATGTGTGTCATTTGTGGATTCCCACCGAATTGGGAATCGTTCTCCGTGGTGATGAAACTCAGAACAGCGGTGTTTGCCGAGGTCTTTCCATTTTGGCGCCCACAAGGACCCACCGTGCGACGCATCTCCTTAGTGGATCAGTCCCAAGAAGTTTGTGGATGTCCACCGAATGGGGAATCGTTATCCGTGATGAAAAGAATGCGATTGGCGTGGAGAACCTATTTTCTTACGTAATCGGTCATTTTTTTCGGGCACAATCGACTTTTTGGGTCTTCTTTTTTGGCTTTTTATGGCATGCTACAACGTCAATATGGCTCAAATCTGTGGAATACCTTGATTTTGGACCGGCCCGGGTCCGTAACACGCGGTTATCGGCCGGTGGCTGTGCAATCGGTCATTTTTTTTGGGTCCGAAACTTGAAAACTTATCCCACGTCTTAGCGGTTTATAAGCTGGAAGGCCGCTATCAAGCTGAGTTGATTCACACAGTTTTTGAGACAAACCAAGTTTTTGCCTGACCTCTGAAAGGGTTACAAAGTTTGGGTTTATTTACGCCCAAAGCGGTAGTCACGATGTGATGGATGGCACTGTAAAAGAAAGTGACACCATTTCTTAGGCTCCTTTCGGTTGCCGTTACTTAACGGCATTTCGGAGAAATTCTCCGCCAAAAGTAACGGTTACTCCGTGTCTCTCCGTGGTATTCGGAGGCTGTAATATACATTCAGTAGGCCCCCTGGTCACTCCCTATTATTTCCCTCAGCGATAGAGTAAATCAGTGGTCCAAAATGACCCCCATGTCCTGTAACATTATAGAGTAAATCAAGCTTGGGACGAGCGAGGTCCCTCTCTCATAGACGATTTTTTTGTGTGACTTACCTCGGCAAACATTGAAGCTCAGAGTCCTGCAGGATCCAAGTAGATCCAAGTAAACAACACCAAACCATGCCATAACTGGAAATTTTCATCTTCCGCACTTCTCGCCATGGCAGATATCATAGAACTCGACAACGGCATTCCTTTCGATGCCTCTATCTGGATCTTGATGGGGAGGATCTACAAGGACGTCCCCGAAGAGGTTTCTGATGCCTTTATTTTGGCATGCAAACGAATTCCTCCTAATCTGCAGGCGACATTGCCTCCTCCGACCACATCCGTCACAAGATTTTTGGCGGTACAGCCTCCTGGAATTCTACCCAACATGAAAAATTTCCCTGGAACAACAGAAGACTGGTTCAGCCCTGATCCGCCAAACTGCGACCCCATTTCCGTGCTTTGGTCAATTAAATCTATTCCCCCCGATTTCTTTCTTCGTGAACTGGAAAATGACTCTCCACAAAAATGGCTAAATGGCGCCAAATCAATTCGGGATCCCTTGAACAACTCATTCGCCTTCCCCTCTTTGCACTCGCATTTTATCGCAAAATCCACGAACTCAGCGTGGCCCAAGAGAAATGGACTTGGAGTATGGACTGGGTGCGAGACGAGCTCCCAGGATGTGATTCCAAAATTTTCACGTCTGCTTCATGGAACTCTGTGCATCTCAGAGCTCCGGATGGGCAGCTGGATTTGACTCGCCTCGTCGATGATAAATGGTTGTCAGGTGGAATTATCGACACCATGATGGTGGACATTCAATCTCGTGTCGCTAAAGACCCTGGGTTGGATGCTACGATTATTGTGGTACCATTGTCCTTTCAGCGTGCAATTGTGGCAGCTTCAACGAACCGGAATCCTAGTCGCTATAGGGACGCAGCGGCTGAAAATCAAAACTGGTTCGTGGCCAAAATCGGTTGAACAACAGCGACATTCAACGATCGTATCAGTTACCTGGTTTGTGAATGTCAAGTTGGAAGCTCGATTCGAAGCCGCCAAAGAACTCCTCGCTTCCCTTGGGATTGATAATAGTGAGACAAATCTTTTCCACGGCACGGCTGCGAACAACATTCAGCCCATACTTGAAGTACGTGAACCCAACATGAATCATACTGTTTTCGACTTTGACTCTAGGGCGGGTTTATGATTCCCGGCGTCTCCTCGGGCGGCAAAATGGCGAATGGTAAAACTGAAGGTTATGGTATATATCTCGCGCCGACAGCCTCCGTGTCTCTTGGGTACGTTCGGGGAATCAACAAAATGTTCATGTGTCGTGGTAGGGGGATATAGCATTATTTCAACGGGCCGGGGAAACTCTTAGTCATTGAAAATGTGTGAACCTCCGGGACAAACCGAAGGTCATACAAGACCCCATGACATCGTTGTTGGGCAGCATTTTCCTTAGAAAACTGGCGAGCCCACATGCTGAGACTCTACTGACCCAGTTGATTTCGACACTGCTTGGGTATCCACGTAATTTCACCGGCGTTGTAAGCTCGAGGAAATAATCTGGATGAGTTGGATGATTTCATGAGGATAGAAAGGTATTAAAACAATGCGCTCGATGATAAAATCCCCAGGCTTTGAAGAGAGACCCGTGGACCCGTTTTGACACCCGCCGCGGCCGTTTTTTGACGGGTGAAAACGGGTCTCATACTGAGGGCACGGCGGTCAAGCACGTGCAGCTTCCCCATCTGGGGAGGGGTCTCTTGGATCAGTATGCCCGATCCAGAGATGCCTCGTGGTCACACCGGTCAGTTAGGATATGTAAAAGGAAAACATTGGGATGAGGTGATAACTGAGTGAGAGGGACGATACTATATGTGGGGTTGGGAGTGAACCGACTTGGTACGGGACATTTCAGGAGGCAGAGTTCATGTCCGTAACGAAAATTATAAAGTGAGTATAGTAAAGAGAGGGAAGAGTAAAAAGAAAAGACGTTACTGAGAGTCAAAACGGCCAGTAGCAACAATAAAATTGACGACAGTTTTTAGCAGCTTCGGATGGGAGAGGAGGCTGGGGACATCGACTGCACCCAGTATAAAAGCCCTTGTAATTAGTCGGTAGTACTTCACTGGTTTGCAAAGGAATAAATCCTCTCGCAACACTCTTACCCTTCCGAGCTCATTTCAACACGCGATACTCCGGGCAACGCAAATCGACGCTATTTTTGTAGTTCAGCCATAACGGAGATAGCTGATTGACGTCCGCGGTGGGCGAAGGCGATGGGGGCGGGAGCGCGAGAACGAGGGCGGGAGGCTGCAGCGTGGGGCACTGGTGTCCCCCTGCATGTGCCTGAATGTGCGAGTCGATCAGACCATGACGAAAGACCGCGCGACGGGGCCGTGACGGTGTCCGGACGCGTTCGAATTGGAGTTGCTCATGGTGTGTTGGTTGCGCACGCTGCCCAACCGTTTGTTATTTGGTTCTGAATTGTCTGACTGACTCCGATTGGACGGTTTGCTTTCGCGGACGGTGCGGGAGCAGAGCAAGATGAGAACTCGCAAGGTATACAAGCCCGAAAAAGCCCCGAAAAGCCGCAAAAAGGTTGCAAGTTGACCAGATCACAAACCTATGTCCGAAAATCACAAGCTCACATTTTGGGCAAAAAATATTCTGTGTTCCCGGAACAGAGACAGCTTTTTGTATGGCGAGGGGAGTTGAGACGGGTTTTGGTGAATGCATGGATTTGTTTTGCCGGTTTTCAATGTCCATTCCGTGGTGAAAGGAGGCAAATTATCTGAACTTGCGCGCTTTTGAGCTTGTCGCTTAGCCCTCGAAAATATAATCAAGATTATATTTGCGGGTATGATCATGCATTGAAGTATGCCGTTTACATCAGTTATTTTCTTACCTACCCCTTTCTTTTGGACCACGTCTGACCTCTCACAACGCCCCACTGAATACATGTAGATATGCGTCCGCATTCCGAATCCCCACTCTCCCTCGCTGAATGCCCTGGTTTTGGAAAAGATCACACACACGCATCGAGCGATCATACTACATTTTGGTACCCCAGTAATCAAACTAATAATTTCTGACTTCCCTCGATCCACTCGGTTGAGCCATCTAGCATCAATTCATTGGCAAACATGCCAATTGTTTCCGGACATGTATGAATTCCATGTCACACAAAGCATTGGTGTCGCCTCGAATATCTTCAGTACATCATATGCCAGTTTGGCCAGCAGCGGAGTAATTCCCGACGCGATAGTTTGGTAGAGCTTTAAATTTACGTAAGGCCTCCCGTGTTCTCCGAATTCATGAGACCTCAGCGACCCACTCATAGCTGGGATGCTCAGCTTTGGTTTTCGGAGGAATATGGTGGTCGCATCAAAAGCAAACCCATGGTTTACTTGCCACTGCGTGAGCATTAAACCTTGAAAGGCGAGCGATGCGTTGTAAGGCAATCGCGGAGGGCGCGTCAGAGCGAGAGTAGTGCAAAAGTGTAGAAGTGAGTATATTCATGCAGTGTACCCGCGGTATATATACTCGCACGTAACTATGAGAACGTAAATATGAAATGTTGGAACTGTTCGGTGGTCAACGAGACAAGGGGAGTTGAAATAGGTGGTTAGGAAGGAAGTGGGGATCGTAACAAAAGGAAATGTAACAAATATGAAATAAGTAAAACAGAGACGTACGATCGTTGAGTCGACGACATTCACTGGCATCCATGACAGCGCGGAATTACCCACGATTTTCTCGCAGCCGTCCCATATTCTTTCGATTCGACGCAACGGAAGATCGTACAGCGGTTTACGACCCGTACCGGTTCACCCTAGAATGCTCCGAGCGCGATTTTGTTCTTCTCGAGGATAACTACCACCGCAGCGGATATGAGTTACCATATACGGCCATGATCTGGCAAAGATGGGGAGGAAGACGCGAACGTTGGGAAGTGGGGCAAGTTTGTCCATGAGGAGCACACGCTAAGACCAGTACCGTTGATACGCCTACGGCAGGGCTGAGAGCGGAGCTGAAAATAAATGAAATGGGGGCGAAGGGGGGAGGGTGACCGCTCTGAGGGCCGTAGAACACGTCTGAGGTGCGAGGAAGTTCAGCTTTTGTTCAGTACTGACTCGCAATGCAACAAAATAGCAGAACGATACTGAATTGGGCGAGAAGTCGAATGCAGCAACGACGAAGGCTGCTCAAAGCGAATATAAGGGCGACGGGGGACACGGAGAGCGACGAGGGACACGAGGGCGAGAGCTAAGGCGATAGGCAGACGATTTAACTTGAACTGAGAGGGTAAAACTCTGTTGTTTTTCATTGTAAGAAATGTAAGTATTTATACAAATCCAAAGACGAGCGAATGGAGTAAAAATAACGAAATAAAACTCGGTAGGAACTGGAAAATGACGGTACAAGGACCAGGAATTTGATAGATCATAGTGATACATTGTAAACTAGTTGAGAAATGGACAGTGGCGTGCTTTTGAGATTGATAATTAGCCAAATAAAGCGAATATTGAGGGGGAAGGTGTAGTGGAAGGCTATGCGAATGCCAGGAGATCCAGATGGACCATGAGTCAGGGATATGAAGTGGGCGAGAGTCAGTGTTGAAATTAGCGGAAATGGCCGGGACATTTGACAAGGTGTTCATTGACAAGTATCCCGTTGATCCGGTTGGCCGCTTATGTCAATATTTCGAGCTTGGCATATTAACGGGCACGACAGGGTGTCGACGTGAGCGCGTGGAGTCGACGGCAGGAATGAAGGGGATGTACGGGGATGAAGGGAAGTCAAGCCATAACCATACTGTGGCCATTTTGGGGTGAATTGTGGTGATTTCGGGGACAGTGCCGACCCGTGCGTATCACCGTTCCTCTGTCCCTTTTATAGTTTAACGGTGTGAAGTGAATACGAATTCGGAGCATATGTTGTCTCTGTCGGAAAAATCTTATCACGATCCCTAGAGCCTATCTGTAAATCTGCATCTGCAGGGAAGAAGCTGCTGCTTAGCACATGTCGAACACCGTTTCCTCTGGCCATTCGAGAAGCAATGTCAAGAGAGGGAGCGCACCGATTACTGTGAACACTGCATGATCGTATAATGGCATTGGATGATTCGAATCCCTGCGAAAAGCATAGCAAGTCCAAAGCGTTTTATATGTGCCGGATAAAGGTGAAATTTAGGTTTGTTGAACCATTGCAATGTCAGCCGTGAGTGTCGGTTAGTCTTCCCAACCCGGCTTGGGAATGCCGCGGAATTAGACCACATTGACACCGCGCCGGGGCGTGCTGTGCGCCGAGATCTGCACAGACCAACAGATTCGACCGTGTGAGCTCAGTTGCAGCCCTTTCTCGGAAGAGACCCGCTCACGTGATGACCAGTCAAATTTTAGGCAGGACTGCCCTTTAGCATTTTAATTTCCACTGTGAGTAAAGCGTTAGTAAATGGGCGCAGCGCGGCCGTGTATAGAATGAATTAAAGTATCGTTACAAGCCTGAAATGTAGCAATAGCACATTCATGCCTGCAGCACGTCTCCGGATACAGTTTGCAGCGCCACGACTTGATGATGTATCAACACCGACAGAGCTGGGAGCCCATTACTCGATCGTTTCGAGGCAGCCACATACTGTACTAATACATCGGCAGGTACAACATCGACGAGTGCAAAAACGCTTGAGGGGCGAGAAAAATAGCTACGTGGATCTTCCAGTGCTGTTTCCGAGTGTGTTGTTTGCCACACGCCCCTGTGTTTTGCGTCTGATGCATTTGTAATTCCGCGGCTCTGCCGTGCCACATTTAGCTGCTAGCACAGTTAGAAATGAGCAAGAAATTTGTTGATCTGACTAGGGACAACAATGGAGTTGGTTCCAGCAGCGGGAACGCGAGGAAACAGGAGGAAACAGGTCGGAGAGGTCTTGTCTGCATAATGATTTGATGGTTTGCCGTGCGTCTAGTTGATTATATATGGCAAGACTTGAATTCAGTTTAGATTAGAGGCAGTAGACGTATTTGAATCTTTTCTTTCTCTCTTCTTCCTCTTTACTTTTTGGCGCATTTTTTGTAATTCTTTTGGGAACCAACAAACACCATAACCGAGCCCATACATAACCCTAAGCCACCAAGAATAGAATTTCAGCTGTAATACGCGAATTTCCAGTTACTTTTGTGGAGAGCGAGTATATGGCGCCATGTCCACCAGCCACGCAGCGAGGTAAGCTGTTCCGGTCTTTGCTGATATGCACAACTCTTTGTGTTGTTTTCGAATGGAATCCATGAGAGGACTCGCTTCAGGCCCACAAACATAATTCCACAAAAAAAATCCATACCCATTTCACTTCTGAATGAACAGGAAGCAAAATACACTCAAATATAGAAATATTGCACAACTCGGTTCGCCGGTGGTTAATTTTTGTGTTCATCAGGGATGGTCAATTGGGACAAATGATAAGTTCACATGCAGAATTTGAATCTGAATTGCAGAAGGTTCAACGAAACTTAACCTCTATGGACTGCCCCAACCCGAAGTCATGTTCACGGACAATCCAAATGCTGATAAACCATTCTCGGAGGGGATCTTTGAATCGCTTACCAAAGATGTTGTTCCTGTTGAAAATACCCTATCTTTGAGTTGCCCAGCAATGTTGATGTCCGTCCACTAATTTTACCCTCAGCTTCGTCCCAATATACTGCATAAGCGACCTCAGAGAAATATCAAACAATCCTATGACACGAGACTTGAGTCTCTTTAATTCGCAAAACATATATTATTGACAGCAAAATTACATGATATTCGACCATCGAGGGCAAGAATATGTTGTGTTCAATGAAGACGCGGGAATGGGATTACATTTGCGAAAAGACGCGGAGAGAGAGTGAGACAAAAAGGGTAAGGTGTGGCTGTGATTGATGGGATTCGGAAGAAAACGGATCATCGGGTGACACAAAAGTGCGGGCAATTATGAGTGTGGAGAGACCTTGACAAGCAAGGTGATTTTGATGCAGTTGAATGCTCGAGGAGGGGTTATTCTGAGGCCGTTTCCGTAGTATACTAATATCCAAGCTGTGGGCAATCCGCCCGATCAATAGAAGGACTGACAACCCAAAGAGTAAATTTTGAAGTCAGTTGCAAGGAGGAGGGATAGAAATGACGAAGGCCTACTTCAAGAAAACTAGCCCTTGTTTCATGGGCCACTTTGAGAACCAGCGGTGGGGTTTGATGAAAGTTTCCAAAAATCTGTTGATTTCAGAGACAGAAATCCAGTTCGTGAAGAATCAAATCCAAAAAAAAAAAGGCGTATGGTACTGAGTGGTAGCATCCACGGTAGAATGGTAAAGCCCGTGTCGAAGGTGAAGATGTGAGTCTAAGTCAGCGGCGCGCGGGATTCAAATTGAAAGCAACTTGACCTCGCCTGTGCCAAATCTTGACCCAAGACCCAACACACGCTCGATCTGCAAACTCCACGCTCGAGCGCAGCGCAATGTCATACACGCATGAGCCGCTCGTCCGCAATGACACACCCGCTTCGCGACGACCTTGCCAAAATAAAGTTAGGGCGCACGCACCCTGGTCAAATACACAGCCTCGCAAAACATCCAAACGACTGCACAGCAGGAATCGGAGTCGACGCTATCTACAGTAGAGTAGCTCATAGAATACCGTCGGGAAGGGCCCATAGGCTATTCCATATGACCGTTATTCCACAGCACATAAATTGAATAAAAAATCATTTTATTGAAGAAATTCAGTGTCTACTTGAAGAAAGATGTGATAGTGGTCCGAACCGGTAGTGCCACATCCAAATCCGGCCGATGGTGTGCAATGTTTTGAAGGAAAGCCACCGCATTCAAGGCCTCATGCTTACTGAACTGGAATTCCGGCTCTTCTAGATCTTCTTCGTCCTGCTCGTCTTGGTTGCTAAATAGTTTTCGTACGTGTGGAATCTCTTTTTCTGATACTCCCGCATCAGAGTACCCGAAGCACTGCCAAAATTTTGCAGAGGATCCAAACCCCGCAATCATAATTGTTGGACTCCTGTCATCGTTCATCTCTTTCAAAACGAGCGGCAGTGCGCGGTCCATTCTACGGTTTCAGACCTGGTTTGGCACGGGGCTTTGACGGGGCTGGAGGATTCTTGTCTCGGGCACGGATAGTACGGCTCTTTCGCTGGCGCCCGCCGCCATATTGCGACATTCGTAAAGCTGGGCGAGTGGGAGGGGCGTTCGTAGGAACGGACTATGCGCTAGGGACGGTGACGACGCACTGGGCTAGCACGTCGAGACGCCAGAAATGACGGAGTCGCTCATGTCCGCCGGTACGCTGCCTCCCTCCGGCTCTTCATTCCGCCCTACTCACGCTCTTCCCAGAACACGGCCCCTATGCCCAGCGACTGCGCGAAGTTTCCCCTATCGTTAAGCTGCTGTTGGCCAAGAATGCGGACGTGAATATCCAGGGTGGGCGATTTTTTGCATGGAAAACCTGGTCTTTGAGCCTGATCTTTTCAGGCGGCATATACGGATCCGCACTCGTCGCCGCGGCGTATAGGGGACACGTTGACATCATTAAGCTGTTGTTGGCCAAGAATGCGGACGCGAATATCCAGGGTGGTGGGTTTTTTGCATGGAAAACTTGCTCGTTGGGTCTGATATTTTCAGGCCGCAAGTACGGATCCGCGCTCAGCGCCGCGGCAGGTGCGGGACACATGGACGTCGTTGAGCTGCTGTTGGCCAAGAATACGGACGTGAATATCCAGGATGAGTGAATTTCACAAAGAAAACTTGCTCTTTGAGTCTGATGTTTTCAGGCGGCGACTATGGATCCGCACTCGGAGCCGCGGTATATTTGGGACACATGGACATCGTTAAGCTGTTGCTGGAAAAGAATGTGGACGTGAATATCCAGGGTGGGCGATTTTTGCACGGAAAACCTGGTCTTTGAGCCTGATATTTTCAGGTGGCCACTATGGATCCGCACTTGTCGCCGCGGCGTATAGGGGACACGTTGACATCATTGAGCTGCTGTTGGCCAAGAATGCGGACGTGAATATCCAGGGTGGGCGATTTTTCGCATGGAAAACCTGGTCTTTGAGCCTGATCTTTTCAGGCGGCATATACGGATCCCCACTCAGCGCCGCGGCGGGTGAGGGACGCGTAGACATCGTTAAGCTGCTGTTGGTCAAGAATGCGGACGTGAATATCCAGGGTGGGGGATTTTTTGCATGGAAAACTTGCTCGTTGAGTCTGATATTTTCAGACCACAAGTACGGATCCGCACTCGCCGCCGCGGCGGTTAAGGGACGCGTAGACATCGTTAAAGTGCTGTTGGACCAGAAGGCGGACGTGAATATTCAGGGTGGGCGATTTTTTGCATGGAAAACCTGGTCTTTGAGCCTGATATTTTCAGGCGGCATATACGGATCCGCACTCAGGGCCGCGGCAGGTGCGGGACACATGGACGTCGTTAAGCTGCTGTTGGCCAAGAATGCGGACGTGAATATCGAGGGTGAGTGAATTTCACAAAGAAAACTTGCTCGTTGAGTCTGATATTTTCAGGCGGCAATTACGGATCCGCACTCGGCGCCGCGGCATATTCGGGACACATGGGCATCGTTAAGCTGCTGCTGGCTCAGAACGCGGACGTCAATATTCAGGGTGGGCAATTTTTGGATGGATAACTTCGTCTTTGAATCTGATATTTTCAGGCGGCGACTACGGATCCGCGCTCGGTTCCGCGGCGGGTAAGGGACGCGTAGAGATAGTTAAGCTGTTGTTGGACCAGAACGCGGACGTGAATATTCGGGGTGGGCGATTTTTGCATGGATAACTTGGTCTTTGAGTCTGATATTTCCAGGCGGCGACTACGGATCCGTGCTCGGCGCCGCGGCATATTCGGGACACATGGACATCATTAAGCTGCTGTTGGCCAAGAATGTGGACGTGAATATCGAGGGTGGTGGGTTTTTTGCATGGAAAACTTGCTCGTTGGGTCTGATATCTTCAGGCCGCGAGTACGGATCCGCACTCAGCGCCGCTGCGGGTGAGGGACGCGTAGACATCGTTAAACTGCTGTTGGACCAGAAGGCGGACGTGAATATTCAGGGTAGGCGATTTTGCAAGGAAAAAAAACTTGTCCTTTGAGTCAGATATTTTCAGGCGGCAATTATGGATCCGCACTCGGCGCCGCGGCGCGTGAGGGACGCGTAGACATCATCAAGCTGCTCTTGGACAAGAAAGCGGACGTGAATATCCAGGGTGAGTGAATTTCACAAAGAAAACTTGCCCTTTGAGTCTGATATTCTCAGGCGGCAACTACGGATCCGCACTCGCCGCCGCCGCGTATAGTGGACACGTGGACATCATTAAGCTGCTGTTGGCCAATAAGGCGGACGTGAATATTCAGAGTGGGTGATTTTTGCATGGAAAACTTGGTCTTTGAGTCTGATATTTTCAGGCGGCGATTACGGATCCGCACTCGGCGCCGCGGCATATTCGGGACACATGGACATCGTCAAGCTGCTGTTGGCCCAGAATGCAGACGTAAATATCCACGGTGGGTGATTTTTGCAAGGAAAACCTGGTCTTTGAGCCTGATATTTTCAGGTGGCGACTTCGGATCCGCACTCGGCGCGGCGGCATATTCGGGACATATGGGCATCGTTAAGCTGCTGCTGGCCCAGAACGCGGACGTCAATATTCAGGGTGGGCAATTTTTGGATGGATAACTTCGTCTTTGAATCTGATATTTTCAGGCGGCGACTACGGATCCGCACTCGGTTCCGCGGCGGGTAAGGGACGCGTAGAGATAGTTAAGCTGTTGTTGGACCAGAACGCGGACGTGAATATTCGGGGTGGGCGATTTTTGTATGGATAACTTGGTCTTTGAGTCTGATATTTCCAGGCGGCGACTACGGATCCGTGCTCGGCGCCGCGGCATATTCGGGACACATGGACATCATTAAGCTGCTGTTGGCCAAGAATGCGGACGCGAATATCGAGGGTGGTGGGTTTTTTGCATGGAAAACTTGCTTGTTGAGTCCGATATTCTCAGGCCGCAAGTACGGATCCGCACTCAGCGCCGCGGCAGGTGCGGGACACATGGACATCGTTAAGCTGCTGTTGGCCAAGAATGTGGACGTGAATATCCAGGGCGAGCGAATTTCGCAAAGAAAACTTGCTCTTTGAGTCTGATATTTTCAGGTGGCAACTACGGATCCGCACTCGCCGCCGCGGCGTACACCGGACACGTGGACATCATTAAGCTGCTGTTGGCCAAGAAGGCGGGACGTGAATATCCAGGGTGGGCGATTTTTTTGCATGAAAACTTGGTCATTGAGTTTGATATTTTCAGGCGGCGACTGACGCCTCGGTGCACTATCATTGCCAACCTCCTACACCAGCATGGTAATCATAAGCCGTGAATTATACATCTCCAATCCCGTAACTGTGTCACCTCCAATCCACTCATCTTGTCTGCAAGGCTATTTCTTAAATTCCTTTCCACTTCCTTTCGCCATTCAGAGATGAGCATTCGATCCATTTCAGATAAAAGAGTGAGGATATCTTCATGTTTTGCCATAGGCTCGAATCCAACCTATATATGAGAGCAAGCGTCGATATACAGCCTGGTCAATCTGAGTTTGAAAATCCATAACCAAAGCTTGATGAGTGGCCTTTGGGAGTGGGACTCGGCTAATTTTAAGCGGGTCCCACGGTTGATTCGAGTCCCATCAGTCCATCAATGTCGGCGTGAGCCAGCCGATTTCACTGTTTCTCTGTATATCGAGGTGTTCTACGCGCAGATTAAGACATTTTAATTACTGGAGGAAATGGGGTTCCCCCCAGACCCCCTCCTTGGCCTGACGGCATGTCAAAGTTAATTTATTCACCGCTTTTTATGATTTTCAGTCCAATGGATGGTATCTCAAATCCCAAGCGGATCGCCAATATTCCAACTCAAATAGCTCGGGGGATACCGGGAGAGTCTCAGAAGGGCTGTATTGAGATATATACAGTGGCGCGTATAATGTTCCGCACGCGATACTTGGGCTCATTTATTCACCAAATCACCTCAACAATAGCAGCATGAAGTATCAACAATTTCAGAGACTTGCAGGGGGAGGTACTGGTATAGTTCTCGAAGAATAACACCTTTGCAAGGACGTCCAGGTGATATACACCATTTTTGCGTTTCAGGCGAACTAGCAGCTACCCGTATCTGTGCCACCGATGATGCCTGAGAAAACATCAGTTAAAGGACTTTCATCGAAATTAGCCAGGTTGCGCAACAGCCATTCGAGCCATTCAATGGCTGATTTTGCATTCACCAATGAATGACTGGGGGCTCGACTGGATATCTGACCTCATCTTTGAGGGAGTTGGCGATAATTGCTCAAATTTTCGAAAGTTTCTGGCCCAATTTCGGGAAAAGATATCACAAATTCCAGGGGAGTTTTTTCCTTACAACACGCAAAATACGAACGAGAATTGTTGTAGCATCTGTTAGAAGAAACTAGTTTTTCCTGGCACTTTGAACAAATGTGGTGGATTTGTGCAGGTTTGCAGTAGTCCTCTCGTAGACAGACGCTACAAACATTTGAAGCTCGTACCTCGCTTGTTTGTAGGTTTGCAGCGCATCCTGATATGGGTTGGGGACCTCGAGTGACTTTCAAAGGATATGGTTTGGCTCTATCGCCATGTCTTTTCTCGGACTTACAATTACAAATTTCGTGGCCTTTGACCCGACCTACAGACACCGGAGTTTGAGGCAAAGTTGCGCCGGCCAATATCCGGCCAATACAGGATGTATTGGCCGAATATTGGCCAAATATTGGTTGAAATATTAGACCGCCATTATTCTGATACACCTAGTATTGGCGGCATATTGGCCGCATTGTCTTCCAATCCACAGGACTTTTCACGAGATTCGGTTTTCTAACCAACCGATTCCATGAAAATTGCATCTGCTGCGGATGAATCTGCCCTGCGACCAACATCGCCGTTCTCGACGCTTCCAACGCGTTCTCATCCTTCAGTCGCGTCCCAAATTGCCTCCTATTTCGGTCTCTTATGTGTATTTGGGCACACAGGCGCAACTTCGAACGGAAAGCGGCTCTCGCGAACGACTGAGCACGACCACTGTCGGATCAGAACAATTCCGCGTTAGTAGGTGGGTATGTGTTATGGGATAGGTTACTACCACCGCTCCCGCCAGCGAAACGGGTTCCAGGCTTTGCCGGGTCTGTGTTTCCACTGCGCTTGGTGCGAGATACTGATCCCGCTGCAGAATCAAGCCGCCGGGAGCATCCATATGGTGCGTAACTAGTGTTATCACGCGCCTCTCACCGACCCAAACCGCACAGGCCTCCATCTGGACGTACACGACCCGTGGCACTCACAGTCTTGCGCTTCGCGTGGCGAACTGCAGGCAAAGTACAGCTTATGGTGTTTTCATTCGAGTATAAGGTTTTGATTCTTGCCCGCGTGCGATGGCATCCAGGTTCCCTTTTCTTCGTTGGGGTTTGAGAGCGCCGTGGGCCGCATCGAACTGGAAATAATGGGCCCGCAGGTATGACTTACTTCGCCTCATCTCGACTTTGACGTGTGCCGTTTTAGCCCTGCGATTGAAAGGCCACGGCGATCCAATTTCTTTCGCTCCTTTACCTTCTCCCAACCTTCGGTTCGGGCATCGCGTCGTTCGCGTACGCGGCGCGTCAAAGCTGAAGCCATCGCCGGCTCGTTCGTGTACAGGTGCCCCAGGCGCCGCATCTTCCGGGAGCTGCGACGAGGGGGAAGACATAGTATCATAATAATCGGTATGTGTGTATCCCTCGGCCCTCAATTACTCTCACCATTCGCCAAATGCTGTAAACACCCTGTCTCTGTCTCGTTTACACACCGTTTCATACGCTTGGAAGCGTGATGCCGGTGGGTCCCCATTCATCATTATTATAACTTAGGTTAACGGCCCGCATTTGCTTCGTACCAGGCTCATGCAATCGTCACGCTATCGTTTCAATTCAAGCAAACAACATCGACACCAGCACACCCGGCTTGCAAATGCGCTGACAATTATCATGTTCCATGGTGTACGTCCATTTGTAATTCTTGCAGTTGGCGACGCGATTACCAATCCACTCGCACAATAGGGAGGCTGGGCACAGTCGAGAGGAGATCGCGACTTCTTTTATGCACACTGTTGTACTTGGTAGTTGTGTGAATAGATTTGATTTTGAAGTGATTTTGAAGTGCGGTACAAGCAGGAGAAAAAATGGCAGGACAATATTCAAAGAATATGTGTCCA
Source organism: Mycena olivaceomarginata (assembly GCA_029378375.1). Classification (NCBI taxonomy): domain Eukaryota; kingdom Fungi; phylum Basidiomycota; class Agaricomycetes; order Agaricales; family Mycenaceae; genus Mycena; species Mycena olivaceomarginata. Next base: position 8,450 of record JARKIC010001556.1, on the reverse strand, counting down.
TTATTCAGCCAGAACAGCCTGTTTCTGTCGAATATTGGGTGGGCGTTATTTCGACAATGTCCGGCCAATATTCGGCCAATACACCCTGTATTGGCCGGATATTGTCCGGCGCGATTTTGCCTCAAACTAGTTCGAACTGAAATTTCGCTGGCTTTCGCGCCAGCAAGACCCGGTCAAAATCCGAGCCGTACCGGCTCCACAGGTTCAATTTACTGTTTGGCTGCGAAACCCTGGCACGGCTCGTCACGGTTAAATTGCAACTGTTCGGATTGGTGTGCTGAGCCCGAAACTCGGCGCGCGCCGACGAGGTTCAGTTGCGGCTCTGTGGATTGGTATGGAGAGCTTTCAGCCACCCTGCAAAGGAACCAACCACCAAAAAACCAAACTTAGGAGACAGTTCGAACTGAAATTTCGCTGGCTTTCACACCGGTCAAAATCCGGGTCGAAATGGCCCCACAGCGTTCAATTGGCTGCTTCGCTGCGAAATCTCGGCATGGCTTGACGCCGAAGCCGCTCGCCGGTAGCTGTAGGCTACGCGCTGAGGAGACATCTCGGCATATGCCCCGTCTATCACCGCCCTGAACGCAGTGGCCCGGCGTCGATTTGACGAAATACTACGGTACTCGTCATGACCAAAAGTAACCGGAATCACAGATGTCTTCGAAAAGCTCGTTGGCTCTTGGCCAGTTCTTTTCTACAATTCATGAAGTACTCTCCCCTGCATTATGTCACCGGAAAGCACCATCCACCATGGCTGCCTGGCAGTAAAAACCGGTGTTTAAACAATCTTTTGAACAACTCCTAGATTTCAGTTCCTCCCACCATGCTTATGGATATTTCTGAGATCTTGAAAGCTTGAGAAATACTGTTGGGACAGGTGCCAATAGGGAAATATGCATATTTTCCAAATTTATTACTGTACTGTGAACCTCGAGCCCAGGCCATCTTCCAAAAAGTTTATTTTTCGATCCCATCAAAAATCGTAAGGGACCATCCCTCGCAGACTTGCCGTGCGAGTCGAACACGCCTACTCCCAAGCGATTCTGACCGAAATTAGGCTCGTAGTGGGTGTTCCAAACAAAATTTTGCAAATGGCTGTAAGGAAATCTCGCACCCATTGTCCTCGTCGCCCAATTTGGCAACGATCACGGTCACCCTCAAGCCCGTCGTGTCGCCCCCGGCTGCTGGACCGTGTCACGGTCCTCGGGCGGTCGCCTCCCTACTGGCTGCTCCAGTATCCCCCCACAGTAAGTGTGAAGTACAAGCATTATGCATTCACTACTTCGCTCTTCTGTCGGGCCAACCACAACCAATGTGAGAAGTACTGTCCGCATTGTTATATAGAGAAAACTGGAGAATGGTGCGGTCTACATCGGCGGCTCGCGAGGGATGTCATCCACCTTGAAGCCCTGTGCGATCCACTGCTCTTCGAGGAAAAGCAAGCTTTCGATTGCATCCACAATAGTCTTCTTCCACGGAATGTACGAATCAGCCCTGATACCGTATTCCCGATCAAGCACCCTCGTGGTCAATAGGCAACTTGTACGCATCCCAAACCGGGACCGTCTGGGGGTCAGCGAGGCGGCTTTGGAGTTCGGGGTGCTCCTTGGCGAGGTATTTCAGAGCGTCCCTGAAGTTACCATCGTGCGGTGCGCACGTAGCGATGCGCCTGGGATGGTCCAGGGTTTTGGGGTTCAGAGCCGCGAGGTGGATACGTGCGACATCGCGGATATCCATGATGCCCGTCGGGTGATAGTGGTAGCAGACGTTATCAGGGCGGAGGAGCTGGTAGACGAACGCATTTGTTGACAGCGTCGCAAAATCAAACTTGGGCACGATGTGCTGAAAGCCTGGAGCATGGGGACCAAATACCCAGGGAGGGTTGACTATGAACCGGATGAGCATTAGACCCAATCGTCGTGAAGTAGTGGACTTGCCGATGGTGATATCCATGTTGCTGTGGTTGGCTGCGAAGTTAAGGACGGCCTGTTCCCCGGATACCTTCTCCCCGAGATAGACCGATAAGCTGTTTGTGGTCATGCCATTCACGGCTTGTTCTCTGGTGCATGTGACGATGTCTGTTGGGATCCGGTTAGAGAACTGAACAGAGGAGAATCTCGGCCGGAGGCTCACCGTTTGGACCGTATTTGCCTGGCGGAAACGTGACCATGGATCCTGTAACGACAACATTTGTGATACCAGCTTTGTCCGCCTCCTCCAGGATGTGGACCGCTATGTTTGTCTGACAGCACATCAGCCAAGTTGACATGTGGAACTGGGTAAATGCCAACTACGTTCAGGCCGGTGTCATTATCAGCACGACCAGGCAGGGGGGCGGCGGTGTGAATGATTGCGTCCACGCCTGAGCGATGCATGAGGACAGGGGAACAAAACCAGGTAGGAGGTAGATACCAGCAAGTGGGACAGAGAAGTCCCCCGACGCGACGTCAGGGATATTGACGGGCTCGAACTTCTCATACTCGGCAAAGGCTTTGGCCAACATCGCAAATTTGGGGCCTCGAGCTGCACTGCGTGATAAGGAGAATGTGAGGTAGATTCTAAGTGACAAGTAAATCAGGTACTACCCTCGCACCCTGTATCCTGCCACAAGCAACTGATAGACGATTTCATAACCGACAAAACCGGCGGCTCCAGTCACCTGCAGCCAATAAATCAGGAGAGATTGTACTGGGTAGGAACATGACTCACGAATACAAGTTTCATTTCAGACATGACTGTCGACATGGATTGCTATTCTGCGCCTCTCTTTATACCTCTCCGACACGCGACAGGGTCAGAAACATCGTGGGCTACAGACAGGGTCGGCAATTCGGCATGAGCGGGGCCACGAGGTTTGGATACGTAGATAGAAGGTTCTGCGAAGCTGGCTGAAACAATAACTATGTATGCCTTCTGGGTCCCACGAGCCTGTGACGAGGCGTGTACCATTCGCGGCTTTAGATCGCACGGACTATTTGTCAGGCCTGGGTCCACAAATAACTACGCTGATGCCGTCAATCAGCGGAGTACCTGTACCATATTTTCCCACTCACACCCGAATCTGTATAATACATACATCCGCCCCCCGGGCCCAATTGATCGGAATACGGGGTCCTTTGATGCTTCATTTGTGACCTATGTAGGCTTGGGTAATGCTCATATAAATCTGCGGAGAAAAATTCGATTTTTCAGTCCGTAAAATGGAGTAAAACTGGCTCTGAGCGTCGCAGGTCGGTGCGTGATAGAGTAAATCAGGGAGCCCGAGAATTCTTTCCAAGACGCAGAGGTCTTGGAGGCGGAATTTCTGTGGGTGAAAACAGAAGCGATGTGGTGCCAAATGCAGGGAAAAGTCGCAGAACGGTGCGAGAATGAGTGCAAAATGACCTAGAAACGGGAAAAACACGAAAATCTGGGGGAAAAAAAAATGCATCAAAGTCGGTCCGGAATAGAGTAAATCGGGGGATTGAGGACCGATTTTCATAGAGTGAATCTGACCAAATTTCCGAAAAATTCCGGACCGACCTCACCCCAAGTGACCGGGGGCCTGGTCATACCGATTGGGAGGACATAAGCATGAGAACAGAATGTTCTTAGAAAGAGGCGGCGAACGGAAATTAGGCTTGTCATCATGCGTTATTTTGCCATTGGTTCACAGGCGATCAAATAGAAAGCCAATCTCCTGGTGTGGATGCTTTCACCTGGTACTGAGATGCATGTGGAACGTTGATCTCCGCCAGGCCCTGCCAGCCCCGGGCATATTAGATAGCTGGTCGGCAACCAATCGGCGGATGGAGGCTTTCATCACCCACGCCGCCTTCTGCCCTTCGTCCAATAGCATGACAGCCATTGGTTCGGAAGCCAATGGCAAAATAGCGCATGACAATGTGTTGGCACCACGTAGTCGATGGGTGTCCTATCCAGGATAGGACACCCAAGCCAGGATAGTATCCTGGCTTCGGGAGAGTGGTGAAATCAGAGTCCCCAAAACCGCCGTTATAGAATAGGGATCGTAGCGCTCTACCTACTGAATTTGGTAAGTCACCAGGAAAGATGGCAAATACTGCCGGTCAGGGTAGGACAAAATTCACTGAATTTTTGTAGGAGGCTTCCTGGCAGTCAGAAGCATAGTCCGACCTGAAATCAGAGTCCCCCAAGCCGCCGTTCCAAAATAGGGGTCGTAGCACTCTACCTACCGAATTTGGTCAGTCGCCAGGAAAGATGGCAGATACTACTGGTCAGGGTAGGACAAAATTTGCTGAATTTTTGTGGGAGGCTTCCTGGCAGTCAGAAGCATATCCTGACCTGAAATCAGAGTCCCTCAAACTGCTGTTCCAAAAAAGGATCTGTAGCACTCTACCTCCTGAATTTGGTAAGCCACCAGGAAAGATGGCAAAAACTACTGGTCAGGGTGGGAAAGGGGTAACACTGTTGTTCAACATACAAGCTGCTGTTGCTTTTCATGATCCAGTTGACAGTTCAGAGTACCCACTCGATACTGTTGTTGATGCCAAAGGCCTGCTTCTGTTTATTTGATTAAATACATAAACTTGTATTTCACTCGAATTTGTCTCAATATACGATTAGAAGATGCAAAGAGTAGGGGACCGGCACTCGCGCTGCTATAGATATCATAAACAACCTCTTCCTGAGGCCTCGCAATCTCCGACACGTCACACAGTAGTGAATCTCAGTGCCCGGCCTCAAGCCCTAGGCCGCCAAGGCAGGCCCTGGGCTTACCAGGCCGGGGCGGGCCCGGCACAGGGCCTGAGCGGGCCAGGGCTTGGGCTTGAGCAAGTTAAAGCCCACCATTTCGCAATTCGCATACGCGTTGCTCGTCCCGCCTGTTCCATGTGAATTAACTCGACGTGTTCCAACGTGTTCCTACGTGTCTCCGGCTCGTCCATACCCGGCACACTGCCGCAGGCAACAGACGACCTCTGTGCCGAGTCTCGGCACCTCTGTTCCATAAAAGGTGACGAGGAATGTGACAAGACGCGTCGAGCTTCTTTACTCCCATCGGCACAATGACTTGTTGCCTAATCTTTAATTTATTGTGATCTCCAACGTCACTGGATCTGTCACCATCGAGGACGTTGATGACGACTTTGCGCCCGATGAAGATCAGGATGACGAAGGCTAGTTTTCTGTTATTTTCTACTTACTCCCGCAATGAGCTAAATTGTCCCGCAGATTCCCGTGGCGATGAATCAAGTGGTACCAAAACTAGCGATGATGAACCCGGCCCGTCAAAAGATACTGGTATGTGACCTTGGCCTGCTATCGCAATACCACTGACTTTTGCATCCCAGTTGGTCCCGGGGGCACGAGGAGTCGCATAACCAACCAAGGTACGTGCTTTGTTGGTTGTATCACTCTCTTTATAAAATAGTGTGTGTCCGTCTGTCCAAAGCCTTTTAAACTCCGTTTTTGGCACATCTGCTCCGAATCTTTGGAGGCGCCTGCAAATGAGCGCTAATATATCCCCGATGATTTTCCGTCCGCTCATGTGGCGAAGCGGCGGCCCACCATGCCTTTTTGAACTCCGCTTTAATCTATCATTGCGCCAGGTCCTTGCCGGACCCTTCATGAAATCACTGACCTCGCTGCCTCATTGGTTTTTCGTGGCAAAATTTTGCTCTTAGGAGCTTAGAAAGGGGATGCGAGGCCGCGAAGCGGCCGAGCAGCCGCTTGTTATTTATTATAATTGATGTTGGGGATCCAGCCGACAGGAGACGCAGTCGCAAAGGCCCATCCGCGTCGACTTCTGAACCTACAGCTGTCGATGCCAACGGTATGCTTGTCGACGTTGACGTGCAAGAGATCTAAGCACCCAAGGTCGCACAAGTGGCCACCGCCGATGTCAATCACTTCGGTGGTAAGCCTTACCTGACGAAGGGGAAGGGGAATGTCGACAAGCTTCATCGGAAATGTTTTATTTGCCAGTATAATGGTACCATGCTTGATGAGCTTTCACGTGTTCTCCTACGCGAGGAAAACATGAAATGGGACGCAACGGAGCGTCGCATAAAGTATGTTTCATCTTTCAATCATATTTTAACTTAATTTGATTCACTGCAGCTGCCTCGCCCATGTTATCAATCTTGCCACTCAAAAGTTGATCTCGACATACAGCAAGGCATCTCACTTCAATATCCATGACTCAAATGCTCATATCCCTTTCCCATGATGGTATTCGTAATGAGATTGGTCTTCTCCGGGCCATTGCCGTCAAAGTACGTTAATTTCTTTTGCGTACTTCATCACCGAATCTCTGATTTCTTTGCTAGGAGCGGTCCTCTGCTAAACGTAAGGAACTTTTCCGCGGTATCCAGATCCGGGACAAGATCGATCCCGACGGGGCCGCGCGGCAGATGATTCCGGACATGAAGGTTCGCTGGTCTTCAACTTAAGCGATGCTTGATCGCCAACTGCAAGAGGTAAATTTGTTTTTTATCCGTCAAATTATCGCGGTCGTGGTCCAATTAAGGCTCAATGGCTACTGGAGGTTTGCTCTCACCGCTGTTCGGCCCTAGTCTTCACGTTTGCCTGTTGCCTCAAGCTCGGAAACATACACTCAAACAGACTGCGACACGCCCCAAGCATTTAGCCCCCAAAGTCAAGATTTACTATGAGCATCTTCAAACACCGCGTTTCTGTTCTCCCCAAGGTACCTCAAGGTTGAATATCTTCCAATAATCCAAAAACACACCCGCAATTCGCCCAAGGACGTCTCGCCCGCCTGAAAGCCGCAAGAATAACGGATTGGTTACCCGAATCACAGCCTCATGAATCTTCCAAGATCCTGTGACATGCAAGTATTACGCCGCTTGGTGGGTCGCATTTCGTTCTGGTGGTCCTGTTATTATGGATTTTTGATCCACAGGGCCGTTTGTCGAGCTGTCTCGAGGTTCGTCTGTCATCACAAGTCAGACTACAGTTATATATCTACCTGTTCCCACTGCGTTTCTCGCATCCCATCTTGAACCGGGCCCGCCGTGGTATCGACTGGAGCAATGGTGTTTACTCTATGTGACATTGCCGGATTCATGTCCCGTGTCCGCGCAAGCGTCCTAACGGGTTTCTGAGGTCGTGAGCTGTCTCATACACAGCAGACCCATTCTCTGACCTAACGCGTTGTGAGATTTAGGTACGCAGATCCCATTGATGGTGCCATTCGACAGCTCTGGATTATAGTTCGGGTCCAGGTCCCAACCAATACTTGAAGGGTACTATTAGAATGAGTCTTCTTGCACCGGAGCGAAGCGAAGGCATGTCTTGTCCCAGATATGGATGTTCCCTTGTTCCAAATATGGATACTCCTTTATTCCAGCTATCTTTGGATCTTCCCTTGTTCCTGATACGGACTTCTCCTTTTTCTATGTGGAATTAGGCTCCCTTAGGCAGACATGTGCGGCCATAGTAAAAGCTTATTATGTAATTGTGGAGTTTGAATGTACATGTGACCATTGCGCCTTGGCGCATCATCCCACCTTTGTCCCTCCTCGACGCGCCCAGGACGTGCCAAACGCCGTAAATAAAACTATAATGGCTCAGAGCCCCCATTGGACACATACTATCCAGAATATAGTCAGAAGATAAATTTATCTGCATCTTTTGAGCCTTTTACTAATAAGGTCGGATTACCCAGGCTCGCGTCGGCGTACTTATGTAGACCGCCGTAGAGTAAATCAACGGCTGAAAATGCCCCCAACTCCGGTACATAAGAGCAAATCAGGGCTGAAAGGGTGATGTCCGGTCCATATAGAGTAAATCGTGCGGAGTGCAATTTTTTTTCGAGTACGTACAATCAGCTCCGAAGGCGGCAGAAAGTCGTGATCAAGCTCATTTTTTATACTTTGACATGTGAGAAATGTGGTAGAATCAGAAATACCGATCTCGCCCACCGGAAGCAAATCTAACGGGAGTTGGCGCCAAGCGGAGCACATGTACGAATGGGGAACCAAGCAATGAGATTTTGACAAGGCTATGGGGTTTCCCAATCAAAACCTCAAGACTATGGGGTTTCCCGATCAGCAGCAATTCTGACCATCGGTGGTGGGAAAAAGGGGAAACCCTCCGCCGATTCGGCACTCGGCGCCGTGACCCTGAAGCATAGTAGAAAGAAAGGCGCAAAAAAAATGTGAGGGATGTCAAGGCATAAACAAGCCGCGGCGCGCGTTTTAAAGGGAACTGTAATGCCTGAGGGGCAGGTGTCGCCTCGGTGGCTTCCCTCGCTTGTCCTTTGAGTTCAAATGATGTCACCACATGGAAAGCCCCCGAATTGATAGAGATTTGAATGGTGATTCCGTACATGGTCCAACGTGAACATTATAGACAGTTATAGACTGTATATACGGAGCATCGTGGGTGTCAGTTGGCTGTTCATATACATAAACAACAACGCATTCGAGACAATATCCGCATTATTGCCAGCTCGACAGCGTGATGCG
>JARKIC010001555.1:0-112235 GCA_029378375.1 Mycena olivaceomarginata | reverse complement strand
CTGTCGCTTTCGGCTCTGGTCTCCACGGATGGGCCTTCACCCTGCGTCAATTTGCGACGAGATATGCCAAGAAATTCGGTGTCGACAAGGACAAGATGATGACCCGTCTTTGGGGCGACCACTTCTTCAACCCCGCGACGAAGAAATGGGGGACGAAGAGCACCGACGCCGAGGGCAAAACCCTCGAGCGGTGCTTCAACATGTTCGTTCTCGACCCCATCTTCAAGATTTTCGCAAACGTCATGGACTTCAAAAAGGAGCAGGTATTCACCATGCTCGACAAACTCGAAATCAAGCTCGACCAGACCGAGCGCGATCTCGAGGGCAAGAAGCTGCTGAAAGCTATCATGCAGAAATTCCTTCCCGCCGGAGACTCACTGCTGGACATGATTGTTTTCACCTCCCCTCCGCCGCTACCGCTCAGAAGTACCGTGTCGAGACCCTCTACGAGGGTCCCATGGACGATGAGTCCGCCATCGGTATCCGTGACTGCGACCCCAAGGGTCCTCTTGTCCTCTACGTCTCGAAGATGGTGCCGACCTCCGACAAGGGTCGTTTCTACGCCTTCGGCCGTATCTTCTCCGGAACTGTGCGCTCCGGCCCGAAGATTCGCATTCAAGGTATATTTCTATATTCTGAAAGGGAGGACGGTCGGTCTAATTTCCGCCACTTTCAAGGGCCCAACTACATTCCCGGCAAGAAGGATGATTTGTTCGTCAAGTCTATCCAGCGTACGGTGCTCATGATGGGTCGTTACATCGAGCCCCTCGAGGACTGCCCTGCCGGAAACATTGTCGGTCTCGTCGGTATCGACCAGTTCTTGCTGAAGAGCGGAACTCTGACGTCGTCGGAGACGGCGCACAACATGCGTGTGATGCGGTTCTCTGTGTCGCCCGTCGTGCAGGTCGCCGTCGAGGTCAAGAATGCTGCCGATCTTCCCAAGCTCGTCGAAGGTCTCAAGCGTCTGTCCAAGTCCGACCCCTGTGTACAGACGTGGATTGCCGAGACTGGAGAGCACATCGTCGCCGGTGCTGGAGAGTTGCATCTTGAGATTTGTCTCAAGGTTAGTGTTTTCCAGTCGAGACGTGGTCGAGTACTAACGTCTCGCGATAGGATCTCGAGGAAGACCACGCCGGTGTCCCCTTGAAGAAGTCGGACCCCGTCGTCCCGTACCGGGAGACCGTCGCCGCAGAATCCTCCATTGTCGCGTTGTCGAAGTCGCAGAACAAGCACAATCGGTTGTATGTCAAGGCGATGCCCCTCGGCGAGGAGCTCACCAAGGCTATCGAGGACGGCAAGGTCAACCCCCGTGACGATTTCAAGATTCGTGCCCGAGTCCTCGCCGACGAGTTTGGCTGGGACGTCACTGACGCCCGTAAGATCTGGGCATTCGGCCCCGATACTACCGGCCCCAATCTGCTCGTCGATGTCACCAAGGCGCGTTTTTCTCTATTCGTTGATGACCTCAAACTGACACCTAATTAAAGGGTGTCCAATACCTTGCGGAAATCAAGGATTCGTGTGTTGCCGGTCTGCAGTGGGCGGCGAAGGAGGGTGTATGTGCTGAGGAGAACATGCGTGGTGTCCGATTCAACCTGATGGATGTGACGGTAAGTTGTTTCATGTTGGGCTTGGTTCATGGGCTTATCCTTCGTCGTAGCTGCATGCCGATGCCATCCATCGTGGAGGAGGACAGCTCATCCCCACCACCCGTCGTGTTATGTACGCTGCGTGCCTGCTGGCCCAACCGACATTGCAAGAGCCCGTTTACCTCGGTATGTCGTCTCCGCCGCTGATGCGGCCCCCGCCCACTAATCTCCCGCCCTCTAGTCGAGATCCAGTGCCCTGAAAACGCCATTGGTGGTGTCTACAGCTGCCTGAACACGCGGCGCGGACAGGTGTTCAGTGAGGAGCAGCGGATCGGGACGCCGATGTTCACGATTAAGGCGTACCTCCCCGTCGCTGAATCGTTCGGGTTCAACCGCGCTGAGGCAGGCGACCAGCGGGCAGGCGTTCCCCCAGAGTGTGTTCGACCACTGGGAGCTCATGCAAGGATGTGAGTCCCCCCCCCCCCCCGCGCTTGTGGGACGTCGGTTGCTGACCCATTTTGGACGATAGCGCCTCTCGACAAGGGAAGCAAGCTCGAGGAGCTCGTTACCGTCATCCGGAAACGCAAGGGTCTCAAGGTACGCTTTTTCTTTCACCCCTCCCCTCTTTCTCTGCGCCCGACACTCATCGCATTTTCTCTTCTTCGCAGCCCGATATCCCTGGTCTCGACAACTACTACGACAAGCTTTAATGGATGGAAGTTAGAAGAAGTCCGAGTCCGTTAGACGACATTATGAACTGAACTGATATGTTTCTCTCTGCGCGTGTGTGTACTTCATCGAATACGAGTCGTTCGTTGTATATCTCGAGTCGCAATCAAATGTTTCTTGTATTTCGATCTCCCTTGGCGTTGGAAGTCTGAAGCGCAGTTGAGGCCATCCATGTCCGGTGGAAATCCAAAGCCCGTCGCGATTCCTCTGGAAGTTTATACTCAACATTTCATGTGCTAATAGAGTACTTGGGTCGATATACGCAATACCGATCCATTCGACGGTGGACCTTGGTGGACCCGGGCCCTACACATCCTTTGCGCCATATGAAACGAATGGAACAATTCACTTCATTGTCAACGAAGTTAGCGTATACTACATGTGGAGGGATTATTTAATACAGTGTGTCCTTCCTCCTTTGCCCCGTACGTCTCCTCCCTCACTTGCGGTTATTCATGGAGAGGATCTGAACAAGGCGAATGCTACGTGTACGCATGAGCAACAGCAAAGACCAAGTGCAAAAATACTCACAAGATGTTGATCATATCGAGCTGCAGGCCGATGGCCTCGTTAATGGGGTCGCGCTTCATGAGCCCTTGCTCGACCATCCGCGCGTGCATGAGGATCTTTTGGGTGCTGTACCGCATCGATCAGAAGAAATAAACAGGATTAGAGGACAGAGACGTACTCATACAGCACAAAGCCGCCGAATACGGCCAGGCCGCCGTAGAGGTAGATGGACTCGGTGACGGCGAGGGCGCGGACGGCGGTCGCGGGAAGGGCGAGCGGGGCGAGGGCGCTGAGGGCGACCACGGAGACGCCGGCGAGGAGGGGACCGCCGAGCATGAGGTACTTGTCGTTTGCGGCGGTCGCACCGACGTAGGACAGCGCGCCGACAACACCTAACGTGTATAGGCCGGCGCGGGCGAGGACGGCGGGGTTAAGGAAGAATAATGGAGAGAGTGTGGCAGCTTGGAATCCGTTGAAGGTCTGGACGCGAAAGAATTAATCTACAGCAGAGATGGAGATAAGGAGATGAGACGCACCAGCCAGAAGAAGTGTTTCTGCATGGTGTTCTCGGGAGGCGTGTAGAAGACCCCGAGCATCGACCCAATGCCGCCGGCGAGACTGGCACCGATGACGACCCACGGGTTGGCCGCCATTATGCGGTAGGCCACGCCGGAGGTAAACATGGCACGAGCGGCCGCGGCGGTAATAGCGAGTCCCGCACCGGTGTACGCGAAGCTGGAATTAAGCAGCGAGCGTTCGGCTGGGGAGAGGCCCTCGCGCGTCTCGCGATTTAAAGCACCATCGAGTAATACAACTGTGCCGGCGACACCCCCAGCAATGAGAGCAATGCGCTGCCATGAAATCGGCTTGGCAGTCTCGATAATCGGGACTTCGGTCGAGTACCGGGGAAATTTCAACTTGGAGAGAGACTGGGAGGAGACGCGCTGTTTCTGCAGAGTCTGCAGTACGTTTGGTTTAAAGTTGGAGAAGCTGCGGATATTCGAGCGAGCAGCGCGGCCAACTGAAGGCCCAGCAAGTGGCCGCAGCGACGACAGACCCAGACGCAGCATGAGAGACGGAGGCAAGAGGTTTGTGAGAAGTGGCGGATGCCGGGCTTATATTTTGAGTCGGCAGCCATCGGCATCGGTGTGCGTCATTCCGGCTTACTCCGTTCTGGAAAGCTCTCTCACTTTCTGTACTCCGAGTCCGAGCTCGGGAACACGGATGCCCTCAGACCACATACTTTTGTCAGCTTTCGGCCAAGCCAAGTCGAGCAGTTAAGATCCCCTCGATAAGCCAAATATATTATTCAGAATCGTTATCGACGTGCAGCAAAGGTAAAATCTCTGGATTACACAGTTAGAGGAAGCCTTCCGTGAGGCTGAGCTGCTCACATTAAGAAACCAATGTGGAAAACTCGAGGCCCTCAGACCTGTATACTTGCATCCGTTTCTCGAATTTCCGGCTAAATTTCCGTGAACTCGTGTAGCGCACATTCTTGAGACGCACGACCGCCGGAGGAGAGGGCATCGCAAGCAGATCTTCCTCTGTCCACCACCGCGACTCGACCAAATCCTTGAGGCTTGTCTCCTCAAAATCACAACGAAGCGAAGAGAGCCATAACACCTCGAGCTTGGGTGCAAATGGCGCGGGATCGAATTGAGAATAACGCAGGGCTGCGAGAAAGGCATCGTCGATGCAGTTGGAGCAGTTGTATACCTCCAGCTGAGTCATATTCTGGACATGGTGTATGACCGCCTGCAGATCTTCCGATGTGAGGGCGCAGTGGTCGATTTGGAGGTGCTGGATGAGCGGGGAGCGTATCTGGAACATCGTGAAGGCCGGCTGGGACCAGGTAATCACCCCCGAATGATATTCGCCGTAGAGTTTGAGCGATGTCAAATTGGGGAGATTCAGGCGCTGGAGAAACGGCGTGAAATGCTCGTCCGAGGAGGTGTTGGAAATGTGGATATCGAGACTTTGTAAATGCTCGAGGGTGACAGTGTCCGTCGCTGAGACGGACACGGACTCTGGCCATCCCGACATGCGCAGCGTGGCTGAAACCAGATTTGAACAGCGCACGATGATGTCGAGACACACTCGAGGCGATTCCTCGGCAAGGGCGAGAGTCGTAAGTTGCGACCAGGGCATGAATGTCTCGGCGTTCTTAACGTGCCAAAGAGTTACCCGGTGCAAGCGAGGCGCGAGCCGGAACGCGTTCCCACTGGGATGAACTTCTGGCTCGCCACCAGCAGTAGACGTGCCACGCAAGTCTAATGTTTCCAAGGCCGTCAGCGCACCCGCAGGAATTTGAGCGAGGGTCCCAAGTAGTTTGGTGGATAGCGTTAAAGAGAGCCACCTATGCGGCACCGCAAATAACGTATCCATGAGAGGGCCAAGATTAGCACCGGCGCTGGCGTCGTACCCCGATCCAAGGGATACGGGGAAGGGTAAGGGTGCGGACCGTTCCAAAAAGAATTTCGAGGCTGGTAGCAGCGCTTCCCCGGGCCTTTTGTCGTGAAATATCGGGAGGAGCCTGACCCAGAGTTCGGGGGTATTTAGAGCTGCATGTCTCCACGACGAACAGACGTGGGTCAAGACCCAGACATCCTTGATCGACGCGTCTGTCCATCCATCGCGATGATTTCCCGCATCGAGGGTGTGTATGAAGATATTCCCCAGTACTGCGCTGGGGAGAGTCCGCACCGGAGCTGTTATCAGCTGCAATGCAGCGATGATGCTATACTCCCGAGCCTGCAGGCGCCTTAGGTCCTCGATCTGGGACTCGAGACGCGTGATGTTCGCGCGACATTCCAAAATCAGCTCTTGCGCTCGCTCCTTGGCGCCTTTGGCTGATGATTGCGCGAGAAGAAGGGCAGTTGAGAGAGTTTCTGCCATTCCTGAAGAAACGAATTCAAGTAGAGGAGTTTGCGAGCCGCGTGAATTCACACAAGCTTGTAGTGGATGAGATTCAAGTTGTGCACGATCTTCTTTTCAGGCAGAGAGCTTGCTAGTCGCCTCGTGGTGTGGTGGATCATCTGCACTGGGATCAGATTGGGGTCGAAGACAAGCAGATTGTGCCATCTAATCTACACTGCCACCTGCGGCCACTTTCTTTCTGCTCTTCAGCTTCCTCATCGTACTCAGGCTGGCTATGCGTCTTTTGATTGCATTTCACTTTTCTCTCGTGCATTAGAGCTCATTCCTCCAAACCCTTGGACCTTGGTGGCTTTTCGTCAAGTCGTCACAAAGATCTCTGCTTCTTTCCCCTTTTATTGCCTTCATCTCTAAAATCCGCGGTGGATGTTTGCAGTGGGCGCCTACTAATACTACGGCCGCGCGTATCAGCGTCTATCAGCGCCTACGAGCGCCTAGCAGCATCAACACGCCCAGATTATCGATCAACAAGTCCTGGCGCCGTCTCACGGTCTGATCAATATCCCTACAATTTCGCACTCTTATTATTGCACGAGTCACTCCATGGATGATCAGTCTAGGGTTCAGGAGGGACTTCACAATATAAATTGTAGCCCCCAGTTGCTCCCCACTACCGCTTGGCTTTTCCTCGACGAGCCAAGATAATGCCTCAAAACTCTGAGGTCGAGCTCTTTCTGCAACACGTTTCTGCGCTGCCTAATGACCCAGGAACTTCTCTCGACGATCTGTTAAAACCGGCTATCGAAATCGAGCGTGAATTATGGACCCTGTTTGCCACTGACAAGTCCCATGAGCGCTTAACCGACGCCCACGTTGGACTAGTCGACGTCTTCGACGCGCCAGACAGCATCCGCACCACTCGTGCTCGACTCGCGGACAATGAAGATCTTTCTGCGCGCTACATCATGCCATTGACCCAGGAAAACAGACGGATTAAAGGACCGTGTATGCTCAAGGACCTTTCGGACTTCAAGAAGAACTGGGACGTCTTCACTGAGGGATCGCTTTCGCGGCTCGACTGGAACAACGTCGTCGCTGCTGGCGGTGCCGTTCTTGCATGTCTCCTTCCACTTCCCGAGGCCGCCAAAGGCTCGAGGCGCAACATGAGGAAGCATTACCACGCTGCTGCATATCCATCATCGGACATTGATCTGTTTCTGTGGGGTCTTTCGCTTGACGAGGTGCGCCACGGTGTGGGCTGCCCCTGAGTTTTATTAAACGATGGTTCAGACCGAGAACAAAATCAAGGAGATTTACGAGGCCGTTCGAGAAGCCATTCCACACGACGTGACATGTGTGCGCACAAAAAACACCGTGTCGATAATTTGTGCGTATTTTTTGACCTGCAACAGCACAGGAACGAACGGCAACAGCACAGTATCCTTATCGTTCGGTCCAGATATCCTGCGCCAGTATAGCAGCCCAGCCGAAGTGCTGGTAGGGTTTGATATTGATGCAGGCTGTTGTCTATATGACGGTTCGTATTTCCTTTTCGGTTCTCCACCCCGCTAACATGTCTGGGTAGGATCCCGTGTTTACGCAAATCCAAGAGCAATCGTTGCGATGATGCGCCAAGCAAACACAATCGACCCAAACCGACGTTCGTCGTCTTATGAAGTTCGGTTGACCAAGTACGCTGCCCGCGGCTTTGAGGTTTATTACCCTGACCTCAGGCGAGAGGATATTGATCCCACCGTAAGACACGTAATTGCCCATTTATTCCTCGCTAAACCGCGACAGATTTATGAACGTTCCCTGAGGCGCGTCGAAGGCCTCGCCCGGTTGCTCGTTCTTGAGAAGTTTGCAAACTCGGATGTACGCTACACGTTCCTAGACTCCCGACGCACTCTCCGAGGGCGGCCCAATCCCCTGCGGAAATACAACAAACGTAACCGACGCCTCATAGGTGACCTGAAGGCTGAACTGTCGTTGGTGGACATGAGCGAATACGATGTGTTGTCCTTACATATCCCATATGGGCAGGGCTGGGATGCTCGTAGGATAGACAAGCTTGTGTATCAGACTGTAAGTTTTATGTCCCTGACTTCCAGCGCCAACTTTGATTTGACGATTCACCAGGATCTCAGCATGAATTGTAAGCGTAATTTCCTGCGTTCGGTTCTATGTCCTCGATATATATATATCTCACGAATCCAGCCACATTTAATCCGAAGAACAAAGAACGACGACTCCACCGCCATCCCGCATTTTTTGGTACGGCTGAAGAGTGCTTGGAAGATTGCTGCGGCGTGCGTTGATTCGTCCTTTGCGGAACGTAGATTTTCCTAATACCAAACTAGACCTGCCCTGAGCCGATTGACGAGGATGAACACAAGACGCAGGAGGAAGAAGATCAGTATTACATCCGCGGCCGCATCTCGTGGGTCCAAGTCTATGAATCGTTCCTGCGCCGAAACCCACCTAGCCACCAGATTCATTCCGATCAACTATGGGCGCAAATCCTTACCTGGTACTCTCAAGGCCGTGGACGAGGCCGAATGGATTGTCCAGGCTTACTTCGGCCCCACCGAGAAACTCTTCACCGCAATTGCGGCCTGCGACCGCGAGGCGGTCTCCAATCTGTTCGTGGAAGTTGATTTGAATCGCCGGGATCATGTCGGTCGCACACCCCTCCACATGGCCATCCTCTCTGGTGTTCCCGATATTGCTTGCGATCTGGTGCATGCAGGTGCAAGGATCACTGCGCAAATGGTCGACGGCCGGACCTCTCTTCACTTGGCGGCCCAGCTGGACCAGCTAGAGGTCGTTCGTACGGTTCTCGAGCGCAGTGCTATTAATGAACAGGCCGTCGACAACGAGGAGACGCTTCATGAGGGTGACTCCACCGCATCATCGAGTCGTCCTTCATCTGAAGATGACTGGTCGTCTGAGGATGATAAGGCCGACTTGACGAAGAAGAAAAGGGTAGCTATCATACGGGCTAAACCTCTCGTCAACGGCGGTGATATACCTGAAGACGATGATCTCCCCGATGTTTTTGACGTCAACGGAGTCGACTGGGACTTGAATTTCACCCCCCTCTGCCACGCGATACTCTTTTCCTCTCCAGCTGTCGTCCAGGCACTTTTAAATGCTGGGGCAGACGCCACCTTTGTGTCCCTCACGAACGATCAGCTGGCCGTGTTGCCGCTTGCCCTCACAATCTTAATCGAAGACGAAGATCGCGCATGCCAGATAGCCGAGCAACTCGTATCGGCCGGCGCGTCTTCATCTGCCGCTAATGAAAGGGGCACCATATTCCACCGAGCAGTCGCTGCGAATAGATGCAAACTTGTGGCTACCTTTTTGCGCTGCGATTTTAATGCCATGGAAGTCTTGAATTTTCCAATGTTCGCCTCAGGCGGGGCGATGTCTCCTTTGGTTACGGCTGTGCATAATCAGAACTATTGCATGCTTGCGGTGCTACTGGCACACGGAGCGAAGGTCGTGACCCCGCAAGAAGAAATCGATCGTGCCGCTGGAGCGAGGTTGGCTATTTTCTCCGGCGTTGAAAGGCATGGACTGATTATTTTTCCTAAAGGAACCGCAGGCCGTGTTATCATGATCACACACGGTCCGATACGAAATATCATCCAGTGGAGACAGCACTTGCTTTGCAGGATGACTTTGCTCCGTTGATGGTCTCTCTCGGCGGGCAGGTTGACTTCACAGTCGGCCCCCTTCCGGCGGCTTTGATCCAAGGCCGCAGGGAGAAAAGCTGAAGCTCCTTCAATGGATTGAGCGGGCCATCTTTTCCGTCTCGCAAGTTGATTTCCCAGATAAACCCCCTCGTCCGTCGACTGAGGTGACCAATGCCGAGGCGCCACCCTCTGCCAAGTGGTCAAAGCTTGACTGATATCCTTTTCGGGACGAAGCAAACCAACGAGTGGCCGTGGCCCCAATGGACAGATGACCAGTGGAGTGAATACATGAAAAGCGAGAAAATCAGACTGGGAGCCCTGAAGGATTATCTCATCTCCGTTGGGAAGTCGATATCCGGTTACGATACTCTCCAATTGACCGCACTGGCGCCGGTAACATTCGATTCACAAACATCTTTTCCCATACCACCCGATGACGAGCGTCGAGCCAAGTATCACCGACTGCTGCCCTCCTCCCACTCACAGCGCATTCGGCTTCGACCCGCATTTAAACGGCGTATCCCCCGCCTATCTGGACGACTTGTATGACGATCTTTTCGAAGCTTGTTTTGCGGGCTCAAATGAAAAGATCCACCAAATGTTCATCGCTGGTGCGACCACCACTATTGACACATCCATTTTCTATGTCTCTGTCCAAGTGGCTAATCCCCATGGCACAGGTTCGTTATCCCCACTATTTCGCATTCATCTCTCATTTCGCCTGCAGGCATAACTCCGCTGGTTGCTGCCATTGCCGGACGTCACTGGGATACTGCTCGCTTAATTATGACCGTTGCCGGACTTCAGTACAAATTGGCGGAACAACTTCCACGATTTACAACTGTCGGCATTCGTTTGGGTACGCATTCCTTTGAGTCTCCCTCTCTGTCTGACACTGTGGAATGTAGATGAAGACGACCACAACTACGGCGATGGCTCGGATGTCACGGTCGATGAAGCTGTAACTAAGTTCGTGGACATCGCCAAGAAAAGCACCACCGCTCAATGCAATGTTCCCTCTGGTGTCTTGCTTTCCACACCGATTAATAAAACGGTTGGTCGGAGGAGGGAAGCCCATTGGTCAAAGCAGTTTATGACAACGACTTCGAGGCGTTCGTCAATATCGCCAACCTTTATAAATATTCCACTCCCCGTGTCAACCTTGACGCCGACTCATCGTTACTTCGGACGATTTTTGCCAAAGATAGGACCGAAATGTTGGACGAATACATCAGACGTACTGGACTCGGAGTCGATGTTGCGGATGCCGGAGAAACGGACCTGGAGGATTTTGTTGCCGTGAACAACAAGAACAAGATATATACTGGGCTATCGGTCCACGGCCAGAAACGACTGGACCTTGCGCGGCAAAATGACCCCGATATCGTCCCAGTCGTCGAGAAGCAAACTGTTCCTCTGGTCTGGCAGGCGGCCACAGCAGGTGCAAGCGATATCGTCGATTATCTGGCGGGAGACCGGCCCCTCGCTGCGTATCGCTTCTACGCATTGAGCAACAGCGATGCACGCGCGCGCGACCTCCGGCGGGTACCTGATCTCGGGAAACTGCTCCCTGAATTGCTTGGATGGACCATCACCCCGCTTTGCGAGACACCGTTGTTCGCAGGTATTCAGAGCCAGAATTTGGCTCTTGTAAAGAAGCTCATCTACAAGTCGCCGCATGTGGTGGCTTCGGGCTTGCATGAAAGGTACACGAACAGATTCATTTATGGGTACAACCTGACCTCCGTCTCCAGAGTCAAAGGGCTTGGCGTGAACGCCGTCATGTTTGCGATCTATATGAACTGTGACGCCGACCTGGTTGATTTTCTTCTTGGCCAGTCCATCTCCCCGGCTGTCTTGGATGAGACCAATGGGTGAGAATGATTTTTTCACTTTATTGTCTTACTGATTCGCTTCAACTGCTAGCTTCAATATCTTCCATTATATGTGCCAGAAAAACCACATTGAGTGCTCCAACATTTGTTGTACAAGCTGTCCCGAGAAGCCGTGGAGGCCCTGCTCTCACAACAGTCGAAAGAGCTTCTTCAGACCGTAAGCCATTTATATCAACATGGATTCTGTCTTGATCTCACGATCTCTGCACAGCCTATGCATATCGCTGTACAGAAGGGAAACACCAAAATCGTCCACGCGGTGCTCGAGTTCTCGACTGTCAGCCTGCACCTCCGCGACGCCTACGGCTGGACCGCGCTTCACACCGCCGTGCAAAGGGGCATCCCTGCCATCATTGAGCGCCTTATCGACGCGGCGGCCGACGGCCTCGGGGTGGAGAACGGCGTCGGCCACACGCCGCTTGAAATAGCCTCCCTGCAGGATCTCATCGCTCGCACGCAGGCGTATAAGCGCGTGCCCGCGCCTAGTAGCAGGGAAGCAAAGAAGGACGAGCCGGTATGGCTGCCCCCCGCCAACCGTGCAGTCCCTTCATGGCTGGTGCCCGCGCGCCCCACGATGCCCGGTGGACGCCCCGGCGCTCAGAGACACGCTGGCGCGCCTCATGCAGGAGGGGACCCTCCATGCAGACAGCACGCTCGGCACACAGCTGTTTGCATTCGCAGATAAGCTGGAAGCGAAGCAGGCTGCTGAACAGGGGAGTAAGACGATGTGACGGCCACACCCGGCGACGTACCGCGGTGTTGTGGCAGGAGTCGGACGCCCCCTACGCGGACCGCTACGACGGAAGTTCGAGTCCCGCCCGCCTACGCTCGCGACCGTGCGCGCGGGGGTGGCACGTTACGCGCCGGTAGCCCGCCAGCTCGTGCACCTTGCGGAGGTGCAGGCGTCCGTGGAGGCGAGTCTTGCGGGCGCGAACCGGGGGACCGCCAATTCGCGCGGTAGGGCGTACGGCCATATGCAGGGCCTGAAAGGCAGTCTGGTGTACCGGAAGATGCACATGGAACTTGAAGGGAACGGCTTCCCCGTTCGGTCCACTTTTTGGTTTCGAGAACTATGATTATGACGAGTCTTTACCACCCTCGTCACCTCGTCACTTCGGCTACTGTACTGGCCTGTAGCGTGGCGACCGCTCGATGACCGTGACATGGTCCAGCGGCCGGGGGCGACACGACAGAGTCAAGAGTGACCGTGACCGTCGTCCGAGTTGGCGACACGCAGTTTCTTCTCCGGCCACTTTTCGCGCTCCGTCAGTCAATTCCAGGGATGATACGAGTAAAGTTACTCAACTGAACCAGGAAATCAGCAGAATTCACTACTTTTAACTTCCAACTTGAATTTCGAGGACTGCTAATTTAATTTGATTTTTTGTCACGACAGCTCATTGGCGACGGAGGCTATCGTGACCGTGACCCGCCCTCGACGGCGGCGACGCGACGAGCCCATCGTGACCGTGACCGTCGCCTCCCTACAGGCCGGTACAGTAATTTTGCGAAAGTTAGTCACTCCATGTAAATTAGGCACATTTGAGGTATCTTCGTTTGGAAGTCGGGTGCCAACGTGAATACTACATGTTTTTCGAGCATGTATGCGATCCGTATCCCTCTGCAAAAGCAAGCGAGCGAACCGTCCAAGCTAAGTAATCCTGTATAGCCAAAGCCCTATGGCCGCTAATAAGGCTAATAAGAGGATATACTTGTGCGGACATCCCTCCACCATGAAATCCCTCCTTCATCATCATGCATTATTGCTGTTTGCAATAAAGTTGGCCACAACGCGTTCAGCAAGACTCCATATATCAGGGAGACCGAACGCAATCTGTGGAGACATCGGGAATCGGAAGCAGTTCCCCGACTTTACGCGTGGGGGAACAAACCTCCGCTATGTGAGGCGGCCCAGTCATTAGGCTTGCGCAACAGAAAGACCTGAAGGCTGGGACAGTTGGCGCGCGCCGCCTGGTGGTGCGATTCCATGAGCCTGACATATAGGGCGAGATGTGTCGAGCTGGGAAGTCGTTGAAGTTTCTCCAAGTGATGCTTTAACATCACACTTCACGGAGGAGCAGTCAAGGCGGGTGAAGTTGGCGAGGCAACTGTTTTCTGCTATCTAATTCTGAGCTGAAGAACTTGATGAGCCCTTCGTTCCTAAACGTTAGTGAAAGCAGGACTGTCAGTGTCAGAGACAGAAATTTGCGCGGTCACCTGATCAAGCTCCCTCTAATCACTTGCGGGGTTTTGAACCCGACCCGTAGCAGGTACGGGTACTGGTACGGGCTGGAAGCCCAGCACTCGCGGGGTGACCTGCCTACCTTGAAATTACCCACGCCGGTCATCAATTGGACGGTTCGGACCGCTACTGCGCTTCATTAATATTCTCCACCCATGGCGATTCTCAAGCTCTACGGCGATTCTCATGCAACATGCACGTGGCGCGTCGCGACAGTCCTCTATGAAGTCAAGGTGCCCTTCGAGCTCGTCCACATCGACAGGAGGAAAGGCGAGCACAAGACGCCCGAGTACCTTGAGAAGCAGCCCTTTGGCCAGATACCGTACATCGTGCGCCCCCACTCGCACAAATCCGCGTTGAATTTTTCCTCATCATCACTGTGGCAGGACGACGACGGCTTCATCTTATTCGAGTCGCGCGCGATATGCCGGTACATCGTGGCGAAGTACCCCGACTGCAAGCTGATCCCGACGGACCCACGGAAGAACGCGCTCTTCGAGCAGGCGGCGTCCATCGAGCTCTGCAACTTTGAGTTTTACGCGGGTACCGCCGTGTTCGAGTCCCGCGGCAAGCCGTGCGTGCCGTTTCCGCCTTCCGAGTCTTCGTTGATCAGGATACATGATGCAGGCGCAAGGGCCTGAAGACAGACCAAGCCGCTCTCGACGCCAGTCTCGCCGCCCTCGACGCGCAACTCGATGTCTACAACGTGATCCTCGCGAAGCAGAAATATCTTGCTGGAGATGTGTGTCTTCCCTCTTTGGCCCTCCGACTTCACCTGCCAATTTCAATATAAACTCACAACAGGAAGTGAGCCTTGCGGACCTCTTTCACCTCCCGCACGCACCCGTCCTCGAGAGGGATGCAAAGAGCGACATTATGATGCGTAAGCCTCACGTCGCCAGGTGCGTTTGTGAACCTCCCTGTGCAATAATATTATCTTCACGCTGATGTTGTACTTAACGCACGACAGATGGTACAAAGACCTCCTTTCGCGCCCGTCGTGGCTAGCCTCCGAGGACGGGGTCAAGACCACGTTGGAGTATTGACCTTGCAGAAAGGCTAAGCTGTATACATGTATAGTATCGGAACCAAGCTGTTGTACTACTATTATTGCTGTATAAAAAGTCATTGACCTCTTTCCTGTCCCGTTCGCAGTTATAACCGAAATCGTAAGATGTGAGGGATATCTGCTATGTACCACCATAGACATACAGGGTAGGCTTCCTCTGTGGGAGGGCGGAAAAAAATAACGCGGGTTCCCTTGAGGACGCAGAACAACAGAAATGGTTGCAAGTAATTATCGACTTACGCCAGTCCCACAAAACTCGATGGTAGAAATATCATAACAATTCCTTCCTTCAGACGTCAGTTTCACAAAACACCTTATTTAACTTCAAGCGAACCAGTACGTACAGCAATTGAACGGACCTATGTATACATAACGGTGATCCAAATCTAAGCCGACATATCAAGATGCTCCAAACTTGCTCCAAGTTGACCGCAAATAGGCTGTTTGCGGTCGACAGGTATGTATTAAGCGCTGCAGGTAAAAATACATCTGCAACCGACCAGTTAGACTGTTAACTGGAACTTGACTGGAACCCATGGCCAAAAAATACGCAGAAGATGATGCAGAATTTAAAGTTGTTGATGGAAATTGGAACAGACAGTCAAGAGTTGCTCAAATAGCCCTCGAGAATAGACAAAGATGATTTGCAATTTAAAGCCGGTCGCCATCGTCTATCTCGGAACGAGCAGGCGGGGTAGGCGCTTTTAGCCTTCCATAGAGTCGATGGTGTCCATCCCCGAATCGCAGCTGCGCCGGAGCGTAGTCGTCGAATCAAATTCAAGAAAAACGACGCAGGAAGAGATTCGTGTCTTAAGACGAAGCCGAAGCAAAAGGCGTCGAGTCGACACAAAGTTGACAAGCACATAGCGAAGGATAGATGGACGTGCTGTCGAAGAACGTATCAGAACTGGCAAAGCAGGACAGGTAGTGGAGCCAAGCAGCTGCGGTGACACGCGTCCGTGGATATGGCCTTGTAATGTCCGGGGCTCCACAGAATCAGAATCCCAGCCCAAGTACTTCTAACCGAAAGATAGGTAACGACATGTAAGGTCCCAGGAGGAAATGAAAAGAAACGAAAACATATCGGTGAGCGAGTTGGGTGCAATGCACGCTCCACAGAGTCGCAGGCGCCAGGTAAGAAAGAGCAAGACAATAAATGATTGATGTGTAATGGGCATGGGTGATTCCGGGGAGAAAGCCAATTTTGGAAGTGTAACTCAGGCTAGGAAAGTGATAACTTGGTTTGGAAAAGGCGGTTTGAGTGATGTCGAGAAGGGTGGACACGCGGACAGGTGTTCGCTCTGTGTACTTATTAGAATTCGGACCATAACTTACTAACGTCTTTCTATTCCCCGAGACCGTCAACTCGGCATCAAGTTAAGAGTTGGATTGAATTTCACTCGGTATTCTGTCTGGTGTGGTTTCGCTATCGCAGGTCCACGTTCCGCCAGCAATTAATCGATATTGCCAAGTTGGTGCCAGAATCCAGATGCGTCTCACAATGAAAAATAGCCTCATCCTGGGAAAAGCGACGAGACCAGCCGCCTGAGGTCACCGAGGTACTGTATTGAACTTTTGAATCCAGGTGTCCGCTTCCCGAGGGCCGAAGCCGCCGAAAGAAGTGAAAATCGTCTAATTTGCCAATTTGAAGGCCCTAGCGCTTCAGGATCCCAGCAGCTCCCAGTCGAACCTCGATGCAGATAGCAGACACATGGAGGAACCCTAGCCCCAACGCTGAGTGAGAACCCACTTTCCCAGTGGCGCCATTCAGGACAGAAATAAGCAGAACGTCATTCTCAAACAATGAAAAACGACGCGCGTCCACTTCGTATTTCAAGAACATGAGATGAGGCACCGTTACAGCCCTGCAGAGGTCCGGAAAAACGAGTAGGGTTTCATTTCCCGAGGCGTCGCAGCAGGGTTGCAGGCTTAGGCCAGGGTAGAACTAGGGGCAGCGTAGGAAAGGAGTCCGGCTCGGCCGAGATAAGGCCATGTCGAGACCGGTAAATCCAAATTTAAAATCGAGCTCGAAGGGGGAGCCTGGGGGATCCAGAGTGCTAGACTAAGAGAAGTAGCCAAAGAAGGTGGGATTGGGAAAACTTGAACGGGGACTGAAGAGAACAAGTGAGGAACCAGGATACTTAGAGACCGGCTCCGAGGTCGGTGTCCGAGCACTCCGCGTACTAGTGGAGTCTATTTCAGAGCGTTCCACGATGCACAAGGTGTGCGTGGTGTCGCGGAATCCATTGGCCCAGGGAATTAGCCTCATCCTGGGAAAGTGGCGCCAGAGTCGAATCCAAGTCGCTGTGACGTCGGTGGCGGAGCTGCGGTCCGATTCATCCGAACGTACTGTATGGCGAGCAGAGATACAGCCGCGGTAAAGTGGAACGTGAAACGAGGAATCGAGCATGCTGCCAGCGAGAGGTAGAAACAACACAGAAAGGAAAGACGATCAATTCGATCTGCCAGTGGCGGCGGAAGCAAATTCAATTTAGGAGAAAAATTACTGAGATATAAGTCGAGCGCGGGGAAAGCGTCTTTTAATTTGGGAATACAGGAAAGCAGGCAGAAAGCAGAAATCATACATAACGTGGCGCAAATAGATACACGGGAGCGGGTCGTGGTGGTAGGCAGTGACCGGATCGATCACGATGGTTGTTGGTATCCAATCCACAGCCTCTATTGCCGGGTGACGGGTGGGGGGGCTCGGCCAGCTGTCGTGGGGGGCGTGATACTGTGGGCGGTGGACGTTGAGCATAGGTGCCGGGAGCTGGTGGCACGGTGAGTAGCACAAGCGCACCTCGACTCACGACGATCATGACGTGCGTGCGGTCGAGCTCTGTTTCTTCAGCGGGCGAGCCGCCGGCGCGCCAGAACAGCTCTCCTTCTGTGCGCGCCGTTCCTCCGCGTCCTTCAGCGACTCGGTCCAGAGACGCAGGGTATATGCCTGCAATGCGCGGGCGTAAAGAGCGATGGGGTCGACAGCGTCGGGGTCTGGAGGCCGTGGATTGGGTCTGCTAGCAGACGGCACCATAATGGCGCGAACAAAGAAACGGCGGAGGATTGGTCTAGTGGGGAAGGACACGGCACAGGCTTGTCTTTATACTTGTTCCCCGAAAATTACATACTCCAGTTTGAAGCGAGAGGACCATGTGCGGCCGCGGCCAAACAGATAGCTCGTAAAAGATGCTCCACAAAATTGCTGTTGTGGCACAGTGGCAGCAACTGCCTGCAGCCCGGCCCACAGCAACCCATTCATATCAGAGAACACAAGATGTTTATTAAAGGCCACCCTGACGGTACCGTTCGAGTGGGTATTCAGTCCTGCCTGGAGGTGAGCTGGTAGCGAGGGTTCTTGGAGCAACAGATGGAGGTGGAGCCTTTCCAGTATGTTTCCACTGATCTGATTGGACCGGAAGATGGACCGGCTAAGTATTTAAAGTACACGAGCGTGTCTTGATCTCTTCCTCGATCACCGTCTCAAAGCTGGGCAGAACAAGAGCCCAGCTGTGGAGTCCTTGCAGAAATTCTCTGCCACCTATGACCGGCAATTAATCCCAGGAAATTTACCCAACCAAATTCCGCGAACACCACGTAGGGCGGCGAGGAAGAGGAGGAGAACCTGCCGTAAAGTGGGGCGAAATGCACCTCGCCGTGATCCTCGAGACGAGACGGAGAGGTCGGCGGAGAAACGCTCAAGAGGTTGCATCGACGATTCGACGAAGCTATAGTCACCGGAATTCACCGCTGCTGTAGGGATTCATGCGATCAAGAGTCTCTCCGCTGTCCCCAGCATACTTATCGGCCAGCCTACTCCACCTGGTCTCTGTCGGCGCAGTTCTAGGCGGCCGCTACCCATCGAACTCGTCCTCTCCGCATTTTCTTAGTCTGCGCCGAACATCTCTCAAACTCTGTCTGCGTCTCCACCCTTCTCGGCATCACTCAATCCGCCTTTGCAAACGCATATCCTCGCAAATTATTACTTTGCTAGACTCAATTACACTTTTCAAAATTGGCTTTCTCCCGTGCATATTACGCGTCAATCATCTATATTCCTTTTTCTTACCTAGCGCCTGTGACTCTGTGGAGCGCGCATTACACCTAACTCGCTCGCTAATGCTTTCCTTTCGTTTCTTACATACTGGAACGCCTCCTCACATGTCGTTACCCAACTTGTCTTTCCGCTGGAAATATCGATTCTGATTCTGTGGAGCATCGGACATTACAAGGCTACATCCACGGACGACCGCGTTACCGCAGCCGCTTGCTCCACTGCCTGTCTTGTTTTGCCGGTTCTTCGACACTTCAACCACACGTCTATCGATTCATCGATCCGTCTTTCGTCTCTGTCAAATCGACGGCTTCAGCTTCGGCTTCGTGTTAGTCCTAGGACATCCCTCGGAATCCTGCATCGTTTTTCTTGAATTTGACGACGCCACGGCAGAGCTGCGACTCGGAGATGCATACCATCGACTCAATTCAAAGGCTAAAAGTAGGCTCGCTTTCCTCGCCTGCTCGTTCCGGGATAGGCAATGACGACTGGCTTTAAATTGAATCGTTTTTGGAATCTATTCTCGCGGGCTCCTACCTACTTGTTTTGAGCAACTCTGAGATTGTCGTTCTGTCTGTCTGCATTCCAATTTACTCTGTGTGCGTATTTTGGGCTATGGCTCCCAACAATCGGTTACAGATGCATTTTCACCGGCGGCGCTTGATACATAACTGTCTAACGCAAACAGCTTGTTTGCGGTGAACTCGGAGCAACTTTTGGAGCATCTTGATATGTTATCATCGTTATACAGGTCCGTTCAATTGCTGCATGTACCAAGTTAAATAAGGTACTATGAAGCTGTGTGGAGAGATTGTTGTTATATTTCTACTTTCGGGCTGTGTGGGGCTGGGCGCGAATTGCTTGTAACCATTCTTCGTTTCTTCTGGGACGGATTTCCTCATCAAGGAAACCCGCCTAATTTTTTCGACGTCTATGGTGGTAAGAGACATCTCCGACATCTTGCGATTTCGGTTACAGCTGCGAACGAGACAGGAAAGACATCTTCTTATACATAACAGCTTGGTTTCGATATTATACATGTATGCAGCTTAGCCTTTCTGCGCGGTCAATACTCCAACGTGGTCTTGACCCCGTCCTCGTAGGCGAGCCACGACGGGCGCGAGAGGAGGTCTTTGTACCACCTGCGGTGCGTTAAGTACAATATCAGCGTGGAGAAATATGACCGAACGACAAACGCACCTGGCGACGTGAGGCTTGCGCGTCATAATGTCGCTCTTCGCGTGACTCTCGAGGACGGGAGCGTTTGGGAGGTGGAAGAGGTCTGCAAGGGTCACTTCCTGGAGTGAATTTGTGAGAATGGCTGGAAATTGACGGAGGCAAAGAGGAAGACACACATCCCCAGCAAGGTACTTGTGCTTCGCGAGGATCGCATCGTAGCCATCGAGTTGGGTGTCGAGGGCGGCGAGACTGGCGTCGAGAGCGGCTTGGTCCGTCTTCAGGCCGTTGCGCCTGCATCATGTATCCTGATCAACCCAGACTCGGAAGGCCAAAGGCGGAGACGGCCACGCACGGTTTGTAGCGGGACTCGAACACGGCAGTGCCCGCGTAAAACTCAAAATTGCAGAGCTCGATGGACGCCGCCTGCTCGAAGAGCGCGTTCTTCCGTGGGTCCGTCGGAATCAGCTTGCAGTCGGGGTACTTCGCCGCGATGTACCGGCATATTGCGCGCGTCTCATATAAGATGAAGCCGTCGTCGTCCTGCCGCGGTGGTGATGAGGATGAAGTTGACGCAGATCTATGGCAGTGGGCGCACAATGTACGGGATCCGGCCAAAGGGCTGCTTCTCGAGGTGCTCGGGCGTCTTGTGCTCGCCTTTTTCCTGTCTATCTGGATGAGCTCGAAGGGCACCTTGGCCTCATAGAGGACGGTCCCAACGCGGCGCGTGCTTGTTGAGTTACTGTCGCCGTAGAGCTTGAGAATCGCCATGGGTGGGTGGATATGACAAGGCGATTTAAATCCCAATTAAATCCGATTACCAAGGCGCGACGCTCAGATGATCGCGCACGTGCCCTTGTCGAAGCGGATGTCGGATCGGGCCGCTCCGTATCTCATCGCCCGAAAAAGCCGACGCGGCGAAAAACCAAACGGCCACCAGTCTCTTCGGTTTTTTATTTTTGATGGTTAGGAGAGCGGCAGCTTCAAAAAGGCAGGAGAGCTGCGTCGTAGAAATAAAGACGCAAGGGAAGGATACGGCGCAAGACGGATATAGTTGACGCAAGAGCGGGATGGGCCATACTTCGGTCAAAGACCTATCGCATCTCCGCCGATTTTCTTGCTTCTCGCCATATTTGCCTCGATGATGATAGGCCCACTCCGTGAGGCGGCGTACAGCATCTGTGGCCACCTCCGAGTCTTGTTGATACTCCTACGCAGTTCGGGCTCCCTGCCAGTACGTGTGGACCCGTGGTGGAATGCGTTGTGGCCGAGAAGAGGATGTGTGGCGTAGCGCCATATCGATGGTGTATTTGGCAAGCACTGCGCCTCCTGGTCCGGGCTCGATACCTTCGGTTTGCCACTAAGCGCGCCTTGACCTGTATTTGCCGTCTTGTCCCCGTATTGTTTTCTCGAATGAATTGGTATGTTCAATCAGCCGCGTGCGAGGGTAGGTGGATGAGACGCAGCCTGAGAGTTTGAGAACAGAGCAACCGTGTCGACCAAGGGAAGGTACGGGATGTACGCAGCGGGTTCACTGGATTGAGGAGCCGCTCAGGGTCGGGTTGGGCCGTCGGGGGTCCGACTTCAATGCAGTTGAATGCTCCAACTATGCTCCGGCACCGCAACA
Organism: Mycena olivaceomarginata; assembly: GCA_029378375.1. NCBI lineage: Eukaryota > Fungi > Basidiomycota > Agaricomycetes > Agaricales > Mycenaceae > Mycena > Mycena olivaceomarginata. Next base: position 90,769 of record JARKIC010001555.1, on the reverse strand, counting down.
ACGCAGCAAAACGTACAAAAAGCGTCGCCAGTTTTTACTGAGATCAGCTACATCGAAGGCAAAAGGAGACGCGAGCCACATCACTGCACAATCATCAAGACTGCGCGTGCCACAGAAAACTCTTGAGTCGGAGGTGCTCTTCAAGACTCCTAGTCCTGTTGCCCGAACGCCCTTACCTAAGGCTTCGCTCACCCCAAACACATAACCCGAGAAGATCTGCAAATATATTCAATATGGCGACGCACGCCGGCGAGCGCTGAGCATGGGGTGAAGAAAAGAAGGTTACACCGTTATGGCCGCTTACAGGTGGAGGTGCATGTGCTTTGACTTGGCCGGCAAATGGCAAACGGCGAACACTCGATACAAAACCGCCTCCGCCCTGAACCTTTTTGGGAAGGGCACTGCCACCTGCCGCCTGCTTCCCGCCCCCGTGCATGACAATTAGTACCTTTGTATACGTCTTGTAGCTTTGTATTCTTATTTGTATAGCTTCCGTGGCTTTGTATATATTCCTAACTGTATTCATATATTCATAAGTTCTCGTCGACTTATTGATTTCACCATGCTTCGGCACGCCACGGCAGGTTTGGCTTGGCCGAAACCTCGCCGAGCACCGCTTTCCCAATTTGGAAACCCGGCGGGTTGTAACCAACAAGCGGCGAACGTTCGTTCGTTCCTATTCACTCACTGTCAGTGTCACTATAAATGGCGTTCATGGTCCCATGGCCAGCGCAAACGGCTGTTCAATACCCTGATGTGGTCCTGGATAATGCTGCAATCTGCCTTGGCGGCGGCGTCAGTTCTAGCTGCGGTGGGTACGAAAGGTGCCTCGGGCACGAACACCCCGTCCGCATTCACTGCTCCTGGCGCGTTCCCGACGTCGATGTTCACAAAATACTACAATGATCCAAAACAGACGGCCTCGCAAGTCCAGCCAGTTATCAAGGACCCAGTTGAAACGGTAAGCGAGACGCGTCCGACGTGCTTGACTTATTTTAACGCGATTTTCCTCGCTAGGGTGTGGTCTACCCACTCTCATTAACCAGGTAAGTCGAGAATACGCGCTTGGGTTCTTTCACCCACAAAAATGCAGCCCCGACTCTATCCCGACCAATGATACCACCGACCCCCACCCGCTGCCCCCCACCGCGTCTTCGTCACAGTTACTCAAGGCTGCCTTTGACCAAATTATCGCAATCTCAACTAACCCTACGTTCGGCACGAACACCTGCGCGCGCTGTCAGGCCGGTCTCGAGGTGGCAAAATTCCTGGCTATGGCCTCACCCGCGAGCGGGCCCGAGCTAGCGGTACAACTGTGCACCCACTTTAACTTCAACTCCGCGTGCGGAACGCAGTTCAGCCGGCTCGCGCTCGGATCGGTCATCACCCAAGTCGTCGCGAATGCAAACGCGGGCGGCCTAGACGGGCAAATGCTCTGCCAAAACTTCCTCGGGCTCTGTCCTCTCCCACCCGCCTCGCCGCTCAATCTCACCTCTTGGTTTGCCAAGCCCAAGCCCAGCCCGCTGCCCGCACCGAAGAAGCCGAGCGGGAAGCGCCTCAAGGTTCTGCACTTGTCTGACTTGCACTTGGACCCGCGCTATGCCACTGGCTCCGAGGCGAACTGCACTAGTGCAGGACCGTGCTGCCGGAAGCACGCGTTCAACACCAACAGCCCGAATGTGACCCTATCCCCTGCTTCGCGCTTTGGGGCGTATCTTTGGTGAGCGACTATTCGCAGGCACATTTAAAAGTAAGGCTAATACAAAGCCAGCGATACCCCGCTATCCCTGACGGTGGCCGCTATGCAGGCCATCCCGCCGCTCACGGGCACGGAGGACACCGGCTTCTCGTTCAGCATATACACGGGTGATTTGGTATCGCACGATCCGGACAACCAGCTCTCGCGCGCGTATGTCGAGTATACAGAGGTTTATCTTTTCCGTTTCACTGTGTGTTCAATTCTCACGCCGACGGACAGACGCTCCTGTACAATCTCCTCCGAAAGACCCTCGGCTCTGGGCCCGTCTATGCCGTGCTGGGTAACCACGATTCGTACAACCAGGCGCAGGACGCGCCGCACATGCTCGGCGGGGCGCTTGCGAGCCAGTTCGGCTGGTACGCCCTTTAATTCAAGATATTACATGTTGACGAATAACTGGTTCTCAGGAACTATGACCACCTCGCGGCGCTATGGCAGCACGAGAACTGGCTCCCCGAGAGCGCGGTCGCGCTCGCGAAGGCGCATTATTCCGCGTACATGGTCAAGCGGCAGGACGGCCTGCGGGTCATCTCGCTGAACACCGATATGTGGTACAAGGCCAACTACTTCAACTACATCAACCTCGACGCGCCGGACAATTCGGGCATGCTGCGCTTCCTGACGGACGAGCTACAGGCGGCGGAGGACGCGGGGGACCGTGTGTGGATTGTCGGGCACGTTCTCTCCGGGTGGGATGGGTCGAATCGTGCGTGCCTTCCCTCTTTTGTTTGTCGGTCATCTACTCATCTTCCATTTAGCTCTGGTGAACCCGACGGACTTATTCTACCAGATCGTAGACCGTTACTCGCCGCATGTTATCGCCAGTGCGTTCTTCCTACCCCATGTCTCCAAGAGATAACTCATTCGGTTCAAGATATCTTCTTCGGCCACACGCACGAAGACCAGGCGTCCATTTTCTACGCCAACAATGCGACGGATATCAGCGCTCAGAGCGCATTGGTCACGTCTTGGGTGCGGTTCTTTCCAAGTATTCTTCCCCACATGATGCTGATGAGGTTTTTGTGTTCTGCTGTACAGATGGGCCCCTCCATCACGCCGGGCAGCCGCATGAACTCGGGCTTCCGGATGTACGAGGTCGATTCGGCCGTGCGTAAATTATTACCGCTCACTCCATCAACTTAACATTCGTTGCCACAGACCTTCGAAGTCTTGGACGCGCACACCTGGCGAAGCGACGTCAGCGCGTTCCCCGCTCTCGACGCGCAGCTCGAGGTTGGGCCGACGTTCGAGTTCGAGTACAGCACCCGCGAGACGTACGCGCCGAGTGTGCTTGGAGGATGGGGTGCAAACGACCCGCTGAATGCGACGTTTTGGCATTTGGTTACTGAGGGTGTGTACCTCTCACTCTTCACACACTATTGGAATCCTTTCTTTTGCAATCGCTTTCTATTACTGATGCATCCCCACCCACAGCGATGGAAGCCAACTCCTCCCTCGTCTCGACGTTCAACACGCTTCAGGGCAAGAGCTCCATCCTCACGAAGCCGTGTACAGGCGATTGCATCAAGGCCAAGATCTGCTATATCCGCAGCGGGTCGGCGGCCATAGCGAAGCAGAATTGCATTCAAGGGTTTGGGAGTGTGCAGGGAGGCTGATCGTGACCCAGTCGTTGTACAAGGGGCTGGATGTCTCAATGTCTCTATACCTTCCAGAATAAAAAATAGCGGAGAAGCGTCAATAAATGAACGGCATGAATTGTCATGATTCCTACTCGAGTTCAACTAGTCGAATGAGGTCGGATAGTAATTGGTTCCTCCTTCCTCCATCCACTGCGCAACCTTCTTCTTGAGAGTGTGATCCTGGACCAGAGGTTCCAGAAATTTCACGACCTCCAATAATCCACACTCCATCGCACACCCCCACAGCTGTTCCGTACCTGGTCTGTTTATCCACTGGTCCTGCTCCGAATTCGAGAAGGACCTTGACGCAGGCCCTCGCAAGTTCGCTATCTCGAGGTCTCTTGCTGCAGAAATGATGGAGCGCCGTCTGTCCGTCACGATCTTCGAGATTCGGGTCTATTCCGCGTTCAAGCAAGAGGCAGAGTAGCTCGGCGGTGCCACAGAACACGAGGATAGTGTACAACCCCTTAAACTCCTAAACATGGACATCTGCACCCGCGTCGACCAGTGCGCGTGCAATGTCCACGTTTCTAGACCGAATGGTAGCCATTAATGGGATGAATTCGCCGTCGTGGAGGTTTGGGCCGGCTCCTGAAGCGAGTAGGAATCGCATCGATTCAATTCTGTTGCCGATGGCGGCAAACGCCAGTGGAGTGCTGTTCGTGAGACGGGGCTCGAAGTAATTGATAGCTGCTCCCTCCGAAATCAGAGCTTGGATTATTTTGATTTGGGATGTTTCTGGTGCACCACTTGAATCAGAACCGGGCCGAGGTAGTGTGTGCGCGATGACCCAGGTATCATCGCGGAAGGGGAGATGAGAGCTGGAATCCGGACGATCTCCAGGTGTCCGTTGTATGCTGCATAATCCAACGCTGTCCGAACCCAGCGACCATATCGTGTGTGCGCGATTTCCTCGCGACTCGGATACATCCCCAAAAGTTTTATCCTGCCAAGGCCCATGGCTGCCGCGATTTGAAGAACAGAAGCGTAATCGCGGTCGAAAATATTCTTTACACTGAACATGAATTCAGTGTTTAGGTCGGACGTCGACGAGTCTATCGATAGGGCGATCTAGCTCATGTGTAAAGGCGAAGAGAAGAGCAATCTGGCCGAGACTCGAGAGGCTCAACACTGACACAGAGATCGTAAAGGGTCTCATCCACGGTTTCGTGCAGACGGTATTTGTCTGAGATAGGAAGGGAGGTTGGGCAGCTGTTGCGATTGGTCGGGCAGGTAGAGTGAGAAAAGACACGATGTGGAGTATCAGAGTCGAACAAGTCCCATGAGCGGAGTGGTGGTGGTGGGCGTCTGTGGGCGTTAAGTACTAACAATTTTCTGGGATCATCCCAAAACCTTTTTTTTTGGGTTTGCGGCTTCGGTTGTAGAAGTTTCTTTTTTTTGGTTTGCGTGCGATCAGCCAAAATAGGGGGTGGCGGTGCTCATAACATGATGCCGCCGCATGTTGAGGCCCAGTAAAAACACGATATCGGCTGGTATCACCGGGTATCGGCTAGGCATCACCTAGTATTGTGGAGCATCGGAATAGCAAAAATCCATTCTTCCAATACTGGACAATACTACGCGATGCCAGACAGTGCTGGACGGTGCTAAAATGGGACTCCATAGATAATTTTTATCATCAAATATTGTCTGGTATTGCAGTGTACAAAATACACGATACTGTGTGATACTTGCTGCCCTGCAGTGCTCCTGCTCCCCCCGCACACCTGCCCGCTGCTGCGCTCCTGCTCGTCTGTCATCACTGCGCCCACACCGGCACCCGCCGCCTACACCCACACCCACTGCCCTCGCTTCGTGCTCCACACTCTGCCTACCTCCCTGCTCCTGCTCACCCCCGCTGCTCTCGGCTGCTCGCGCCTCCATGCCCTGCACCTGCACCCATGTCCATACCGGCACCGGCACCCCTGTGGGGCTCCACTCCTTGCCGCTCCATGCACATCCCTGCCTAGCCCCCTGCACCTGCACCTGCCCCTGCCCCTGCCCACACTGCTGCCAGGTCCTGTTCGCCCCACTCATTTGTCCCGACTGCCTCCAGCCTCTACCCACCTGCACCAATGGAAGGTGTTAGCGATGGAGGTGTTGGCACTGACGAGGTCAAAGTCAATGGAGCAGTTGGAGACACACCAGATTCTAGCCTTGCGGATTGACTGAGTGAACATTGATAGTGTGGAGATTAAAATGAGATGCACCTTGTGGAATTTGTGGAGGCTCCGTGCACTGGTCCTCGCCTGGCTAGTGGCCAGGGAAGCCTTTGCCCCAGACATCTGATACGCACCTTGCCTTGATGCCTGCTAGCCGTCAAGAACCGAAAGCCATACAAGTTGGCCACTGCAGACAAGATAGGGAAGACTTATGATGTGAAGACAGACCCAGAGGCAGCCAGACGAGACCCAGAGACAGCCAGACGACCAGGAAACAGCAGCAGAGGGTACCAAAGATGCAGAGGATGTGGTGGTAGTTGAAAGAGAAGTGTCGACACAACACGTCACGGCCGTGATGTCATTCAGTGCACGGACCAATTCTGCCAAGTCTGGTTTGACTTACGACTTCAAATCAACAAGTCAAGTTAAAACTTCAAATCGGCGGCCTCGAAAGTGGAGACCTAGAAATAGTGTAAAAAATTGGCTAGATTCCATGACATCATAGATAACTTGGACATGTCGCTAGCTCCACTTTCGAGCCCTCACAATACAAAGATGATACCCACAGAGCCCACAAGAGCCAGCCGATACCCGGTGATATCAGCCGATACCGCGTTAGGCCTCAACCCCAGTGAAAAACATGTACTACTAGTATGAAGAAGCAGAAGTAGATGTGATGGAGATGAGTGGGCTGATCAACAAGATGAACAAGATGCATAATAGGGTATTTTGACTGTTGTGTTTCCCATGAATGGAAGAACACAGCCTGAGCAGCTACATATAAGCATGCAGACTTTGGGTTGTTTGATCCCCCATTTCAAAATGCCCCACCAGCCCACTGCGACAGAAATTCACCTCAACAATATTGTAGCTTATCTGACACCCACTGTAGCACTTCTCAAGGAGCTCAAATATGCATTTTGCCCTTCATTCATCCAGCCAATCTCCAACACTGTTGAAGCCTTGATTAATATAGTTCAGGTAGGAGGTTTTCAAGATATGCACATGTTCAAGTAACTAACACAATGCTATAGAATGTGAAACACAATAAAAATCAGTGTGCTCAGCTGATGGAGAACATTCACCAAGTCCTATATGCAATCATCAATCTTTATCTCAAGTCTGAAACAACTGGCTCCCTAGATCCTGCAATGCTGGATCACATTGGGAAGTTCATGGGGCAAGTTGTATGTATTCACAAGAAAGCCTGTGATCATAATTCCTCTATAGGACTCTTCACAAGATATATACATTTGTTAAAGCACAGCAAGATAGGAACAAGATCAAATACCTGTTTTGTAATAATGAGATGCAGAACTTACTCAAAGATTGTCATGTGGGGTTGGACCAAGCTGTTGAAATCTTTGCAGTATGCACTATTTAAATTCTCTTGCAGGAGATTGATTCACTGCCCTCAGATTAATATCAGGCCTGCAATGGCACATGACATTGGTGAAATGAAGAAGACAGCCAAGACCATGCATGAAGAGTTGCTTGAATTGATTCAAACAGTGTCTGATACCAGCACAAGCTCAGATGGGTCATCAGTATGTGCATAGTCAACCACTTTCACACTGAAATAAATTGGAACCAGGTTTATCTGGGCACCAATGACTTGAAAAATAGGTATACATGAAGGTTTACTGGAGAATGTACACTTACACTTTCCTCCAAGTTCCAACTCATTCTCAATGTTGCCTTCCAAGCCCAAGATCTTCTATGGTCGGGAATCAGAGCTGGACCATATCATGAAAATGCTTGCTCAGCAGCCAGCCAGAATAGCCATTCTCAGAGGAGGTGGAATGGGGAAGACAAGCCTTGCCAGAGCAGTCCTCCACCATCCAAAGACTTCTGCAAAATTTGAATACAGATTCTTTGTCAGTGCAGAATCTGCAACCACCAGCATGAACTTGCTGCACTTATTGGATTACATATTGGTCTGGATCCTGGCAAAGATCTTACCAGAGCTGTTGTCCAGTATTTTTCCAGGGCACCATCCTTGCTTCTGATTCTGGACAATCTGGAAACTGTGTGGGATCCAATACAATCTCGAGGTGGAATTGAAGAATTTATTTCTCTGCTTACAGATGTGGAACATCTCACACTGATAGTATGTCCTCCAGTAGTGAATTCAATTTTGTATGCTAATATCAAACAGATCACAATGCGAGGGGCTGAGAGGCCTGCCAAAGTTCATTGGACCCACACATTTTTATCACCCTTGGAACCTTTGTCCGATGAAGCTGCACAACAAACCTTCATGGATATTACAGATAATGTCTATGCAGCTGAGGATGTAAATCAAATCCTCGGATTTACAGATAACATGCCTCTTGCAGTGGATCTCATTGCCCATTTGTCCGACTATGAGGGCCTGTCAAATGTCTTGACACGGTGGAAAACAGAGAAAACAGCACTGCTTTCTGTAAGCTATGACCGAAAGTCAAATTTGGATTCATCTATCACACTCTCTCTTTCAAGTCCCCGAATCACACATAACAGCAAGGAATTGTTGAGTCTCCTCTCAATCCTCCCTGATGGACTCATTGCTGCACAACTGGCCAATGGCAATCTTCCAATCTCCAACATTCTTAGTTGCAAAGCTGCATTACTAGCTACCTCACTTGCATATCAGGACAGCAATAAACAACTTCGTTCCTTGGCACCTATAAGAGAACATATACAGCGGTTCTTGCCACCATCCAAGGCTCTTATACAATCTGTAGGCAGACATTTTTATGCACTTCTGGAGCTATACCAGACATGGAATGGAGAACAGCTACACCCTGTGATGAACCAAATCACTCTGAATCTTGGAAATTTGCATGAGATCCTGCAACGAAGGTTGTTAGATGATAGTCTCTCAGATCATACAGATACAATCTCCTGCATACTATCCCTGAACTCCTTCCACCGATTCACGGGGCGTGGTACCACAATTTTGATGAATTACATTTATCCTATGTTGCCTGAACTTGATGACCAACTCAACATACAATTTACTATTGAGATTTTGAGGTCATCCATCCACACACCTGGTCTTGACCCCCAACAATCAATAACTAAAGCAATAGCTCTTTTCAAACATGTTAAGAACCCTCATTTAGAATGTAAGTCCACTTCTTTCTTCAAGTCTGTTGTCTCATACATCTTCCCTAATGCTAGCACAATTCTATCATGTGGCAGGATTGAATTTCTTCAGTTGCAGATCCAATTCATCTCAAGCCATGTCATTTTTGCACAAGGCACTAGACTTGTCAAAATTGTGTGAAGACACCAATGAGCAATGCCATGTCTTGCTAAGTATTGCGGAGTTCAAATATAGGGCTGGAGAGCACCATACTGCCCAAATGCATGCTTCTGAAGCACAAGGTTATCTCAACTCTCGGCAAATTTGATGATAGAAGCAACAAGCCTTTGGGTTAGAGCTAGATGTTCCATCCATCTTGGGAACTTAAAGCAGAGCATGGCCCAAATTGAAAAATGTAGAGAGATGCTTAGTATTTGTGGCTTGTCAGGAGGAGAGACAGATTATGCAAGTGCTGTGAGCCAAGCAGAGGTCCATCTCCTTAAATCAGAATATGGTCAAGCCAGAAACATTTACATCAAAATAGTTGAAACCAGCTCTCCTGACCAAAAATTTATCGCTTATGCAGCAGGACTTCTCAATATTGTGCTGATTGACATAAAGATTGGTGGGGATGCAGACAATGTATTTCATAAGCTGAATCAAGCCAGGAAGATTTACAGCACTCATATTTTTGAGCCGGGAGATCTGTACCAGGCAGGTCTAGAACTTAGAGAGAAGAAGTTTGATACAGTGTCAGCAATGGCCTCTGGGTCAGCTAAACAACAAGTAACCTGACGAGAACCCCAACCAGGATAAACCCGATAGACGCTAGTAGCTCGTGTGTTCCCCGAGCAGTAGGACCAGTCATACAGCGTCCTCCCTAGGAGGCCATATGTCGTAGGTCGGGATGCGAGGCGGAACCCGGAACGAGTCAAAGAGGGTGTGGTATCCACTCAGGTATACAACCCGGGGCGTGGATACAACCCGTAGTACGATGTGGAGGAAGCAGGGCAGGGTGGAGACAATGCTATGTCAAGCCAAGGTAGAAGCCTGAGATTAGACGAGGTAGAATCTACTGTACATGGAGATTCTACCGAGCTTATATAGGCTTCTAATAAATTACAGCGATTGCGGTCAATCACGATCAGTTCCCCTGTACCGCAGCATTAAGGAGTGTTAATGCTGATGCTCCTGGACTCCTCTGTGTCCATCTCTGTGGTGTCGGAGGACCTAGGAGCCCCGATATTCGGGTTTCCTAGTCCTGAATGTCATCGTATCCAGTGGTTCAAACCCCAATCGGTTTGCAACCAGTCGTGTACTTTGTGTACACTTCTGTGTCAGCTGTTGGTGCGTCTGGGGACTGGGATCTGTCTGCACGGGTTCCTAGTCCCTAACGTCTTCTGTATCCTGTGGCGCAGACTCCCTGAGTCTGCGGCTTTAGAATCCGAGGCCAGGTTTCAACCGTGAGAAGGTCACGTGGTGGCATCATGAGAGTTCCGTGCCGCTAAGACGCGTCTGTATCCATACGGACGCATCGCACGAAAAAGTAGAACCCGGGTGATTCATGACATACAGCAAGAGAAAATTCCTGGAAAGTGGGGAAAGAGACAATCTGTTTGAATCATTCCATTTGGAAAGGCTGGCTGATATCAGGGCTTGGCCAGCTTCAACATGGCAATCCAGATGGCCAGTAATATACTGCGCATATGCCTACAAATCCAAAGAGAAGCTGGCACTTCACAAGGCACTTCTATTTCTAGGGGATGTGTTCATCGTCAACAAGGATAAAGAAACTGTAACCAATGCTTATATTGTTGCTCTGGAAGGATTCACCCACATGGATATACACCAGAGCTGAGCACAGTGTATGATACGTCTAGGAGATCTTGCAGAGGGACAAGGTCATACATCAGAAGCAATTGCATTTTGGGAGGAAGCTCGGCCATTATTTGAGCAGTCATTGTAAGCCAAGGATGTAGCCCAAATTGATGCTAGGCTCTCAACAGCAGAGAAAGCTCATCAGAAAGCTCTGCTGGAGCTTGTGACTTCACATGCACCTGTTCATTCAGTGGAAGAAACACTAGAAGATGAAAAAGTGGAAAAAATAATTCATGACAATCTACCTTCAGCTACAATGTAATTGCATTCTTTTCATTTCTGCCCTGCTCATTTACCTATCTTTGTCTTGTATTTATGTATTTCTGAGTCTAGTCTCTTGTATATGCTTCAGTTTTATTTATTTTCACCACATATCACTGGAGACAACCACTGACCAGACTCTTTTAAGAGCAAACAGGCCTATCTGTTACTACACAAAAGAGGAACCCCTTATTGGCTTTCTGGACATTTTTTGAATTTTCTTCACCTCAACATGTAAAGCTGTACAGTCGAGTTGCTCATATAGAATACGGTCGGGAGAGGCCAAAACCTTATTCCATATAGCTTGATATTCCATATGACCTCGTGTTTTGGCTGGAGAGGCCGATTTGGGACTCAGAAAATGCCATTCTATATGACCTGAGATATTCCACATCAGATTATTCCATATGAGCAACTCAACTGTATGCGAAAACCGAAACAAAAGGACATAGATTGCAGGTGGTCTGTGGCAGAGCACAGGTTCCTGCCAATAGAAGAACAAACAGTAGACTTGATACTGATGTCTGGGAGAGCAAATACCAAAATACCATTTTGATGATCTTTGATAAACAGTGGCTGGAGCGGTGAAATGCTGTAACAAGAGCACGCGGCATCTAGTGCTATTTTGTGATTTCCTAGGACCAGCATTTATACAACGGGAAAGCACTAGCACTTCTGATGTGTTATTACCAGTGCTCAGGACTCTGGCTAGGTGATATAAAGGAGAACTGGAGTGAGCCCAAGCTGCCAGTTGTAGCATCAGATACGACTAGGGTGATGCACTAGTATGGTCTGGAGGCAAAAACCACGGGGAAATAACCATAAGCCTAAACAATCAAGGTGCTAGCACCTAGAAAGCGAGACACAGGAGAGTGATACTGCAAGAGCACTAGCAGATGGTGCGAGCGGCAAGTCGGGAATCTGAAGGGTAATAAACCATGCGCTGTGATAAGGACCCGCGGTGTCGGTATCAAAAGATATGTGATTCCAATTCGACTATGTTCATCCTCTAGAGGGGAAGGTATAGTCGAATGATAGAGCAGAAGGTTGGTGCGCGAATCGGCCTTGTATGAGCAATGGGTATGTGTGTGTGTGTGAACAGTGGTTTTTGGAGACTGTTCGTCTCCTGGGTGTGGACGAGTGTGGTGGACTTGTTGTTAGTGAAAAACGATAGAGAAGGTGGGATTTACTAGACCTGGTTCCCTGTACGAGTGTACTGGAACCCTAATGTGTTGCCCTTGTCTGACTTCCTTGGTGCGCTCTTCCCTTTAGAACCAGCACTGGAGATGTGATGAGTGTCGCTCAGACGATGACACCGACATTGTTCGGTCAACAGCGAGACAATTAGTCTCATTGGCTGTGGACGGCAATTTGAATGTGATGGCTTCTCTCCAGGCCTGTTTTCTACAGAGTGATGCTCACGAGAACGGTGATCCTAATGGAGGAAGCCTGGAAAATGTGACACTGGGTCTGGTGAGGAGGGACCCTGCTGATGGAGGTGTGAGAGGTGAGACGCCGATGAACGAGTGAATGTAAGAGATGTGGCCTGTCTCTGGCTGTGGGGCGAGGAGAAGGGTGCATGAGAGGTACGAGGTCGAGGAAGGCTGGGAGTACCCCTTTAGATTGAGTGAGAGTGGTACAGTAAGTGGGGGAAACACCCAGAGGCTACTTCTGCAGGCTGGAAGGTACTGACTACTCCTACTAAATGCGCTCCCTTTTATACCTCCTCGACAACTTCCCACGTTTCCAGAGGCACCATGTGGTCGCAGGTGTTTCCAGGGGGCAGGGGACGTCATGAGGTGTTACGGGGTGCATATACGGCAGGAGACTCGGCGCCTCAGCTGAGGAGACCAATTGTCTCTGGGTGTGTGCGAGGCACAGTGAGGCCACACAACCTCGGAATATGTCTGGGGCTTCAAGCACGGCCTGGGTAGTTGCGTCGGCGGGTGCTCAAGTGCTCAGGGAGAAGGAGAGACAGATGGTCTCCCTCGGCTAGTTGACGCTGAACGATGTGCTCCGAACTAAACCCAAACAACACACTTATCACCCAAATACAACCCAAGTCCTTCCGGAATAAGCGGTGAGGCCTACGAAATAAGACTAGGATCGGAAGTAGGCCGATCAGCGAGCGCAAGAGCCAAGATTCAGACGAGTGGTAGTCCCTTTACAGGTCCTAACAAGGTTGAAGGGAAGGTATGTGTTTCCCTTAGGAAGATGAACCTTCACTACAAGATATCACCAGGAGTTGACCTGAGCGATAATCGAGCGGTGGAAATAAGATGTTTTTAAAAGCTTCGCAGCTTATGAGACAGCAAGTGTTGAGAGTGGTGGTGGTGGTGGTGGTGTTGTCCAACGACGTGCAAGAGACCTCAGATAGGTCGACAATATAACAATTCCAAACGATAGCAAGCCCGAAGCTTATTTCCCAAGTGCCGACGATGATAGCTGATTCCAAAACACAATTCGATTCCCAGATGATAGATAGCCTCAATCACGTCTAAGACGTTTCCAATACCCTATTCCTTATTCCAACTTAAGGTTTCCCGATGTTAAAGTCCAACGACAATACACACTGAGCCAACCCCAGAAATAGCCCAATTGCAAGTGTTCAGCCTACTAATACACGGGTGATTCTGTACCCTACTCGAGATAATGTCCTGACTACTTATACAAACCCCAGAATCATATGCAAGTCCAAGAACGAAATAGAAATTAGTAAAATAGCCCGAGTTCCCCTTCCTCAGCCGTTTATCTGTCGGAAGGGCTCCCGCGAGCGTATTGCCATTGGCTGGTGAACAGGACGATCGTGATGTCCGCTCGAGCGGTGTTGGTCAGCCTAGGGGTTTGAAACCCTCAGTCTCTTGGCTGACTGATACCGAGTCGTTCGTCCTATTTCCCGCCGTCCCTGGTCCTTTCCCGCCTTCGCTGACCATCGGGTAATATTCCCCTGGTTCCCAGCTCCTCGTAGATACCCCTAGTGAGACTTGTCCCAGAAAGGGTTCTTATTTCCCCAACTCCGTCCGCTCGGAATAAGAACAATCCCATCAGATCTCCTTAGCCGACCTTCGCCAGTCCCGGAACTTCACCGGAACGTATATCCCCGGGCCCTTGGTGTCTATCACATGGAAGGCGCACGGCCTATTGGTGCAGAAATAAGACTATTCCCGCATGCCCTTGTTATCAGTATGTCCAGCTTATTCCATCGTGTGGGAATAAGACCAGAAATAGTCTCTAAAGAGGTTTGTGGGCTACACATTCCTCTACAGTTTTCGAGGTGAGCACTGTCAGTCCGCAGGGTAGTTCCCTACCCCTTGTACTCGTTACTCTGTGATCACAACCCATCTGGCTATACCGAGACCGTATACCAGTCCTTAGAAATAAGCCTATACTGTAATCCGACTATTCCTGAAACGCGCAAAATGTGCGGTGTTTAGGTATAGACGGATTCCAGACAGTTCAACGCGTCGTGTGAAGTGAGGGACGGACAGTGTTGGGATATCCTCTGTCTTGTCCAATGGGTCAGCGTCAGGCACGGGGTAGGTCCATCCGGTGGGAGAGATTGTCTGGGAACAGAAAATAGGGGGAGGTTGTCCACGTGCGCCATGGGAGGGGATCAGTCATATCCTGTCGATGATTTACTGGGCGCTGCATGGCGACATGCTCCGGGTGGGGCGCGTGCCGGTCTCGTTCGTTGGAGATATGCGTATGCGGAGGGTTGTCATAGGAAGGTGTCGAGAGTCCTGTATCATGGGGCACGGGTCGTATCTGGATGACAATGGTGCAGGAACGAGCTCGAATGGCAGGGGAGACGATGCGGATGGTGGGGAGAGTGTTGGTCTCGCTCGGAAGCTGCTTCCGATAACGTAGAATCCCATTTAGGAAGATCCATCGCGTACGTCTGAGCTCGTCCCGTCAGTCGTGCAGATGGTTCACAGGGGCCATGAGGCGACGAGCGGTGCGTAGCATGCTCGGAGACCTCACAGCGTATGACGCCACTATGACTCCAGCAAGGGCGGGACGATTCCAGCAGGGTCGTCGTTGATTTGCATGCACAATGTTTTAGTAGCTTGTCCTTCCGCCATCCTTCGGGTATCGTAGAAATGAGCTCCATAGTTTCTTAAAGGGAGGTACGATCGAGATCAGTCTTTTACACTCCAAGATGCTGGGGGTCGAATTTCATCAATCAATGGGATGTCGCATTGCTGAGGCAACATCTTTGTGGAGGGGTATGGTTCCCCCCACGGAAAGGCGGTAGGGATCTGTAAATCTGTCTTGTTTGAGTGGAGCTCCTCTGTGTGTTCACCACTGTGAAGCCTCCGTGCTTCAGCACACAGCTCCTCGCAAGACAGTAACAGATTGGGAGCTCTGTATGACCGTCACCACGATTGCGACCCCGGCCGTGGTCCCCCCGCCGATGTGCAAGGCGAGTCCGTGCGTTAGCGGGACTCTAGCCTGTACCCTGGATAGGAGTCGTGTCATCCTCAACAGCGCCACTGTGACCTGTGGAGGTGGGCAGACAAGGATGCCCAGCCGGTGTGAGGGTACTTGAGGCCGTCTCATCCGTGTTCATCTTAAGGGAACGTGGTGATCATGGAATAAGAAGTAATTGTCTTAGTCATCATGTACACAAATGTAAAAATATCGCTGATCGCACTATTGTAAGTGACTACGAAGTAACTACATTAATTACAGGAAATATTCAGCAGTGTCACAATCCTTGCAGGCGACAAAGCAGAGGCAAGGCAGAGTACGTGCTGGAAGCGAATGCAGGGAGTGGGACAGGCAGAGATAGACAGATAAATGCATACATGGTGTATGAGAAAAGACAAGTGATTTTTCATTCCGCAAGATCGGCGATGACATCGGCACATTGCGGGACCTGGACCGCTGGCGGATTTGTGGATGAATTGATCGGTGAGTTTCGATGGCGTGGGGTCGTGATTATGCTTCCGAGTGCCCATAGTACAGTGGGTGCTTGAATATCGCTCGTGAGGCTGGGATTCCCGTGAGGCGGTGGTAGGACGAAAGAGGAATCTTGGATCAGTGGCAGTGTCGCGCGCATTTAGTACGTGACCCTACAGACGCGCTCATCATGGTACGCCCGACGCGCCTCTCTCCCCGTCAAATCCTAACCCACCCCAGCCGCCCCGCACCCAACCCAAAATCTACCAAATCCTCATCAAAACCCACAAACTCACCGTCCTCACCACCGTCGCCCCCAGCACCTCCGTCGCCGCGCTCAAAGCCGAGGTCCTCGACGCCCTCAAAGACGACGTTACCTCTGCACTCGAGGACGACCTCCCCCCCGCGTCCGACGCAGACGCGCGACTTTGAGCTATGCAGAGCGCTGAAAGATACCCGCGGGCGGCCGACAGGCGAGTACGAGCTGCTCGAGGACGGGAAGGCGTCGTTGCGGGACGCGGGGGTGGCGAATTGGGAGGCGCTGTTTTTTGCGGTTTCGGGATGCGGAGACGGGTGAGTGGCTGGGTCTTCCATCTTTCTTTCGAGAGCTCATTTCATCGCGTTTGACGCGCACAGGCGACCTCCGCCCCGTCGAATACGTCCCCTACGAAGACGACGATGACGCGCCACCCGCACCTGCACCCGCGCCCGCACCTTCTGCCGCTGCAGCCACTGCCGAGACCAGCACGAGTCGGGGCAAGCGCAAGGTGCGCCCCGATTGAGTGGCGCGACTGCCGCATCTCAAGGCGCGCGACGCGGGACGTTTGTCGAGCGTCAACGCGCATTGCGATCATACTCATCTTGAATAAAATTACTATTAACTGTACAATATCCTCGTGCTTCCCCATCTTGCCTACTACTGCATTTGTGCCTACATGTATATTCGTCGCACAATCACAACACTGTAACATCTCTGCCAGCTATCGGCGCGCGGGATTCAGCATGCGCGCGAATCACACCACCACCGCCCCACTCTGGCAAATCCTGGCCTAACCTAGATCGGACTCTTCTTCCATCGCGCAGGTGTCTCAGGCGCGAGCGCCGCCGCGACGCGCCGCCCCTCCTCCGCGAGCAGGTTGTACGTTGAGCAGGCGTTGCGCTACGAGTGCGTTGCAATTAGTTCCACGAGCATACACAGACGAGGAGACGGGAACAGGTAGTGTTATAGGATGGAGTGGAAAGGAGTAGAGCAGAGACATGGAGATATGGGGCAGAAAGAGACGCACTGTACTCATCACCTCGACCTGGATGCCCAGGCCCGCGAGGTACGCCCGCACCGACGGCGGGGGGTGCGCCATCTCCGCGCCGGTGCCGAGAACGAGAATTTCTATGTGCGCCAGTCAGCGAGCGGTCCATCGTAAGAGGAGGTGAAGGGAACGAGGGAGGAAGAAGAGTCCGCGCCGCTCGCAGAGGAAGCGGACGGCGACGCTGCCTCACAACTCCAATCCAAGTCCAAGGCGGAGCGGACAGCTCGAAGAGGAAATAAAACAGAACAGCAGAGAATAGATAGCAAGCATACCCACCCGGCCTCGGCACAACCGCCTCGAACACCCGCAGGTGTTCACGCCCCCACGCCGTCACGCTCGCGGGCGGGTCCCAAAGAAAGACCGTGCCGTCGAGGAAGATGCACGCGGCGGGGAGAAGAAGCCCGTCTTCGAGGTGGATGCCCGTGGGGGTGATGGAGGCAACCTGGGCGGGAATTATACCGTCCATATTTCAATGAGGGTCGGGAGGAACGAGGCGAGTGGGTGTAGACCAGCCGAAGTGAGACGAAGATCAAGACGGAGTTGGAGGAGAGAAAAGTAAGCGTCCAAAATGCGCCCTAATCCAACGGACCGACGAAAGCACGCACCTGCACAGCGGGCGGCGTCCCCGACGCCAGCATATTCGTCAGCGAGGGCCCGCGGTCCAAGAGCGGACGGGTGGTGTGCAGTGTCCGCCTTCTTGGTATTGGTGCGAGCGCGGGCGGTATTTTCGGTAGTATTGGGAGTGCATTTCGGCTGCAGGCGAGCGACGCAGCTCGCGGTAATGTTGACACTGAAAGGCGGAGAAGAGACATGGCGACACGTGATCGTTTTGCCTCTTTGCGCTCAACGGTTCAAACGTTCAAGGCCTCAACGTTGAGGTCTCGAACATCAACCATGCTCAATTCATCATTTCCTCACGGCTGTAAAGGTATGAGAGAACGTGACAGAACCTCTTATTTTAGGTCCTTCTTATTCAGCGCTAAACCTCTTGCCTCTTCCCTCCAACATCCATGAATGACAAACGATCCGATTTCTGGAGCCTCTTTCACTCTTCGTAAGTCCTTGAAGATTGATATTGGCTATACTCAACGTCGCCAGACACACCTATAACATTTCTGGTACGGCTCAGATGAATATCTGTTGGTATGCAGTCTCTTTGATTCTCTGCTCAGGAGGAATAGGAGGAATCTCGGGAGGAATAGGAGGTAACGGTGGAGAAGGTGGCGAACAAGGTGGTAACGGCGGTGCCGGACAAGGTCCAACATTCATCGGGAAAATCTGCTTCCCTGAATCGGTAACAATTGGGTTGGATTTGGCCTTGAATGTGCTACAGTTCGGGTCCTGGGCTCATGCTCTCGCAGCCGGCCAGCCATATGCCGACTGGAGTGTTACCATGGCTCTTCCCCCTGCAACAAATTTCCAATATAAATGTGAGTTCCTTCCTTCTCCCCTCTTGCTTTCCATCTAACACTCGCCCGCTCTCAGTTATCAAAGTCTCAAGCAGCGGGTCTGTCACTTGGGAATGGGGACCTAATCGCGTTTACACAACCCCGACATCCGCAGGGTCGACGGTGACGGTGGTGGGAGTTTTTGGGTATGTCTTCACCTCAATGCTCATTAATTCATCCCATCATTAACATCTTCTTGCAGTTCGACTCGAACGAGTCGTACCAGCCCGGTCACTGCAGCGGCAACGGGGGACAGTTCCGTCTCTACCATCACCACCACGACTCCGACTCCCCAGTCCACCGGAGTTTCGGTCACTTTTAGCGAATTCGCGACCACCTCCTCCGGCGAAGTCATCAAGCTCGTCGGGTCAATCAGTGAGCTCGGGAGCTGGTCTCCGAAGTCGGCTATTACTCTCTCGTCCAACAACTTATGAGACGCGGTACAAAAATGTAAACAATGTATATAATTGTAAACAACAGTCTCGATACGCGATCACCTGACGACTATAAATTACTCCGGCGCTTAAGTAATTACTTCGAAAACCGCTCACGTCGCCCGCGTGTCTTCTCGTTCTAGAACTCAACAGAGCTAAATCAGCCTTTATTTATATCTTCGTATCACTGACGGCGTTGTTGCAGTAGGCGTGCGGCTCCAATATTATCTCCGCAATGGGTACTATTACATTTTCGTATTTACAGGGAACGATTCCGCAGAGTGTTAATGGGTACAACTTAACCGAGTTCATGAATAGATTGTTTCATCATAGTCTGCGAGTAGCAATTAGTTTGATACGCAAGGGTTAAGAGTTCCATGCCTTTCTTCCGCTTTGCGCCTCTCCTAGCATACCTTGTCGATCAAACGCATAGCGACTGAAGCGTTCCGCTCCGCCAAAACGCGCTCAGCACAGCTCCAAATATCTGGAAGATCCAAGTGCGTAGCCTCCCAATCTGGGCCGAGGCTGGTGGGTACTGGCCGTACGACAACGCGAGGATCAAAAGAATATGAATTGATCATTGACTCGTCGTACGGCCAGCTCATAATTACCAGGACCTGGAGGTTGGGACAATTCGCGCACACCGCCTTTATAGGAGGGGGTGGGCCTGCATCGGCTACTTCCCAGTACAGGGCGACATGCGTCAGGTGGGGGAGTCTGGTAAGTTTCTTTACGTCGGACTCGGATGCATTGAAGAAAGCTATGTCCAGGTGTGTGACGCTCGATAGCCAAGTCGGGGGAGGGGTGGCGGTGAGCACCGCTGTGAGACAGAATCTCACAGACAGTCGGCGCAGTGGGAGCTGGCTGATTGGGGGAATAGCGGGTGTTGGGAAATTCCAGATCCAAAATGCAAGGGACTGCACTCCGGGGCATAAAGATAGAATGCGAACAGTGTACTCTGCCGGCAAGGAGAATAGAAGTAGAGATTTAACGGCGATCGCAAAAAAGCCAGGAGCTTTCGAATCGCTGAGTTTCAAGAATTTTTCTGCGCTTTTTCGGTTGCGTATTGTCACCAGCTCGTAGGCTACCCAGTCAACCCTACCGAATGTGAGTACTAGCTGGACAAACAGCCAAACTGGGTTGAAAGAGCGCTGACCAGATTCGAACGTGCTGGGCAATTAGACTGAGGTTCAATTTGAGAGCAGCATCTTTGCGATTCAGTCTGATTGCGGTTTCAAAGATCTCGCGCTGTAGTTCTGGGGGTAGAGTCGGCATTTGTAGCTTGCCGGAGCGAGGACAAGCCTCGTTGACCGGCGGGGGAGCTCGGTGTCACTTGGGTAGGGAGGTGGAGGACTAGGGACGGCGTAGTGCAAACAATTGGAAGTGAGGACGAGTATATGGAGGTGGCGCTGGGCTCCTGGGGTAACTAGGACACTGGACGTGAAGAAGCTCCGAAGGAAGATGCCCAAGTGTGCAGCTTCTGTTGGGTTCTGCCGTTCCGGCCAACACAGCTACCGGAAATCCCGGTAGAAAACGGAACGGCCGAACTCGAAACAACCCAGCGCGAGCCCAAGAAACCAAAAAAAAAACGCGTCGATGTGCATACATAGGCCAGAGCCTGAAGGAACAGGAAGAGCCGCGTCCGAGTCGGCAGTGGCCGGTTTGCGATCAATCATTGAATCGGATCAAACTTAAAGTTACCACGTGGACAATTCAACTTGAACCACTTCGTCCACCGCCAGTTATAATGCCCAAAACGCGCTCAACAAAATCACAAAGGCCGTCATCCCACGCACAGGACCCTAGTGAGAAGAAAGATATTCTTATATCCATTAAATCGCAACATATGAACAATATCGTCGCTCGTTCGAAGAACCACGAATTTCGAAATTATCCCATTTCACGGACTGTCGAAAGAATGTGGTATGCATGCTACTCTACCAGTCGTTAATGTCCATTGACGGGAATTACAGGTTGTACGTATCGAGCCCCGACCAAACTCTACGATATATAGCAACCATCAGGTAGAAGGTTTTCGACCGTCGCGAACTTGATGACTTGAAATTTTCGGCAGCCAGGGAAAAGTTCCAGGGGAAATTTCGGATGGGGACTCCGGCCTCGGAAACTCTGACTTCAACAACAAGCTCACGACGACAATTGGTGCGGCGAGCCATGCGTACGAGGTTATACATCTGTATAAACTGGCTCAGCCGCTCCATATCTCTCTTCTTCGTGAAAGGTACAGCGTCTCACCGCCTCAGAGATACACGTACACCCCGAAGCAGTTACTCGACGACGTTAAACTCGAAGACCAGGAAATGTTATTTTGAACCTTGATTTCGATTGACAGAATAACTTGTATCCTGTCGTCTGCAATGCATTTTCAATCCCGTCCGAGGTGAGATCGACGAATTAGCAGGGCCAGAAATACCCGGAATCGTGAATAACCAGGATATGCTAAATGGTCGACCGCGGATTTGTTCCGTAACGGATGGTCAAAGCAATGGACACAAGGAAGTAGACCCCCGTTGAAGCGCAGCCTCTGTTGGACGTCTCAAGATCTCCAGCGGCGACACAATGGACCCTACCGACCATTGTACAGCGTGAAATAAAGGCCTCAAAGCGGAAATGCCATCTTTTGCGATCAAAGCTCGAACACAAAAGCCTTCCGCGTATGGAAACCAGCAAATTGTCCAAGTATCAAAGCGCGCTGGTCAACGGAGGTACAAGAAGCAGGTTGAAACAAACCGAGATTCCCAGCTCCCCACCCACATCCGTCCCTGACCCGTCGTTCCATCCATGTCGCTCACTCTTCTCTGGGACGGTGAAACCCACTACTTCGAACCTCGACCGAAGGTTGCAGGTCGCGGTATCATCCACCACAACGCGCGAATGGAACACAGAATAAACGAGCACGTATACATCCTCCGCAGTGGCATGGAGGGCGCGGAGCCCAGATCCCCGGTCATTCTGAAGATCGCGCGCGACGCGGGGGAAATCGCCGCGCTCGAGCTGGAGGCGTCGCTCTACGCGAATGAATTGAAGAGTCTCCAGGGGAAATACGTGCCGCATTTTTTTGGCATTTATCACGGTGCGGTGGCGGGGTCGCCGGTGGCTTGCATGCTGCTCGAGTATTGCACCCCCGGAAATCTCAGGCTGAAGCACCACGAGAAGAAGTGAATCTCTAAATCCATCTTTCCTGTCCGTAGAATTTATAACGTCGTCTCCCAGCCGGAAAATCATGCTCGCTGCATGCGCCATCCACGCAGGCAAGTGCCTTCGAGTAGTTAGCGGGCGAGAAATACTGACCGCCTCTTTCAGCTGGACTCATGCACTGCGATCTGGAAAACAGCCAGCATTTCGTTATGTTGGGGCCCGACATCAGGATCGTGGATTTCAGCTGCGCGGTTCCTCATAGATGCTACGGCGCAACGCCCGTACTGCATGCCGGGATGGGTGGACCTTCCTCGGAGGGTTGTCGAGAACTCGAGATGCTCGAACGAACCTACGGCATCTTCAGCAGCGAGCCGTTTCCGATTGTCAACACCCCAGCCGTCAATCAGCTGCGGCAAGGGAATCCCCTGCATTTGCTTGCGCGTAGATTTGTTGGCATGATGGCTCTAGATTGAACTGTACAAATATGAATACTAGAGGTTTCGACTAGGAGATGTTCAGTTGAAATATGGCACATCCGGTAATGATTTATCTAGAAACTCTAAAATACATCCTCGATCACTGAGGCGTTGATGCATGGCAGAAAACCGCTCGTGCGTGAGCACCCGTTCCTGCATCCCGAAAATGCGGAGGTGCCGGAGATTGGGGAACATCCCGCTTGCAAATGCATCAAAATGCCGTTCCATGTGCTCCCATTCGTCCTGCACATCCTCTAGAAATGGAATCTCGGCCATATGGATGCCGATGGAAGTAACCGACGGATAGACAGCCGTTTCCTGCTCCGCATCCATCTCCGGCGGGACGGTTGTGAAGAGATAGTAATTAATTTCGCGGAGGGAGGGGCAGCGACCGAGGCACGATGTGAGATGGTACTCGAGTAAGAAGCGTACATGCTTGCCGAACTCGACGACCGTGAGCTGCGGGCCCAGCACCTCCCATAACATGTCCATGCCGCCGGCCGCCAGGGGTGAGTCCACGACCAGGCGATCAAGAGCGGTCAACGACCAGCGGACCACAATATGCCGGATCAGGAGCGCGCTTGCCATGCTGAGGCGCAATGTGCGGAGGCGCGGGAGGGAGATGCGGGCTGCACCAAGGCCATGGAACGGCGTGAAGTTGGGTCTGGCGACGCCGACGAAGAGGTATTCGAGGTTCGGGGCGGCGGCCAGGACCGTGGTAAGCGAGTTGATGCCCCCCGAGCGGGCTGCCTCGGCGTGGTTCCACCAGTCCAGTCTCTTTAACGAAAGTAGCGGTGGGCAAGTGGCGTCAAGTCGAATCGCAGGCTTCGGAACGGGGACGGCCGGTACAGTGGTCGGACAAGCACCTCGAGATTAGGATATAAGCTCAGAATTTCGGTCGACGGAATGGGGCCGGGGGCTTTCAGTGACGGTCGACGTGTAAGGCAGGATTGCCCGTTGAACCTGCGAAGTATTAGAAGAAACCTTATCTTTCTCTGAAGAAACGGACCCATCGTCCATATTTTGCATGCGTTACAGTGTCGCCCGCCCAGATATTGTTCGCCAGCTTCACGTTCCGATAAAGAAGCGATATCGACCAGGCACGCCAATTGCGACAGACTAAAACAACGGCGGTGTACGGGCTGCCCCCGTCTCCCTCGGACGCGGTGCCAGGAATGGGCTGGAATGCCGCATGCGAGACGGTGTATGTACGATCCTCCAGTCTCGCGAATATTTCAAGCCAGAGCTCGGTAGGGAGAGTTTCGTGGTGAAGCAGCGACATCGTTGCCTAATGAGTACTAAGTAGAAGCCAAGGAAAATAAAAACCAATGTGATGGTTGCCTTATCTTATCTACACCGCCATGCATCATCTCTGAGTCTCTGATTCTTCCTCTGATTCCCAACCTCTTCCTATGCTGAGCTCAGCTTTGCTTTGCGTTCGACGCATGCCGGCACGCAAATATGTAGCGTGAGTCAATCACCAGGTATCGGCTCAAAATAAGCCCAGGAAGCGCCGAAAAATCGCATAAATACTGTTCGAGTCACAAGTTTTTTATCAACAATGTCTCGTTCCTTCCCCTACCTTGTTGTCGCGGCGTTCTCCAAAGGTCCATTCAATGGCAATCCCGCCGCCGCCGTCTTCATCGACGAGAACCTCGAAACAGACACGCTCATGAAGATAGCGGCGAATCTCAACCAGCCCATAACGTCCGTCATCGGACCGCAGATACCGTCCGCCGACAAGACGGCCGCCGCGTTTAGCATTCGCTGGTTCACGCCTACCTTCCATGAGATCCCGATTTGCGGTCATGGGACGATGGTGGCTGCTCGGGCAATCTTTGAGAAAGGTCTCGTCGCGGATTCCGTCGAGGTCATTGAACTGCATACCAAAACGGGTGGCGTGATGAAAGCACGAAAGGTCGGAACGGATGGCGTCGGTATCGAAATTCGACTCCCATCTGGGACGTTGACGGATGTCTCGTCTGAGGAGAGACCTAAGATAGTGGCAGCTGTTTCCAAGGCGTTTGGCCGGAACGTCGCAATCAAGTACATCGGCGCTGGCGGCAAGGGGTTCGAGAACTACGTCATGGTCGAACTAGACGAGCAGGAAAAATTGGGAAAGAGCGAGGTCGATGCCGTTGCCCTGGTGAGTCATCCATGGCCAGAGTCTTGATGAGTCGAGCTCATTCGTCGGAATCCCAGCTTGATACAGGGTACACTATAAACGTGATCACAACGGCCTCGTCAAGCGGTGAAGAGCTGTTCGTTTCCCGCATGTTTGCACCTGCGGTGATTCCGCCGCCATCCGAAGATCAGGTTTGTGGGTCGGCGCATTGCTTGACAGGCCCATACTGGCACCAAAAGAACAGCCTTGCGACAGACCAAGCATTCGACGCAAAAATGGTCAGTTCTCGTGGAGGAGACTTGAACGTGTTCTGGGACCAGACGGCCGCTGTGATTGCACTCAAGGGTGAAACATTTGTCATGGCTAGAGGGGAGATATATGTTTAAATGGAGAAGAGCGGAAATGACTGGAGTAGTGTCGTTGAAGATTGACCGTGTTCTTGATGAAAGCAACTGAACAAAATGCGCCGAGTAAAGTTCGTTGGGGGGAGAAGTAAACGAGAAGTCGATTGAACAAAGTACGACAGCTCATTGAATAGCTCAAGGCTTCTCCAGTTCCGCCACCAAATCCCGAAGCATTTGTCGCTCCTCCTCCTGATACTTGACAAACTTGCTCGGCCCCATTGCTTCCACCAGCTCTGCCGTCTCCTCAGCAAGCCGACGCGCCTCGTCTACCTTGCTGCCGCCCTGTTTCCATAACGCCTCGATGATCCTACGCGTCGTCCCGAGCGCCTGCGGCGAGTCGATCCCCAGTTTCTCGTGCTTCTGCATCCACGGTAGCACTTCGCGCTCCAGCCGCTCTGCCTCCGCATACTCTCCGTGCTTCAGCTTGAACTCAGCCAACATGTTCAGCCACAGTACGCGCCGGTCTCCCTCCGACGTCTCGAGCATGATGCGCAACGTCTCGGCCTGTTCGGGGGCGTCCAGGTATTTCTGCATCGTCTGGATGCCCAACATGAGACGCGACCACTCGGGGTAATCGGCGACGTGCAGCAGCACCGGAGCCGCAGCGGCTTTGCGAGTGGCGAGGCGCGCTTCGAGGAGGGAAAGCAAGAAGGCGAACTTGGCGGGCACGGAGAGCGTTCCGTCAAAATCCATGTCCTCTAGTTCGGAAGGATTGTAGCATGTGAGGAAGTTGCGGCCGGAGGTGAATGGGAGATCGCGCCAGAATGGGGTGTCGGGAACATCGTAGTCCCACTCGAATTTGGGCTGCTGTTGCGCTGTATCTTTAATGTCGGCCATTGCACTGTGGTGGTGGTTGGACTTTAACGTGCGCAAGGGTCAATGATCGCCGCAGCGTTGGCAACAAGCAGCCGAGTCTAACCGAGCATATGCATGAGTCGATAGGAGTCGATAGGCCAAAGTTCGCCACAGAGCTTGGTGTCGCCCGACATGTCCAACGGCGACAGCGACCCAGAAGTTTCTAGAGAAACTTTGAAGAAAATGCAATGGAGTCGACTGAAAGTGGATTGCGTTGGGAATGACGTGCTTTAGGTCATACTTATGTTGGAGATGGCTGGGGATGGCTGGAGATTTGAGTAGTCCAGCACCGAGTAAAATTCAAATTGCCTGCATGAAGGAGGAGGACGAGTTGAACCGCCCGCATAGTACAGGACATCAAGGATCTTCCGTCCAATACAGAATGAGTCGACAGGAGGCATATATATATTCAAACGGCGCTCCACGCAATCCTGGGACCGAGTGACACCGACAATACATAACAGGTTGGCGCCGTCCATATTCCAGCTTCGGGAATTGCGTTTTAATGGACTGAGGAGGGCAGGAGGGTCGGCGTGTACCGTATTGGTAATCCATGATCGGGAATTGTGTTTTAATGGTTTGAGGAGGGCAGGACGGGCGAGAGTTGCCGGGATCAGGTGACTGTAATGGTTAGGAGGGCAGGGGGTCGGCATGTGCCGTGTTGGTAATCCATGATTCACAAACAGGATTTATCCTGTATGTGCCTATTTGGGGGGAGTCTGAGGGGGGAGGACCGAGAATGTCGCCTTTTCGTCACATGACTTGCATTTATTACCATTTGGAGCTACGAACCAAATAAGGTACAGCAAAGTAACACTGCTTCAGCTCCAACCGTGCCACGGCTGTTTGAAGCTTCATATCCACATCCTCTAAAATCATGAAAATAATACAGGGGATGTAAGAAGGAATATGAAAGCTTTCTATGTACTCAGAATTTCAAAACAAACTTGGTACTTCTTGGGACTTGGATAACACGGTGTGGTCTGCCATCTACCACCAGGTCAGCATTATTCAGCTTGTTTATGACACTCCTGCCCATCACTTTCTGTGCTTGGACTCCTGGAGTACTCAAGGCTGTAGCAATATCATATGAGTAAGATGTCCTCAGTCGCACGCAGATCATGGTAAGACTCAATCTATTAACCTGTAGAGATATCATATGAGTAAGATGTCTACAGGTGAGGTAAGTATATGCTGTAAGAAGAATAGGTAAGATAAACAAGATGTGCCTCCGCTTTGCTCCAGCATAGGTGCCGACCGGATTACCGAAATAAATGTGACGGCGCATTGAAAAGGAATTGAAAAGGCTACTTTATTCATGGGAGAATCTACAGTAATTCAAATAGGTGCCATAGCTCCGCATTCATGGACCGCAGTTTCCCACATGTACGATACCAGATAACAGTTGGAATTCTGTTGACCTTTTACTACGCTCTCACTCAGCCTGCTTGTGTGTTAGCTATTGAAATTAACACGAACCTTGAGTCTGGGCCGCAAAGCAAGTCGAAACCACCGTGTGGTTGTCTACAGTGTGGATGGAACAAATAGAAACCACAAAGATCAGGTCAGCATGTCTGAAGTGGAATAAGAAATGAGGAATAACACACTGATGATGCCGACCGCCATTTGAGTCAAAAACCTTGAGAAGAATAAACCATGGTGCTGGCATGTTAGAAACGGTGATGGGGCGGCAGGATGTGAGGTTGAGAACTTGAGTGGTGTGTCTGTGGATAGCGGATATGACAAAAATCTCATACAAGTATGTCACTGTCACCTTCGAACTCAATGTGGTACTGGAGATGCAGACACGTCGGCTTGATCGGGGGAACACTCTAATTGGATCATAACAATTGGCTCTATTAAATGTGTTTGACTCACCGAACATATACGGTCAAACTGGGTGGATTGAGCTGCAGGAAGATGGTTGTGAAGGAATTTAGAGTGAAACGTAACTCACTTTGTGTAGCACCTGATTCACAAGAAATCAAACATCGAATAGATGTGGATATGTTGTGTCTGCGAGACATTCTACGCACGCGCAGGAAGCTGGATCTGGGTGTTGGTGAATGACTCTGGGTTGGAGGAAGTGAGGATGAGCGACGGCATACCAAAGACTCTCCGGGGCACGGAAAATCTCACAAAAAGAGTTCAACATGGCCCCGCACGTGATTAACACAAGGTGTAGTGTCGAAGAACTTGAGTTCAGCTGGCAGTGATGAGGGAAATCAAAATAAATGAGTAAGAAATGCACAGCGAGAAACTCCTACCATCACAATTTACGAAGGAGCGGTTAAGCTGCCCATCACAGACCTGGATTGCTTTGGTAGCCTAAAAGTAAAAATCAGGGCCAAAAAAAAGTAAATGTAATGAGCTGACCGGCCGAGTAAAGGGTGTATGAAGTGGGCAAATTGATCTGATTGTCTGCTCTGCGGTGCGAGTAGTCACGCAAAACATCAACAGAGTATTTTGGCAACTCACTCTAGTTCTGGTTGTTGTTCTCAGTATGGCTTGGAAATGTGAGAACGTGGAGAAAAAGGGAAGCATGAGAGAAGCTCTCATGTTCATGAGGATGTTCCAGCCTGCTACCCATCGCCCCTCGCCCCTCGCAGTCAATCAAAATGGAAACATCAAGGCCATTGTTGACTTGGAAGTGTCAGCAGGAGCCATTGCGTCCAGATTTTTGAATGTCTTGTGCCGCTCGAAAAGTCTCACACATGTTGTCTGTCTTGAGAGATATCTCGAGGGTCTTGAGGGTGCCAAGGCAGCGGGTAGTAGCTTGTGCTGGACCTTTATGAGTAGCGAAGCAATGTCACAGGTTTGAATCTTGATACTTGAGATGCTTGTCAGGATGCCTTGCAGCAACCTGATGCTGAAATAGTCCTTCAAGTCTGTGTTGCGAGCCTTGAAGCCCAGTTGCCAGTGAAACTCTCAATTTTCTGTATAGCTGCGACCAGGCCCTGAACTTGAAATGGGCACCTTGAACAAAGGGTATATCAACATTGAGGATGTTGTGCACTTGATTGAAGAAAGAGCTTCGTGTGGAGGATGAAATTGAAGGCAGACAGTAAGGAAAGCAGAAGATAATGGGGGAAAGAACAAAGGAAGGTCACCTTGGGAAGCGAGCTTCTTTTGAGTGGCCCTTGAGCGCTGGAAAGTAGGCTGCATGATGAAGCGGCATGTCGGAAGCTGGGCCGGCCAGAGCTAAATTGTGATTTGGGAGGTCTTCCAGACATAGCCATGGGAAGAAAACCAAATCGAATTCGGTGAGGTTGGAGCCAAGGCTGTAGGAGAGGTGGTGGTTGAGAAAAATACCGCAAATTGGGGTGATGGTAAAACCCGTTCATACTGATACAAGGCATCTGCTTAATATATGAGGTATGAAAAGGCCGCATTAGAAAACACAGAAAGCCCAGAACAGAACAGGTTAGCCCAAGAGAATGAGCAAAAAAAAGCGAAAGGAGGATATGAAGGAACTGCCGGCGAGATACGTGGCCTCTCGGCTGCATGATTAGAACCATGCTGTGCTGTGGGCAGCAGCGACTGCGATCCGCTGCGTCCTGTCAAAAAAAAGCTGCACACAGGTCAGCTGTTTGACAGCAAATGAAAAGGCAGTGTTGGAAAGCGGAACAGAAGGGGTTAATCGAAGAGCAAAAGCAGAGGAAAAACAAAAGGAGAAAGGCTACATGGGGATACAGCACAGCCGAACGAGTAAAATCTTAAAGAACGATTAATGTACCCTCAGTCGCACGCAGATTGTGGTAAGACTGAGGGTCATTGTCGGGCCATCCTCAGCTCAGATATAGTGAATTTCTCCGCTTTTCTCTGGTTCTTGACTTGACCACCAGCAGGAGTAGTCTGATAGTAATCACGGTCCGCTTGTTGGCGGACCGTCAGATTATGTAAAAGTGTGGCTGTGCCAACTCGAGTCCTTTCCTTTGTATGGCAAGCAATACAACTGGAATATATCTCAAAATATTCTCCCGGGTTCGTGAGGCCAACCGGATAATATCCTTCAGCGAGAGTTAAGCTTTTTACCCCGCCAATCCTTCAGAACAGGATCAACCTAAAAAATGATTAGCTAATCTATGGTTCACAAACTCGTCCGGTATCGTCTAGATAGCTGCACCAATTGCTTAGCTGTAAGGGAAGGACTGTCTCATTGGGGAATTTTCTATATGGTCAAATATTTGCAGAATTATTGCCTCTGAAGGTGTCCGAGAGCAAGGCCGCAAATATTGATCGGTCAGCCAACAAGATGGTCGTGTTTACTAACAGACCCTATATTGATACTTACTTGTTTGTCATCAATATAGGTATCTGTTACAGAGACTATAGCAGGAGTGGCGATGTGTGACTTTGTGAGCTGGAACAAGGCCGGAAATATTATCCTGGGTTGGTATGTGCATGTGTCGTCTTTTACACAACTCAGGTGGCTAACTCGGCCATATTTTTCATCTTCCTTCTACAATCACTGTATTCAATTACTTTTACCCTCATAAATCGTGTCAATGGGTCCTGGAACTGAACATTAACCTCCACAGTTGCAACAGTGGGTCAAATGGCCAGTGGGACAGCACCATATGCATGCAACAATCCCGTTTTCGACGTGTATACATCAACACATGGACAACATGATGTGGCCTCAGATTTGTGCTGCTTGCCTCAACAGCTTTATGCTTATGCTTACAATGTGTTCCAATGATCCTCGGCATGATGGCAAGCTTTTTTTTCACCTGCATTTGCCTGCTTGCATGCCTCAATATCCGGATCACCAGGTGACACTCTCGCATGCATCACCAAATCATTACTCAAACCTTCATGTTGCGATAGTAGTGTTCTACGACATTGTACATTTTATCTGGGTCAATTCTGGGCTGTCACAACCATAGGTTTTCATGTTTGTGACCTCCCACTGCATTGTGTTTTCCTTGTACATATTTTAGCTGCTGGTGTACTCCAATCTATTCCAAATCCAATCAAAATTGTTTGATTTAATCTCTGTACAGCAATTTAACTATGACTTGAGGTCCCACTGAGTTCTCTTGAATCCTCTCATTCTCTTTCCTTTTTTGTATGCTTTTTTGTGTTTTCTCATCACAAGACCCTGTACAATGAAATAAAAACCCCAACCGTTGCACCAATTTTAGAGGGTTTTTCAATGTTGAGCATCTACCTTTGAGTCACGTAAATGTCGAACAGACAACTTCATTAACTCGAAAATGTTGTGAAGTCCACGGAACCGTACAGTCTTGTGTGAATGACATGGATATAGGTCCGTTCCAGTTTCTAGATTTGGGTTTAGAATTTTTGTATGCTTGTTGATGTAAACTACAAATCATAACTACGGTAATGTAACTGTTTGTGACCCGCCGCTTGCCGGCCTCTTACTATCATTGGGAAATGTGTTTTAATGGTTTGAGGAGGGCAGGACAAGCGGAAGTTGCCGGGATCAAGTGACCGATGAGGTCGTCCATATACTTAAGGTTAAACATATGCATTATTTTTTACGGAGACCTGGAACCTAAGTCGGTCCCAGGAATAAGGATGTGAGTCATAGAAGGCGTAGTTAGGATACGGAATTGGGAATGGCGGAAAAGCCGGCGGATGTACCGGAGCATTTCGACATTCCATGAGCCACTCAGCGGTCGCCGACTGTGAAGGTCCTCTCGGACTACCGAGAGCCGCTAAAGTAAGTAACGGCGAGGATACTTTCGCTGACACACCAACCCTAGACTGACACATGCATTCTTGGCATGGACGCGCGTTCCGGCTCGTCTATGTAATCCTCGCAGCGACTCTGAATTCCCGACTCTCGGAATATCGCCGCTGACGAAGGCCAATCGAGGTATAAGTATGTTCGAGGTCGTCGAGCAGCTACATCAACTTTCACACCTCAAACAATGTCCTCCTACGTTATTACTGGCGCTTCCAGGGGAATCGGCGTCTGGGGATTCACTTTATCTCCCTTATCGTTGAAACTAACGTCTTTTATTTAGCTTGAATTCGTCAGGCAGCTGAGTGCCAACAGCGAGAACAAAGTCTTCGCCCTTGTTCGCAACAAAGCTACGGCCATCAAGCTCAAGAATTTGGCCAGGAATAACATTACAATCCTCAAGGCGGATGTTACTGATGGGAAGGTTCTTCAGGTATGTGTCCTGGGCTACAGTCTCCCGTCGAAGCTGACCTTTATATGCAGCTTGCAGCTGCCGAGGTTTCAAAAGCCACTGACAACAAATTGGACTATTTGATCAACAACGCTGGTGCGTCTACGGACCCAGGGCTGACCCTAGACCAATTGTGAGTCCAGTTTCCCCAAAAGTAAAAACCACCTATGTTTCAACCCAATTTAGCCCCAGCCCAGAGGCCGTCGAAAAAGATCTAGTGGAAAATGTATGATATGGCTTTACCTGATTTTATCTCACATTAAATCTATGGATCTAGTTCAAATCCAATGCCGTCAGCGTAGTCCACAGCACCAACACATTCCTTCCGCTTCTCAAGAACGGCTCAACCAAGAGAGTGCTCACTTTGGGCAGTGGTCTTGGGGATCTCGATCTGACTCTAACGTCGGGAACCACCTCCCGGGCTGGCTACTCGATTGCCAAGGCTGCCTTGAACCTGGTCGTAGCCAAGTACGCTGCTCAATACAAAGCCGAGGGCTTTGTATTCCTATGCATTAGCCCGGGAGTCGTGGACACTTCAGCCGACGCCACGTCTGAGCGTCAGTCACTTTCCTTTCTCTTCTTCGATGCTGCATCCTAACTTGATTCTCGCAGCATCCGCAGGAACTGTCGCCGAAAATACCTCGCTATTCAAGACAATCGCCACAAGCCTACCAAACTTCAAAGGCCCCATCACTCCTGAGGAATCGGTCAAGTTGCAGTTGGAACTTTTGAACAGGTGGACTGTCGAGGAGACTGGCGCGTTCGTTTCCCAACACGGGAATAAAGAATGGGTATAGTGATTATTAAAATTGAAATACACGAAGCTTTTGTATAGGTCCGACGTACTCGTTCATACAAGGATACCTACCTACTTCCAATTCGATTCCTCTCGGCTCTGCGAGAAAAAAAAAAAAATTGTACGTTGCAAACGGCAGTTTGGTGTGCCCACTTGATGCAGTGCAAGCTGCCAAAATGCGGTCCAGTCTACGAAAGACGTGTTTGTTTTAAACAAAGCGGACAGCCCAAATTACGGTGAGAAGAGATTGTCGTTGGCTAGTATACAACAAAGAGATTCGCTACAGATCCAATATAAATAGCAAAGGTAAATATTCAACGAGCTACTTATCCGCACTCATTCCACTCTGCGTCAGAAACCCGGATACCCCTTCTCAAAAGCCGATGCCTCCACTCCCGCAGTTCGCCCTGCACCCCCGCCGCCTGTGTCAACCCGTCGTCCAACCCGTCGGGTTTACCTGCCAGAATCAGACAGAAATCGAGTATATTTCATGATATTAAATATAACATGACTACTTCTCCACAATCTCAACCTTAAGTATTATCAGTGTTCACCTCAATTGGGTGATTTTCCGTAAGGATAGAAATATGTTTTTGAGTAGATGTATAAATTTTGTTACCATATAGAGGCAGCTGTCAGGACCCCATCGTCCTCAGATCTCATTACGGCGTGGTTCAGAGGCTTTCCAGAATATAATTTATCTCCAGTCTGGAGAGGGGTCTCTCCCCCCTCTCCAGATTTTATTAGCCTCGAATAAACAGTTTCAATCCTCTTTCGTCAGCGCTGACTACGGTCCGACTCGTTCCGCGGCCGGATCGGATTCAGATTCGCTCACTGGCATACTCGATGACGAATGACCTCTGGACGACCCGGCTTTTCTCTACCGTAAATATACTGCCTCAGCTAAGGCTCCAACCGTTTCCATTTATAAATGTTTATACACAGTTTTAACCGTTTTCGTTTCCATTTAGTTTGCGCAGGGGTCCAAACGGTTTACAAACCGTTTTTACACGGTTTAAACGGTTGTGGAAACTCAATCCGCTGACAGTGGAATTACTGGTGGAAATCTGACAACTTCTTGCAACTAGAAGTGTCTCTTGACCCTTTCTTGCTCCTCTAAAACCGTAAATGATCGGGTCCTGGTCATGAAATGCTCAACTGGCGGGATCCATCCAAATACGGCAATTGTTGATGTGATTGATGGCTCGGCATTGATGCGCAGTGCAGCTTGCGCTCTTCGCAGTCTGAACTCAACAATCACCTCAACTCCTCTGCTGAGTGCTTTCAATGAGTGTACTGTCACTTAACATGTCAGGTTACCACCCGTGTTGAATTCAAGTTGAATTTCTTGATTCAGCGCACATCAAGACTCTGGTTGCAGTGTGCACCCTGCATGCAGTGTCAATTAATATTGTAGTGCTCTGCTGCCGGAATGTGCTCTGTTTTGGCGAAGGTTCTTTGCAATTCCCACAATGATAAGAGGCAATACTTGAAAGAATAAAGACCAGACAGCTCGATACATCCACTGGTTCGGAAAAATCCGTGGAAAATACCGTTTATAAACTGTTTTAAACGGTTTATAAACGTTTTCTAACCGTTTCCGTTTAGTTTACGGGGATCCATAAACGAAAACTAAATGGTTGGAGCCTTAGCCTCAGCACCTTCAGCCACCGATGCAAAGCCTCAAAGTAGCCCTCTGCCTGGGTGGGCTTAAGCCAGGACAGTTGTGTTTGGATCAGGCTGCGCCCGGCATGTGTGCCGCTTGCCGGCTTCCATCAGTTCATCGAGATACCCAAATACCCAACAGATACTCATAGGTACTCTTGCGGGAACACCACAGAATAGATGTTGAGAATAAATCTTGTACGGCAGCATCACTGGCACCCCCTCAAATATGCTGAAAATATTTTCTATTCTTACGGAAAGTCACCCATTATCTCTGATGGCTTGCGATTTCAAAATAATACTGATCTAAAATAGAGAAATTCCGACCGGAAAAAGCTCCCGTGAACTAGAGTCTAAACCTGTGTATATAAAAGACAGAGACTTCTCAACGAACACATAAGGAGACGAGCACTGTTATTAACAAGTACCTAAAAGACAGAGACTCTAAGGTACTGTGAGCTTTAGTGTGTAAGTAAGTGAATGTGTGGATGTACTTACCCTCAGCGAACACGTAAGGAGACAAGCTAAGGGTGAGGGTGTACTTAATTGACAGATATATATAAAGGATCCGAATAAGAAACCCGAGAAGGAAAGATGTCTGAAACTGAAATGGAACGAGATTGTAAAAGAAGTACCGTAATTTAACAAGATAGCCGTCAGTAGAACTGCTTGCTCAGAGATACTCAATGCGTGAGGTCACAATCACGTGTCCTTGATCACAATAGGGTGTTTCACGCATTCTGATTTCAGCCCCAACTTGACACCGATTTCGACCCCAACTTGGCCCCAACTCGACCAAGTTGGGGTCGAGGTCGGGACTCAAGTTGGGGACTGATGTGTGAATGCCCATCAGTCCGAGATCAACTTGAGTTGGCATCAAGTTGGCATTCTCGCATATCCAAGGTGCGTTAAGCGAAGTTGGGGCACGAAATCGGGTGCCAAGTTGGGGTCAAGTTGGATGTCAGATCGTGGGGTTAAGCACAATTTGACATCCAACTTCGAAATCGGCCTAATTTCAGGTTCCAACTTCGTCTTGAGTTGGGGTCCAAGTTGGGGCTCAAAGCGGGCCTCAAGTTGGGATGTGTGAAACACCCTAATGACTGGTCTGGAAATCGGCCCGAGTTTCGGCCGAAAAAACCGCGGGTTTACGGGTCGGGTAGGCGGGTTTTACAGGTTCAACACTCGGTCAACCCGTACCCGTACCCGCTATACCCCAGGTACAAACCCACGGGTGAACCTGCATACCCGTGACCAACCCTACGTATGGGGTTGTGGTTAGTTTCTGGAGAGCAGGAAGGGGGGAGAGAAGGAGAGCCATAGCTGTAATGTACAGACTAAAGGTTATGGAGCTAGCGAGGGACACTAGCCAGGGACACCTTTGGCTCTAACCCCTGGCTGGCAATACACCTTGTGAGGGGTGTTTGCCTAGGCAATTTTTGGAATTTGGGGCGGCCTGAATGCCCGGAAAATGGCCCTTTTTGCCAGCTAGGCAATCTGTAAATATCCGCGCAAAATGGGGGCAAAATGGGAGCAAAATGCCTGCCATCAAAATAACTTGGCCTTATTTGATCGCTGCACCTCCTCCCTAGACTTGCAGGCCAGTCGACGTCCACAGCGGTTGCAGAGAGAACCGGTGCTATGGACAAATTAGTATAGAGAGCAAATAGATACAATATCAGAGCAAACAGGATGGGACATCAAACAACAGGTAACCTTGTGGACAGGTCTAAGTCAGGGAAGGCAGGTCGTAGTATCACATATGGTTTTGCACTGTAAAGAGCAACAGCCGGCTGAATTACAGAAGTGATGGCTGTCAGAAAACAATGTAGAAAATGTGAATTACTAAACCTGATTCCTTGTACAAGTGTACTGCCTAAATGTGTTGCCCTGTCTGCTTCCCTTGGTGTGCTTTTCCCCTTAGAACCAGCACTGGAGATGCGACGATGACACTGACATTGTTTGGTAGATGGCAAGATAATCGGTCTTGTTGGGTACGGACGGTGATTTGAATGTGATGGCTTCTCTCTGGGCCTGTCTTCTACAGAGTAGTGCTCGCAAAAACAGTGATCCTAATTGAGGAAGCTTGGAATTGTGGCACCGGGTCCAGTGAGGAGGGACCCTGCTGATGGAGGTGTGGGAGGTGAGACGCCGATGAACGAGCAAATGTAAGAGATGTGGCCTGTCTCCGGCTGTGGGGTGAGGAGGAGGGTGCACAAGAGGTACAATGTTATATCCGTGTCGGAAAAGGCCAGAAGGACGGAAGACCGGAAAGACGTAAAGGTTGGAAAGACGGATAGGGCCGTAAGTGATACCACGTAGGAGATTGGGTACACCAACTAACTTGGCTCGACAACGAAGGAAGCAGAAGTCAGACCACGGAGCAATGCAGAGGCAAAGCACGTTAATTTTCAACTAAAGATACAGTAGAACATAATACGTATTTATACTAAATACGGAGATAAGTCTAATGCGGAAAGAAGTATGTAAAAGACAATAAGTACAGAGAAAGACAATAAGAACAATAAGAGAGAAGCATAGTTGCATAAGTCATATGTTTGATTTGGGGAACACTCAGAAAACCTTCATTGCGAAAACCCCAAGGTTTGTGCATCAACGGAACTAGCCAGACACAACGGGAAAGTTGGATAGGACGCAACGGCCGTAAAGTAGGCCGTAACCGGAAAGGCCGTAAACAGCCGCAAAGGAACCGGAAAGGATCAGAAAGTGCATGGTCGTAACATACGAGGTCAGAGAAGGCTGGGAGCACCCCTTTAGATTGAGTGAGAGTGATACAGTAAGTGGGGGAAACACCCCGGAAGCTACTTCTGCAGGCTGGAAGGTACTGACTACTCCTACTAAATGCACTCCCTTTTATACCTCCTTGATGACTTCCCATGTTTCCAGAGGTGCCATGCGGTGAAACGGTGCACTTGATATATGACTAGAAATAGCTTAGATTCGGGCTTGCACAAAACAACCACAAAACCACCACTACAACAATCTATTCCTCCAAAGATGTAAGTGCTTCTCTTTGTGGGTTCGGGTCCGGGCCATAGTATGTGACCAGCGGGTTTGGAACAAACACAATTCGACTGCTAGACTTCAACAACGCGCTAGCACTACGCAGCTGCCAACAACAATACCGCTAGCACCTGGGATGGTCTGGGGTTTATGGGTTGGATACAAGGTGGCTGGATCGCTAGATCAAGGGCACCAGGGCAGAGTATGTAGGTTTGTGAAAATCCTCGCAATGGGGTACCCAAAGACTATTGAGGCTAACAACAAGGGACTTCAATCCTCAAGCGACAAGGCAGTCCTTAAGCCGCTGACCTATTCCTTAACCAAGAACAGGAATGTTTCCACTTTGTATTGGCAATAGACACTATAAGCGTCCAGCTAGCGACCCAACACACTACGACAGCGCTTCCGTCAATATTGGGATGAAGGCGAAGCAACTGACAAGTTACAGTCGGTCTAGAGGTGGGGCACCTAGCCCGTCTTCTTCTTAGTGGGCTCAAGTCAACACACAATCACCTAGCAGGCGATCCAACACACTACAATAATATCGGGGTGAAGGCAAAGCTGCTAGTGCAATGGCTAGCTGGTTCTCAAAGAGAACACCCTTGGTTTTATATGTGAAGACTCCTCGAGTCAACAACAGGAACCTCAACTTAAGATCTCGACATGTCCAGAGTCAACAGTATTGATTCCAATAAAGCTACTACTTGTGAAGTGTGTTACAATCTCCACTAGCAACCTGAGACCACCTGCACCAACTTCGTACAAAGTCAGGGTGTAATAATCTGAGGTTCTAGCCTGCTCTGTGCTCCCTTTATACTACTGAGGTCCATGGTACATGTGATAAACAGAATGAATAATATAAATGAGTGAAAATAATGTGATGGGTACAACAGCCAATGAAACGACTGCTGTTTGGTTTTATGATGGGTTTATGCCAAGCAGAACAGCCACACTGATCTGCTAGCGTCCATTTATGGGTATCGTGAGTGATTCCTCAGCCTGCCGCATGCTGCCGGAACCTCTATCCTGACGAAACGGAGTTGAATCCGGCGCCTGGAGTCATCTAGCACAAGTCAGAGCACTGGCTAGCAGTTCGTTAACCGTTACTGCATTTATGGTGACCTGCACATCCGCACCAATAGCCTGCTAGTTATTCCTTTACTGTCTACTTGTCTCTGTTTGTGACTCGCAACCGTGTTGCGACAGTCACGTGCCCGTATCTGTGTTTCAGGTCTAGGGTCGATCACTAGTGGGCCACCGCATACTAGCACCCTTGTTAGAAGGCTGCTAGCACATAGTTTATTACCCTTTAGATCTCAGACTTGCCGCTCGTACCTCCTGCTAGCGTATTCTCAGTACCACTCTCTTGTGTCTCGCTTCCTAGGTGCTAGCACCTTGACTGTGTAGGCTTATAGTTATTTCCCTGTGGTTTGTGCCTTCAGACTGTACTAGCGTGTCACCCTAGTCGTATCTGATGCTACAACCAGCAGCTTGGGCTCACTCCAGTTCATCTTTATATCACCTAGCCAGAGTCCTGAGTGCTAGTAATAACACTTCAGAAGTGCTAGCGCTTTCCCGTTGTATAAATACTGGTCCTAGGAAATCGCAAAATAGCACTAGATGCCACGCGCTCTTGTTACGGTGTTTCAACAGAAGGTCACTCACCACCCACACATTGTAGGAAGGAGTCAAGAGTACAGTCCCGAACGGTCATATCCTGCTGATGATGGTGCAAGAGCGAGTTCGAGTGGTGGAGGAGGCAATGTGGATGGTGGGGAGAGTGTTGGTCTCGCTCGGAAGCTGCTTCAGGTAACATAGAATCCTGTTTAGGAAGATCTGTCGCGTATCTTGAAGCTCGTTCTGTCATGGTGCAGATGGTCTGCAGGGGCCATGAGGCAACGAGCGGTGCATAGCATGCTTGGAGACCTCACAGTGTGCAGTCGGATTGCACCGCACACCCTCTGCGGTACCTCAGCAGTGGGAACTCACCGTGGCCTATCAACTCTCGCTGTTGAATCACACTGTGCTGGTACCTTTGGATGCCTGCAGTCAGATTGCACTGTGTGCCCCGCACACCCTCTTCTGGTAACCTCAGCGGTGGGAACACACCGTGGCCTATTTGACTCTCGCTGTTGAATCACACTGCAACCGCTACTTTTGGACCCTGCAGTCGGATTGCACTGTGTGCCCTCTCTGGTAACCTCAACAGTGGGAACACACCACAGCCTATTTGACTCTCGCTGTTGAATCACACTGCACCGGTACCTTTGGATACCCACAGTCAGATTGCACCATGCACCCTCCCTGGAAACCTCAGCAGTGGGAACACACCATGGCCTATTTGACTTTCGCTGTTGAACCCTGCAGTTGGATTGCACTGCAGCCTATTCCTTTTGGACTCTCACTGTTGAATCACACCACGGTGTATTCTTTTTGGACTCTTGCTGAATTCCCCTGGCTGTTTGATCACACACTACTGCCCCTTGATGCCCACAGTTGGATTGCACTGCGCACCCTGTAACCTCGGTGGTGGGATCACACCAGGGCCTATTATGTTTGAACCCTGGCTGTTGGATCACACTGTGCTGCTGCCACTCAATGCACGCAGTTGGATTGCACTGTGCACCCTCTGGTATTGCCCAGTATGCTGACATGTTTATTCAACTTTATTCTTCCCCATGTGTGACGGGGTACGGATGGGACGCTGCTAGACGACACCGTGCGAGGACAATACTGTATATAATTCTACTTAATGTATATGGCAGCATGTGAGTAGTTGATCCGGGAGTCGGAGATCTACTTGGAGGGAACACCCCGCCCCGGACCTGCTGGATGCCTGAGCATGCGTATAACTGCTCCACGGTCTCGGTGCTGCAGAGTCCCCATCCAAGGGTGACATGGGCCCTAGATGAAGGGTTACAACACGGGGAGGGCCCGAGTCAGCACCTCCCATCACACCTAGCTGCGCCGGACGCGATGTCCGTGCACGCTTACCTCCAGCCTGGCGAGGTCTACAGAACCCGCATCACACCATAGATAGTCTCAGCAAGATACTCTCTTTCTGCTGCGCTGGCCACTCCAACCCCTCTGCACACCCTACTTCCCCGCAGCCCAGGGATACCTTGCCGCAGCTCACAGGGCCCTACCCGACCCCCTGGGTATTTTTATATAGTCACGGTTGCGGAGGCAAACCACCGCCTCCAAACCGTACAACCCAGGGCAGTGATTGGTCTGGATTCAGAGGCAGTGCAATGACTGGGGCCAAAATTGACCAACCAACAAAAGAGAGATAAACTGGTGGCTGTAAGGGCCACCTTAAGCTCAGCACGGGGCATGGAAACTAGCGGGGGAATCCGAAGAATAAATATGGGTACTAGAATACAGGAGCGGAAATACTATGCACATAGCAGGGGAATCCGAAGAGAAGAAAGGATGAGGATTCCCACGCTAGGCAGAACCTATATACTAATCGGTAACTACCCAGTAGCACGTGTCTGGAGGTATCTACAGTGATCCCGGGCCTGATCACATAGCACGTGCCAGTGAGAGTGGACAGATGTCCTGGATGGTTGGACAGACAAATGGACGGACAGCGAGTCGAAGGCAGCCGAGGCAATCCGGTGAGGAGTGTTGGGGTAGCGGCGGTAGTAGGCATCAGCGGTGTCCTTGGCAAAGACATCAGAATGCTTTACCCACTTATTGGGTTCCAGACCATAACCCTTCTATCGCACCATGTAGCAGAGGCTGTTGTAGCAGACCCGTGCTTCGAGGATCTCGGCAACCTCCCACCTCTCGTCTAGAGGATGGGTGGAGGCTTGCCATTCCGAGGGCGTCTGGGGAATGGGTCCAGCTTCACAACTGGAAAGACTGGGTGGAGCTGGGAGTAGCACGGTGAGAGCTCGAGCTTGTACACACCCCTTCCCACAACCTGCACGACCTTGAAGGGACCGAGCCGCTTTTCCGAGAACTTGGGTGATGGACACATCGTTTTGATGTTGGAAACGTCCACCCAGACTCGGTCGCCTACCTTGATCTCCAGCGTGGGCACACATCAGTGATCGCAGTACAGCTTGAACTCGTCCTTGGCTTTGACAAGGGCGGCTTTGGCTTCGGACACTCTGGCAGCAATCTGGTTGCGGAATTCATTAACAGACTCATCAGCAGAGCACATGCCGTTCGGCTTGAAACCCATCTAAGGGAGGCAGCTGGTGTCCATCATAAACAGCACCTGCTGCATCGAGGAGTGGACGTGGTTGTTGTAGGCGAACTCGGCTGCTGGCAGGAGCTCGTCCCAGTCGTCCTGTTTGTAGCTAGTGAAGATACGGATGAACTGTTCAAGCTCCTGGTTGACGTGTTCAGTCTGGCTGTTGGTCTGCGGATGGTAAGCAGGGGACGTAGCGGGTTCAATACCAATGAGGTGCCACAGTTCGTGAGTGAACTCAGCGATGAACTGTGGACCACAGTCAGAAATGTACTTCCGGGGGATGTTGTGGTGCCTCAAAACATTCCGGTAGTACAACCGGGCAGCTCCGACAGCACCGGGGCTGGTGTGGCACTCATTGAAGTGGGCCCACTTACCGAGGACATCAACTACGACCATGATCACATCGAACCCATGTGCTTCCGGAAGCTCGACGATGAAGTCCACTGA
Source organism: Mycena olivaceomarginata (assembly GCA_029378375.1). NCBI lineage: Eukaryota > Fungi > Basidiomycota > Agaricomycetes > Agaricales > Mycenaceae > Mycena > Mycena olivaceomarginata. The sequence goes on along the minus strand of JARKIC010001555.1, from coordinate 48,595 downwards.
GACGGTGTCCCAGCGCTCATCCGGAATCTCGGTTGGATGAAGCTCACCATGGGGAATTTGCTGGAGCACCTTTGTCCAGTTGTATGCGTCGCAGGTTCTGGCGTACTGGCCGACGTGTTGGGACAACTGGAGCCACCAGTAGTTCTGGGAGATGAGCTCCAATGTCTTGAAGTGGCCAGTGTGTCCAGCGACCCACGTGTTGTGGTGCTGCTCCATAATCCAGCAACGGAGGTCCTTATTCCGTGGCACAACAATCTTGCCATGAAACAGGAGGAGTCCTTCCGAGATTTGCCATTCGGCTGAGCGGGGGGAAGGGGCCTTCCGATTCTTGAGGAGCTCCTGGGCGACAAGCTCAACGGGGTCCTCGAGCTCTGACTCAGTCACAAATGCCTTCCGGACGTCACGTAAGAGGGGAATCTCGGGTCTGTCAACTGTGATCCCCTCCATCGTGCGGATCCGGAAGAGCTCTGGCTGAAGGAGCGTAATGTCCGAGTTCTCAGAACTGGCTCCTTGGTCCGGGCGATGCGAGAGTGCATCTGGACAACCCATGAAATGGCCCAGCTGGTGGAACAGGGCGAAGTCAAACCGGGACAGGTACAGGGACCACCTGGCCTGCCGCCGGTTCAGCTTCTGCGACTTCTGGAAGTACTCCAAGTTCTTGTGGTCTGTCCAGATCTCGACCGGGTGCTGCGCACCTTTGAGGAAGTGCCGCCACTCCTCTAGGGCTCAGATGATCGCAAGCATCTCCTTGTTGTGGATCACGTAGTTTCGTTAGACATCATTCAAGCTCTTGGAGTAGAAGGCGACTGGGCACCACTTTCCATCCATGCCCTGCTGTGACAGAACGGCTCCAGTTTCCCAGTTGGAACTGTCTGCTTCCAGCCGGTACAGCCAAGATTCGTCCAGGAGGACCAGGATGGTGTCATGAATCACCCTGACTCAGCATCGCAGATATCCTTTTTCGGGTTCTACCACATTCCTTTTTGGGAATAACCCGTCCTTGATCGGGTTATTCCCTGGCCCACAACACTCGCTCGACCCTCAGGGACATGAACATCCCTTGGACCTTTATTCGGAATCCATGCAGACATGGATTCCTCACCACTTTATCACCCGGGTTCTTATTGCAGTAACCCGGGACTCTATACGACGATGGCATGACACCATACACATGCAACCCGGGTTCTGTGCGCTAGCAACCCGGACTCCTTTGTGCCGATGACCATATCCAATGGGTCATGACTACACTCCTTTATGTTGGTGGATATTCACTCCTGATATCCCTGCCAAGACGACTACACTCCTGAATGGCGACAGGTGTCCCCTGGGTGCCACCTGTTGACTCCTTTATGCTCATGACTCCTTGGTGACCCCTAGATGCTGTGGTGATAACACATAGGGACTAGGAGCATCAGCATTAATGTTCCTTAATGCTGGATACAGTAACCGATCGCGATCGTATTTAATTTATGTAGAAAGGTATATAAACTCGGTAGAATCTCCCCTGTACAGTAGATTCTACCTCGTCTATTCACAGGCCTTACTTTGGCTGGAGTGCTTGGTTCTTGGACTTGAGCCTGGAGTGCTCTTGTCCTCATCTCGTTGTTCTGGTCTTGCCTTCGCTCCCCTTTCGCTCGACAACACCAGAACTCCTACTCTCTGTCTCTTGCCTTGGGATCTCGACCTAGCAGTTGTTGGATCTGGCCCATTAGGTAGCGGCAAGGAGAGACGCTACCTAACAAGGGGAAGAGATCATCACACTAGTTCCCTGGCAGGGTTGTACAGAGACTGGTTCGCCTGAGTTCCCCTCAGGCACCCCTCAGTCTTGGATCCAGTTGGAACCCCTGTTTGGAGTACCCCCTGAGTCGGGTTCCTCCTCTCAGGTTCTTGGGACCCAAACCCAAACCCCTATCCAGAACCCGAAGCCCCTATTCGAGACACCCGGAGCGGGTTCCTCTCACTAGGGTCTGGTGCATAGTTGCAGTACTCTCACTGCAATATCTTCGGGTTCTTCTGCATGGGTTGCTCACCACCTATGGATGCTGGCCTGGTTGACCACATCCTCCTCTTGGATCCTCGACGCACGGTCATGCGCTATTCGAGCGGTGACAGATTCTCTCTCAACACCTAGGGATGGCTGCTGTTGTGTCTGGTGTGGACATGGTCCAGCTGACCTAAGGGCCGTTGCTGACAGATGGGCTCTGCGGTCACTGCGTCCTTGAGGGCTTGGAATGCAGCGGCTGAGGCAGCAGTCCAGGTCCAGGCCACGGCCTTCTTTGTCAGGTCGAAAAGCAGCCAGGCGACGTCCGAGAATGCCTGGATGAACCTCTGGTAGAAGTTTGTGAAGCCGAGGAACTGCTGCACATCCTTCTTGTTCTCAGGCGCGGGCCAAGCAGCGACACCGGCGACCTTGATAGGGTCCATCTTGACGTGATTGTGCGAGATGATGATGCTGAGGTACTTGATTGTCAACTTCTCGAACTCGCACTTCTCAGGACGGAGGAAGAGGCGGTGTTCTCGGAGCCGCCGGAGCACCTCCCGGACGATTTCACGGTGACGGGCGAGGTTGGAATCCGCAATGAGGATGTTGTCCAGGTAGACCATGACGTCTCCGGACAGAATGAGGTCCTGGAAGATGTCGTTCATCATCGTCTGGAAGGTGGTCAGGGAGTTGGTAAGGCTGAAGTACATCACCAGCGGCTCAAAGAGCCCCCAGTTCGTACGGAACATGGCCTTCCATTCGTCACCTTCCCGGATCCAGATGTTGTTGAAACCCCACCAGACGTCGAGTTTCGTGAAGAACTGGGCTCCCTTCAAATGGTTAATAAGATTGTTGATTAAAGGGAGCAGGTACCAATTTTCCACGGTCATCACGTTGAGTGCCCGGTAGTCCTGGACGAACCAGAGGGCACTATCCTTCTTCTTAACAAAGACCGGTGATGCCATCAGAGACTTGGACGAACAGATGCGGCCAGTACTCAATCCCTCCACAATGAAGGGATCAAGCTCTTTCTGCTCAAGTGGAGAGATCAGGTAGACCTTGCAGTTGGCCAGCTTCGCATCCGGGACGAGTTCGATGGTGTGGTCCCACATCTGCCTTTCTGGCAGAGAGTCGAAAGACTCCCTGTTGAAGACGTCCGAGAAGTCTGTGGCCCAGGACGGAACCTCAGTTCCGGCCAGTGCAGAATTCCATGTATAAGCCTCCGTGAGACGTTGCGAGATAGTGCTTCCAGCACGGATCTCTTCAACCGGGGCAAACATGGTGTAGAGGTAGAGAATGCGGTCGCCTTCCTCGAGCTTGTCCTCATCATCGTCATCATCGTCCGAGTCTGGGGACAGGTCTGGAAGGTTGTCATAATCGGCTGGATCGTACCCATCATCTCCATGCCACTCCTCCGAGTCAATGGCACAGATGGATGGGGTTGGACCTTTGCGCAGCTGCCAGAGGATTGAGGCAGCGAGCTTCTCGTTCCTCTGGACAGCCTGTAACTCATCCCGGCAGGTGCGGCATCTGGTCGGGCAGCACTTCATGCAAACCTCCTTGGTTTCCCAGTTGATCTCCAGATTGTGTTTCTGGAGCCAGGAGTAACCGAGGATGATGTGCTGCTTCCCAAGCCAAGTGACAGCGAGCTGGATGCGTTCGGTGTGCCCCTTTGTAGTTGACCACCATATCAACTACACTGGTAATGCCGCCCACTTGGTTCAGGCTGCCGTCCATGTTGAGAACCAGGATGGGCTGCAAGAGATGCTGGACTGGAAGGTTGCAGGAGATGACGTACTCCGAGTCAATGAAGTCTCCGGTCACTCCACAGTCGACCAGAGCCTTCACTGACATCTGCATGGCAGTCTCAACAGACTGCAAGTCTAATGGGATGTGCAGGGAGTTTCGGCCTTCAACAGAGTCAATGACATACTGCTGGGGAAGTTGGTGTTCCACTTCGGGCGGTGAACACGCCAGAGTGGGCCTGTCCTCGTTCCGGCTCGGGGACAGGGGCCTCTGTCATTGTCCTCGTTCCCGGCTCGGGGACAGTGCAGGTTTCTGTCTCCAGGATAGAAGGAGGAGTCTCAGTCACTCAGACAGAGACTGGGACAGGGGATGCGCTGTGATAAGGACCACAATGTCAGTATCGAAAGATATGTGATTCGAATTCGACTACGTTCGTCCTCTAGAGGGGAAGGTATAGTCGAATGATAGAGCGGAAGGTCGGTGCGCGAATCGGCCTTGTATGAGCGATGGGTGTGTGTGTGTGTGTGTGAACGGCGGATTGTGGAGACCGTTCGTCTCCTAAGTGTGGACGTGTGCAGCGGACCTGTTGTTAGTGAAAAACGGTAAAGAAGGTGTGAATGCCTAAACCTGGTTCCCCGTACGAAAGTACTGGAACCCTAAATGCATTGCCCTGTCTGCTTTCCTTCGTGCGCTCTTCCCCTTATAACCAGCACTGGAGATGTGATGTGTGTCGCGCAGACGATGACACCAACGTCGTTTTGGTCGGTGGCGAGACAGTTGGTCTCGTTGGCTATGGACGACGATTTGTATGTGATGGCTTCTCTCCGGGCCTGTTTTCTACAGAGCGAGGCTCGCGAGAACGGTGATCCTAATCGAGGAAGCCTGGGATGGTGACACCGGGTCCAGTAAGGAGGGACCCTGCTGACGGAGGTGTGAGAGGTGAGACACCGATGAACGAGCGAATGTAAGATGTGTGGCCTGCCTCCGGCAGTGGGCAAGGAGGAGGGTGCACGAGAGGTACGAGGTTGGGGAAGGCTGGGAGTACCCCTTTAGATTGAGCTGAGAACAGTACAGAAAGTGGGAAAAACGCCCCGAAAGCTACTTCTGCAGGCCGGAAGGTACTGACTACTCCTACTGAATGCGCTCCCTTTTATACTTCCTCAACGACTTCCCACGTTTCCAGAGGTGCCATGCGGGACGCAGGTGTTTCCAGGGGGCAGGGGACGTCATGAGGCGTTTCGGGGTGCATATACGGCAGGAGAACGGGCGCCTCTGCTGAGGAGACCGATCGTCTCTGGGTGAGCACGAGGCACAGTGAGGCCAAACGGCCTTGGAATATGTCTATAGCTCCAGGCACGGCCTGGTGGTCACGTCAGCGGGTCCTCGAGTGCTCAGGAAGGGGGAGAGACGGGTTGTCTCCCCTCGGCTAGTTGATGTGTCGTGTGAAGTGGGGGACGGGCTGTGTTGGGATATCCTCTGCGTCATCTGATGGGTCGGTATCAGGCACACGGTAGGTCCGTCCAGTGCGAGAGAGCGTCCGCGAACGGAAACATGGATGACAGGGGAGCGGTCGTATCCTGCTGGTGGACGCCGAGTAACGACGAAAACAGTCTGTGTGGTATGGGAAGCGCCAGGTTGTTGGAGATGAGCTCACCCTGTAGTACCATTATAATGTGGCCTGGTCCTGCCAGCGGTGCACGTTAGAATGCGGCTGCTGTCTTCCATACCTGGTACATATTATAATGTGCACCGGTACGTATTATAATGTGCACCCTGTTATAATAGGGAAATAAAAGAAAGGCGGTAGCAAGGCTTGAACTCAAAAGCCTTTAGGTGATCTTACATAATAAGACCACCGGCACTCTAACCATTACACCAAAGCAGTGGTATAAGGTAGTAGGCATTGATTTCAATATATCTTGCTTCTCTTGTCCCAATATTTATTGATTGGTGCTGAACTACCTGAAAAATTGTAGTGGTTAGTGTCAAACAATTCTCCTGGAAATCTGATGCTTTCCAAGGCTGTCTGATGCCCTTTTATGTCCCTTGAATGCCATAGGCTTGGGACATAGGCAGCTAGAGGAATAAGGTATGACAGAATAAATGGAAAAATATTGGGAGGTAAGAAGCAAGATATATGGAGATCAATGCCTGCTACCTTATACCACTGCTTTGGTGTAATGGTTAGAGTGCCGGTGGTCTTATTATGTAAGATCACCTAGAGGCTTTTGAGTTCAAGCCTTGCTACCGCCTTTCTTTTATTTCCCTATTATAACAGGGTGCACATTATAATACGTACCGGTGCACATTATAATACGTACCAGGTATGGAAGACAGCAGCCGCATTCTAACGTGCACCGCTGGCAGGACCAGGCCACATTATAATGGTACCCCACGCAGTGTTGTGGAGATGTCGTGTTTGTGGGAAGGCGTCGAGAGTCCCGGGTCGTGGGGAACGGTTGTATCCAGGTGACGATGGTACAGGAGCGAGGTCGAATGGCGGGGAAGACGATGTGGATGGTGGGGAGAACGTTGGTCTCGCTCGGAAGCTGCTTCTGGTAACGTGGAATCCCGTTAGGAAGATCCATTGTGTACGTTCGAGCTCGTCCCGTTACTCGTGCAGATGGTTTGCAGGGGCCATGAGGCGACGAGCGATGCGTAGCACGCTCGGAGACCTCACAGTGCCTCTTGCTACTACCTCAGACTCAAATGTATTGGCATTGTCTGAATACAGGAGGGCATAGTGATTAGGGGACGCAACCGAGGGTGCACCGCTCACTTGGCCAGGGAAGGAAAACCTGCCGGGTCCGCGTCCTCGTCGATCAACTCCACCGGAAGCGAGGTGGTGGTGGCAAGACAGGCAAACAGCTCATCGAGGAGGTCGTTGCCGAGTTGACAGACAACCTCGTCGAGAACGTCTGTGTGCCGGACATCGGACGTAGTGGGGCACTTACGGGTGAGGTGTCTGGCAGCTCCACACCGGAAGCAGGTGCATGGGAAAGCACGCGAACAGGTCCAGTTAACGTCCATCGGAACGACTGCTGGAAACACGGGTGCCAGAAGTGGGGTGAATAAGACCGGAGCGCACACAGGTCCTGGGGTGGGGAATACACCTGCTGCACACAGCTGAGGCAAAGCGGCCAGAAGCCGGACTGGAAGCTTTCCGGTCTGGGCTGGAGGGTTTCCGGTCTGGGCGCAGCCGAATGCTTCATACTACCGGAATGCGCGTACGTGCCACCTGTCATAGTCGGTGAGGTCGGGAGCGGTTCCAGACATCGTAATTGCGATGTTGATCTGTGGGCCAAGGCTGGAACAATACTTGGTGACCCGGACGAGAGCGTCCGAGTAACCGGCTGTTACAGCTAGTTCCTCAAAGTTGTCCGTGTACCGGTAGATGTCGTGGGAGCCCTGGAAGTACGAGTGGGACTTGAGTTTGGCAAGGGCCTGGTCCTGTTCGTTTTCCTCTACAAACCGGAGGCAGAACTCGGCCTCGAATTGGGCCCAGGTAGGGAATGGGAACAGGACGGCCGATGAGCGCCATTCAGCCCACCGAGCAGCCGCATCCTTCAACATGAAGGACATGGCAAACTGGACAAGTTTTTCCTGCGAGATGTTACCATCCGCTAGGAAGGCTTCTGGAACCAGCCGGTAGAAGGTGAGGACGGAGTAAAGGAATATCTGTCCTTGCGTCCGGTCGCCGTCAAAATGGCCAGAGGGTTCGGTTGAAGGACCTTTTTTGGAGCTGGGTGGAGGGCTGAGAAATCTGGACCCGGCGCCAGAGCCAGAGCGGCAGGGGCGGGGGCAGGCGGCGGATTTAGTTGCTCAGCAATAGGTTGCAGAGCATGAGCTGAATGTCCATGAGGGAACCTTCAACAGCAGCAAGCCGGGCCATGGCTCCAGAAGCCGGATCCGGAGTGTGAACACTTGGGATCTCAGGTTGCATGGTGCCGGGGCAGGCAGCTGGTCCATCAGAACGGAGGAGGGGTCGAGATTTGAAGTGGGGGATGAAGCACTGGAGTAGTGGTCTGAATCCGGACCTGCACCAAACTTCCCAATCTTGACTGGTTGATCCCTTAGATCCTTTCTTCTGCTGTAAGGGCCACCTTAAGCTCAGCACAGGGCATGGAAACTAACGGGGGAATCCGAAGAATAAATATGGGTACTAGAATACAGGAGCGGAAATACTACGCACCTAGCAGGGGAATCTGAAGAGAAGAAAGGATGAGGATTCTCACACTAGGCAGAACTTATATACTAATCGGTAACTACCCAGTAGCACGTGTCTGGAGGTATCTACAGTGATCTTGGGCCTGATCACATAGCACATGCCAGTGAGGGACAGATGTCCCGGATGGTTGGATGGACGAATGGACGGGTGCAGGAGTACCCGGAACGGCGGCTGGAAAACCGTCTGGAGCATCGGATGGAAAAGTGTCCAGAACGGATCCAGCTGGAAGGGCGAAAGCAGCCGGAGCAGGGGTTCCCCTGACAGTGACTGAGATTTGGGATAGGGCGAGCTTTGTCATCAACTGGACCGTGGTCAATACATGCCTCTTCTAGATCACTACCGAGGACAGGCATGTATTTCTGATCAATCTCCACATCATGGGTGGTAGGTCTGGGTCTTCTTTGGTGATTCATTTCAATTTTAATTGGCCCACAGAGTTACCCAGTGAGCTCGTGCAGATTCTCAAGAGTCTGGAGATACTCAAGGTCGCTGCAATTAAAAATAGTGTGCATCTGACCACTTGTTGTTTTTCCCAGATGTGGACCTCGCTGTCAGCAACGGCCCTTAGGTCAGCTGGACCATGTCCACACCAGACACAACAGCAGCCATCCCTAGGTGTTGAGAGAGAATCCGTCACCGCTTGAATAGTGCATGACTGTGTGTCGAGGATCCAAGGGGAGGATGTGGCCAACCAGGCCAGCATCCATAGATGAGCAACCCATGCTGAAGAACCCGAAGATATTGCAGAGAGGGTACTGCAACTATGCACCAGACCCTAGTGAGAGGAACCTGCTACGGGTGGCTCAAATAGGGGCTTCGGGTTCTGGATAGGGGGTTGGGGTTGTGTCCCAAGAACCCAAGAAGAGGAACCTGATTCAGGGGTGCTCCAAACAGGGGTTCCAACTGGATCCAAGACTGAGGGGTGCCTGAGAGGAACTCAGGCGAACCAGTCTCTGTACAATCCTGCCAGGCCCCTTAGTAGGTAAGTGTCTCTCCTTGCCGCTACCTAACGGGCCAGATCCAACACTGCTAGGTCGAGATCCCAAGGCAAGAGACAGAGAGTAGGAGTTCTGGTGTTGCTGAGCGAAAGAGGAGCGAAGGCAAGACCAGAACAACGAGATGAGAACAAGAGTGTCAGCAATGGCCTCTGGGTTGGCTAAACAGCGAGTAACCCAACGAGAACCCCAACCAGGATAAACCCGATAGACACTAGTAGCTCGTATGTTCCCTGAGCAGTAGGACCAGTCGTACGGCACCCTCCCTAGGAGGCCGTATGTCGTAGGTCGGGATGCGAGGCGGAACCCGGAATGAGTCAAAGAGGGTGTGATATCCACTCAGGTATACAACCCATAGTACGATGTGGAGGAAGCGGGGCAGGGTGGAGACAATGTCTATGTCAAGCCAAGGTAGAAGCCTGAGATTAGACGAGGTAGAATCTACTGTACATGGAGATTCTACCGAACTTATATAGGCTTCTAATAAATTAAGTTGATCCCGGTCAATCGCGATCAGTTCCTGTACCGCAGCATTAAGGAGTGTTAATGCTGATACTCCTAGACTCCTTTGTGTTGGTTGTTGGAAATCGGCCCGATGCACAGTGACCCTCTGCAAACGCGCAGAGGTCTCGATTCAAAAGCTACGGCTTAAATACAAAACAACTGAGTCATATGGATATAAGGAGAAATGTAATATGACTCTGTCTGAGTCAGGAAGAGTCAGTATGAGTCAGTATGAGTCATATCAAAAGAAGAGTCAGAAGGAGTCAGAAAGAAGCTATGTCACATGGTGATCACATGGCAAATAGGCAGTGCATTGGTGTTTCGGTTGTTACTCCAACATTGGTTTCCGTGGCGTCGGAGAACTTAGGAGACCCAATGTTCGGGTTTCCTAACACTGGGGGCACGAGCCATGGGCGTGGGTTCATGGCCTTCGGTGGGAATAGGTTCGACACTTGCCATGGTGTTTTGCCATGTCCGAGGTCGTTCTTCTTTGTTCTATTGTCACACTGCCGTGTTTGTTCTGGATCAATGATGTTATGTTGCAATCAAGTGGCCGGCATTTGTTGAGTTAAACAAGACACGCCACCGCTTCGCTCTGGCAACTTGCACAATCAAAGGAGATTGAAATGAATTGAATTGCACACTATGTTAATAACAAAGGATACAGTTTGCCGGTACAGAGGATGATGCAGACAACGATAATGCTTTTGAACAGTTGATTGAGGAAGAGATTGAGAGAGTTAACTTGGAAGCCGAGTGCGGAGAAGCAGCTGGATTTGAGCAATCCCAAGTAAAGCTGTCCAGTGGCGATGGAAATTGCTGTGGAAACAAATCTTGTAGAATTTTGACAGTACTTGAGGTGTTGAGGAAGTTGAAGCAGGTTTTGGTGGTCAACAAAGTACAGTGTACGAAGCCAATGCAGGAATGGTTGAAGCCAGGTAAGAAGGGCAAGATGTTTGATTAACACCAGTCAAGAAGGCTAGAATCAGGTGAGTGAGGTGAAAGTAAAATCAAAGTGAGAGCAGATGAATATAGTAACGGGGAAGGGGTGAGGAGGCTTGTCTTTTATCCAGGCCACGGTGATGTGGCTGGAGTGAGAAAAATTGAAGGATACGTGGACTCTCGGCCATATGATTATGATCATGCTGCACCGTGTGCAGCAGCGACTGCGATTCACTGTGTCCTGTCAAGAAAAGGCTGTGTGCGGGTTAGCTGTTCGGCTGCAAATGAAAAGGCTGTGTTGAATAGCACAGAAAGTTGAGGACAAATGGGGTTAAGGCAAGAGAAAGAGCAGAGAGGACGCAAAAAGAGGATGACTATATGGAGAAATCACACAGGTTTCGTAGGATTTCATTAAAGAACGGTTAATCCACATTAGAGTTCACGAGGTTCCTTTGGGACAAGAAATGAGAATATCAAAGGACTATGAGCATGCGAGGCACAGGCGGTAGCTGCAAAAGGGAAGGGCTGGGCAATAACCTTCATTTTAAAAAATTCAATGTTGCGTAAATTTCTACTTACAACAGTATATGCAAAGTGCACAGATCTATAAGTGAGTTGTGAGCTTTTGAGAAACAATTTTCCAGAGATTCCACCGGGAGCCTGTACAATATAACAAGTGAGTTGTTGATGGCCAGTCTCAGTCTCTCTCTCTCCCCGCCCCGTAGCACCTCGTAGCCTATGCGTCCCGCACTCAAGCTCCGACACAACACAGAAACATTTATACCCGCCCATGCCACGAGTTTCTCTAAGGCTCAGTCGTCCCGCTGAAGTGTGAGACGTTCCAGAAACGGCCTCGGTGACCCTCGGCGTGTACAAAACAAGGGTTTGGAAGATAAAATACATAGAACAGTAAGCCTAATTACACAGTCTGTGAGTGCTAAGAGCATTCTAGGGGCACTCTTTGAGAACAACTGCTCTGCAGGGGTTGGATGTTGAGTGCTGAGCTTCTAATAGGACTCTTTCACCCCGTGCTCATTCTCTTTTGTGCACGAGTGATTTTCTTTACACAAGTGAACCTCACCTGTGCCGAGTGATTTTTCCATGTTGAGCAACCTATATTGACCAAATTCTAATGAAATGCTGCAAGTTTATTCTAAGTACGGCGGTCGCATACGAGACAGAATTGGTTGCCGGCCCTGAGGCCGAAACCCCTATATTTTCTCATGTCTTTGCTTTTCCCTTTGTCTCACAGGCACCCAGGACCTCTGCCATGGCAAATGCCATGGCAAGTGTTGGACGTACGTTATGAACTTACGGTTATGGTGTTTGTTTGTAGTGTAATTTTGAGTGTTATCGTATCCAGTGGTTCAAACCCCGATCGGTTTGCAACCACTCATGTACTTCGTGTACGCTTCTGTGTCAGCCCTCAGTGCGTCCGGGGACTAGGATCCGTCTGTACGGGTTCCTAGTCCCTAACGTCTTCTGTGTCCCGTGGCGCAGACTCCCTGAGTCTGCGGCTTTAGAATCCGAGGCCGGGTTTCAACCGTGAGAAGGACACGTGGTGGCGTCATGAGAGTCCCGTGCTGTTAAGACGTGTCTGTATCCATACAGACGTGTCGCGCGAAAAAGTAGAACCCGGGTGATTCATGACAAAGAGCACTCCAGGCTCAAGTCCAAGAACCAAAAAATCCAGCCAAAGTAAGGCCTGAGAATAGACGAGGTAGAATCTACTGTACAGGGGAGATTCTACCGAGTTTATATACCTTTCTACATAAATCAAATACAATCACAATCGGTTACTGTATCCAACATTAAGGAACATTAATGCTGATGCTCCTAGTCCCTATGTGTTATCACCACAGCATCTGTCGCCATTCAGGAGCGTAGTCGTCTTGGCATGTATATCAGGAGTGAATATCCACCAACATAAAGGAGTGTAGTCATGGCCCATTGGATATGGTCATCGGCATACAGGAGTCCGGGTTGTTAGCACAAAGAACCTGGGTTGCATATGGTGTCATGCCCTCGTTGTATAGAGTCCTGGGTTACTGCGATAAGAACCTGGGTGGTAAAGTGGTGAGGAATCCATGTCTGTATGGATTCTGAATAAAGGTCCAAGGGATGTTCATGTCCCTGAGGTCGTATATCGCTGTCTGCCATCTCGAGCTCTCCATTAGAGTCAAATGAGTGTTGTGGGCCAGGGAATAACTCAATCAAGGACGGGTTATTCCCAAAAAGGAATGTGGTAGAATCTGAAAAAGGATATCTGTGATGCTGAGTCAGGGTGATTCATGACAGAATAGTTGGCGGGATTCGCGCATGATGGAAGAAAAAACACCTGCCGGTTGGGGTTATACCATAGGTGTCGGATGAGGCCATGGCAGTCGAGCCTGTGGCCGTTATGTATGTAGCAGCAAGTAGACTGGCTTTTGAGCGCCGAGTTACTTATACTGAAGTTTGAGTCTGAGTAGTGTGTGCAAAAGTGGTGGCAGTGGCATCATTCTCTTCCTTCAATGCCGTACTTACCTCTTGTTTCTCGAATGCCTAGAGGACTCATGAACATTCAATCTGAACAGAAAATGGAGAAGACAAACTCCGGATTGGATTTGTCATGCGTACCGGGAAAAAATGTTGTACTGGTACTCTGGCTCGTACTTTCGATGCACGGACGGTCACGTGAGACACAAAGAGTGTAAAACAAAAGTGTTAATTAACGAGATTCGCTTACTGTAACGCGCTCACCAAACGGGTGAAAGAGGGCGGCTTGCCTGAAAATTTTGTCCGAAATTTTTCAAGAGAACTCGAAAAATATAGCCAAACGTGTACACAAAATTGGACAAGCTTCAATCCGAAATACCATGAAAACAGAGTTCAGCGGTCTAGAAGCATTACGCGCCGACTGTGGAGGTCCTCTCGGACTACCCGCACGTGAGCCTCCGAAAGCAAAGTAATTATAACGATCGCTTCACAAGAGCCACTAATAAGTAACGGCGAAGATACTTACTTGTATTAGGGATCGGCACCGTATCCGTATGGTACGGTGATACGTACGTACGGTACGGGAAAATACCCGTACCGTCGGCCATCTCGGTGCAAAAAGTTATGACCGTACGTATACGGTACGGTCCCGTATTTGGCCGTACCGTATACGGGCCATACGGCCGTATACGGTGGATACGGTCAAGCTGTCAATCACATCAAAAATTGCCTCATTTATCCGTGCCGTTCTGTCCTCGGACAGGTCGGGAGTCCTCGGCACTGATCGGCACCGGATTGGTGAACGATGTGGGCTCCGCGATGATCACTTGGATGTTGTTGTGTGGTTCAGAAGCATCGGAACGGCAGTTGGTATTGCCGACTGACGTTGCTACTCATGGCATGCACCGCCGATGCTCTGAAACTATTCTTAAATGAGGATGTGGTGTTGTAGATAGACTTAGGATGAAATTGGAGTACTTTGAAAATCCCTATGATGGTTCTCAACAACTCAAACAATCAAAATGCTCCGTAAGTCCGTATACGGCCGTATTAGGTCCGTACCGTACCGTGGAGCCAGGTCAGCCTCCGTATCTTGCCGTACCGTAGGCTTCCGTATGCCGTATGGCCCGTATTTGGCCCCGTACCGTATACGGTACGTACGGCGCCGATCCCTAACTTGTATGCGCCTGGTTTTCGCTGACACATCAACTCTCCCCTCCAATTCCCTACGATCTTCTCCACACTCCGCTTATCAAAGACTCTAGAGAAGATTACGTGCTGGTCTGACTAGGGAGTACCAATCCCCGAACCTCGGAATATCGATTCAATAGGCTGACGCATGCATTCTTGGCATGGACGCGCGTTCCGTAGCTCGGAACCGGCTATGCGGCTCCTTCGTCTTGAACTTTTGCATGTCCGCAGCGACTCTGAAGTCCCGACTCTCGGAATATCAGCGCTGACGAAGCCCCATCGAGGTATAAGGATGTTGGAGGTCGTCGAGCAGCTGCTTCAACTTTCACACCTCAAACAATGTCCTCCTACGTTATTACTGGCGCTTCCAGGGGAATCGGCGTCCGAGGATTCACTTTATCTCCCTTGTCGTTGAAAATAACGTCTTTTATTTAGCTTGAATTCGTCAGGCAGCTGAGTGCCAACAGCGAGAACAAAGTCTTCGCCCTTGTTCGCAACAAAACTACGGCCACCAAGCTCAAGAATTTGGCCAGGAATAACATTACAATTCTCGAGGCGGATGTTACTGATGGGAAGGCTCTTCAAGTATGTGTCCCGGGCTACAGTCTCCTGTCGAAGCTGACCTTATATGCAGCTTGCAGCAGCCGAGGTTTCAAAAGCCACTGACAACAAATTGGACTATTTGATCAACAACGCTGGCGCGTCTACGGACCCAGGGCTGACCCTAGACCAATTGTGAGTCCAGTTTCCCCAAAGGTAAAAAACACCTATGTTTCAACCCAATTTAGCCCAAACCCAGAGGCCGTCGAAAAAGATCTAGTGGAAAATGTATGACATTGCCTCACCTGATTTTATCTCACATTAAATCTATGGATCTAGTTCAAAAGCAATACCATCAGCGTAGTCCACAGCACCAACGCATTCCTTCCGCTTCTCAAGAACGGCTCAGCCAAGAGAGTGCTCACTGTGAGCAGTGCTCATGGGGATCTCGATCTGACCCTAACGTGGGGAATTACCGCCCGGGCTGGCTACTCGATTGCCAAGGCTGCCTTAAACATTGTCGTAGCCAAGTACGCCGCTCAATACAAAGCCGAGGGCTTTGTATTCCTATCCATTAACCCGGGAATCGTGGACACTTCAGCCGACGCCACGTCTGAGCGTCAGTCACCTTCCTTTCTCTTCTTCCTTGATGCCACATCCTAACTTGATTCTCGCAGCATCCGCAGGAACTCTCGCCGAGAATGTCTCGCTGTCCAAGGCAATCACCCCACACCTACCAAACTTCAAAGGTCCCATCACTCCTGAGGAATCAGTCAGGTTGCAGTTGGAAGTTTTCAACAGGTGGACTGTCGAGGAGACTGGCGCGTTTGTTTCCCAACACGGGAATAAACAATGGGTATAGTGATTATTAAAATTGAAATACACGAAGCTTTTGCATAGGTCCGACGTACTTACTCGTTCATACACGGATACCTAAGTACCTACTTCCAATTCGATTCCTCTCGGCTCTGCGAGAAAGAAAAAAAAAAGATTGTACGTTGCAAACGGCAGTTTGGTGTGCCCACTTGACGCAGTGCAAGCTGCCCGTATCCGGTCGTGCAGTTTACGAAAGACGAGTTTGTTTTAAACAAAGCGGACAGCCCAAATTACGGTGAGAAGAGATTGTCGTTGGCTAGTATACAACAAAGAGATTCGCTACAGATCCAATATAGATAGCAAAGGTACGTACTCAACGAGCTACTTATTCGCACTCATTCCACTCTGCATCAAAAACCCGGATACCCCTTCGCAAAAGCCGACGCCTCCACTCCCGCAGTTCGCCCTGCACCCCCGCCGCCTGTGCGCTCGATCCCATCCCCTTCCTCAGCCAGCGGACGTCCCTCGCCCGCACCGCGCGCAATGCCGGCAGGCGAGGAAGCAGGCGCTCGAGCACAGTCCAGAAGTCGGGGTCGGGCCGGGGCACGGAGAGGATCTGTAGTGGGTGGGAGGTTCCGGCGGGGATGGTGAGCTGAGATGGGAGGGGCCGCTCAAGGGAGAGGTGACGGAGGGTGGGCGACGTGCATAGCACGGTATGCGGGGATGGATAGAGCCTCGTTGGCCATGATTTGGGGGTAAAGAGGAGGAGAGACCGTAAAGAGGCGCCGTGAGTCGCAATGAACTGCGAAGAGAGGTCGGTGGGGACGTCGTCGTATGGGGTTATGGTTAGTTTCTGGAGAGTGGGAAGGGGGGAGAGAAGGAGGGAAAGAAGAAGTGTTGATGAGCAGACAGAGATGATAGTCAGTGTTCGCAGACATGGCAAGGCGAAAGGGATAAATGAATCGGGGACCGATAGTTCTGCAGTTTGGAATGCAGGGTCCATTTCTGCGGGATCGAGTCCTCGACCAATTAATTCGAGTTCCTCGAGGTTTGGGCAGCATCGGAACAACTGTATGAGTGGTTCTTCCATTTCAGGGCCAGACGGCGTGTAACTGATGCCTTCGAGAGCGCGAATATTATCGGCCCCCGCACGTTGTCCCAGAGACTCCATGGCTCGCCGGCTGAGGACAAACGACGGATTCATAGACAGACGCGCGAGGAAAGGCACCAATGCGAATAATTTCACGAGCAGTGAGTCTAGGACGAGTGCTTGTGTGCGTCCAGTATATTCAATGCAAGATAAATTGAGTATCTGCACCCATCTGCCAGGTGTCGAGAATGGGATTCGACGAATCGAATCCCATCGCTGGTCCGCAAAGTGTAGTCGTGCCACGAATTTCTCGAGGGTATGAATGTTTGAATTTGCAACGCGTGCGTACAGCAGCGGCAACACAATTTCCTTCGTGCATTCGAGTTGGTACATTTGGGGAGAGACGCCGGTTGAGCACTAACCTTGAACCGTCTGCATACGGTAAGCAACGACCATAACTGGCGCAGGCCCGGCTGAATCGCCACGAATTCAAAGATCGCCGACCAAAGTTCCGACGGCAAGGATGGCACTATTTTTGGAGGCGGCAGAAGAGCGACGAGGAAGAACGAGCCAGCGTGTTGCGCATAGGGGCGGGGACGCAGCAATATGCTATGGGTGCACGACATAGAGGGTGCGGAGAAAGATCCTGGATGATCCTAATAAAGTATCGTGGAGGTACACATGAC
Source organism: Mycena olivaceomarginata (assembly GCA_029378375.1). Taxonomy (NCBI): domain Eukaryota; kingdom Fungi; phylum Basidiomycota; class Agaricomycetes; order Agaricales; family Mycenaceae; genus Mycena; species Mycena olivaceomarginata. The sequence continues at coordinate 31,398 of JARKIC010001555.1, read as the reverse complement.
TGCTCCGTTCTGATCCCGTTGACAGTCGATATTTTTTGGTTCTAAGTAGTCGGACCCATTGTCCGTTTTCCGCCCCTCCACACGTAGTACATTCGTTCCATCCCATTACACAGTACATATTCACTTGGGCCCCAGAATATCCGCCATGGATTCAACAAATTTGTCATAGTCGTCCTTCGCGCCCTTGGCAGCTGGCGTCTCTTTGGCGCTCACCTTCCCGGTCGCAGCCGAGGACGCATTGACTGTCGGAGGGGCCCCGAATTTCCCCTTGAGAGAACCCAACAAATCGGGACGCACAGGCAACGATTCCTCTGCCGCAGGACTTGCGGTCCCCGGTTTGTTCGGCAGCGTGCTGAGCGACGGCGCGGCGTTCACTCGCGACGAGGAGGCACTCGACGCAGCGACAGCCTTTTTGCGCTTCACATTCGAAGGCACAAACGACGTCGCTTCCTTTTTGAAGTCTCGCAGCTCGGGCGCCGCGAAGACGGTCGCGGACATTAGTTTCGCGCTTTCGAGGGCGGCGACGGGCTTTGGCGGGAGCGACGCGGACCCTGGGGGGACGACAGAGCCGGGTTTGGGAGGAAGAGCAGAATGCGAGTGCACCGCCGCTCTGTGGGCCTGGAAGGTCTGGTGCGGAATATTGGATAAGGGGTCTTGCATGGAGGATGGGTTCCGAACAGGTGGATAGAATCCAGGGGGCGGTGGCGGTAGTGCGAACCCTTGGGGAGGGAAATTGGGGAAGTTTGGAGGCGGCGGGGGGAGTCCACCCATTGAAGGAAAGCCCGGGGGGAAGCTTGCTCCTGGGAATCCGGGAGGGCGAGGAGGAAGATTGTTTGGAGGGAAGCCAGGCGGTGGTGGAGGAAGCGGAGTATTGGATGGTCGAGGAGGTAGTGATCCAGGGAGAGCCATAGGAGGAGGCGGGGGAGGATGTGGAGGCAGGAAAGGTGGGGCGGGAGGCAGGCTCGATGCTGAAGACGAATTAGTATGAATTGAACAGAAATAATGGAGTATTTACTCGACCCGGGCGGCGGTCCCTCGGGCATTGGGATATCATCATCGCTATCATCCTCTTCTGCTTCTGGAGGAGGTCCCTCGGGCATGGCCACATCGTCATCTTTGAAAGAGTCAGACGATAATATGTTGAGCAGCGCGGACGTACCATCATCGTCCGAGTCGTCACTGTACACCTCACCCGGCTGCCGGGCTAGCATGCAAGTAGTGAGTGAGACAAAGTCAACGGGGAAAAATATAAACCTACGTCGCTCCTGATACGGCATCCCTGGCGGAGCCACGCCAAAGGGATTCATGACTGGATCATAATATATGCTGCGTTCCGGATGTCGGGGGAGCCCATTCTTGTCGAAGAAATTGCGGCTCGGCAACAAGACCTCATCGTCGGGTTTGGCGTTATCCTTGTTTCTATAGACGAGTCTTCGCTGCTCAGGATGCTCCTTGAGATATTCTTCTTTTTTCTGGTATATTTTGTCCAGTTCCGCTTTGGCTTCTGCGTAACGAGCCTTGTCCTTAGGTTCTACCGCGAATTCAAGACGTTCTACTTCCTCAGCGAGCTCTGCTTGCGGTTAGCGACTGATCGAGTTCATCCAACAATAGGCTCACCAGTAGTGTCCTTCTTCACAAGCGCAAAGTCGCGCGCTTTGGATCGTTCTGCCTTGTTCTACTGCATGGTATCACGTCAGGATTTCCCCACCTTCCTGGGACTCCACTCGCCTTCTTAAGTTCTTTCTTGCGAAGAGCCTTTCCTACGCAATGTTTGTAACAATAGGTTTCGGAAAAGGTGTAAACTTACGGTGGGCATCCGCTGGATTCAGATTTTTCTTCGCCATGGATTACAGAAACGAAATTCGGACAACGGATGTTGTCGATAGCGTGTCTGTTAGAGAGATTGGATATTTTCTCTTCTTCTTCGGCCCGTCGCGTACAATCTATCCACACCGTTGAAGCACAGAAATAAAACGCGTGGAAGTTTTGAGAGACCTAGATTGATGCGAAATGATTTGTCATCCACACCTTGATTTGGACGGTCACTGGGCGGCGACTCGACGCCCACAAAACACCCACAAAATCGCGTGAAAGCTCGCATGGGACGCGTCGTTGGGTCTTCTGTCTTTACCAATTAGCTATAGGAGCTTTTGGTATTGTTCTGAGCTTCTCTGCTTGTCTGCTGGCTGTTCCTTTTCTGCAACACCTCGGCTTCTTCAATCGCGACCTGTTTGTAGCCCATATTATCAGTTTACTCTCTACACCCCAAGGTTCTCAGGATTTCAGTCGGAACACACAGTAAAGCAGCCATGGCATCGAACTATAACGTGGGAGGCCTCCTACTCATTGGGCTCATATTTCATGTGGTGTACATCTGCTCTGGTTAGTACACTGTGCTCGACTGCAATTACCAGTTCCAATCTTATTATTCAGTGTTCGACTGCTACTTTACTAGTCCCGTTGTGCACGGAATGCAAAGCCACAGGCTCAGCGCAGCTGAATCCAAACGACTTGTCCTCATCGTAGGTAGGTAGAATTGTCATCGTGGATGTGGTATTCCCTCTTACAGTTCAAAGGCGATGGACTTCGTGCAGATCTGTTATTCCACAAGAACGGTTTCCAACCTGGCATACCAGACGGCCCGGAAAATTGTTGCGCCATATTTGAGGTCCATTGTCGAAAGCAGGGGGGCGTTTGGGGTGTCTCACACGCGGGTTCCTACTGAGAGCAGGCCCGGCCATGTCGCACTTATTGGTCAAATTTTCTCCTTTATGGTCTTCATATTTTGAATGAGACTTGTCAGGCGGTATGTACGAAGATGTCTCCGCCGTAACAAAGGCAAGGCTCTCACTGTCGACTCTCATTTTTCTAACATTTAGCCCCAGGGTTGGAAAACGAATCCCGTAGGTCAAGTTCGTCACATTTGACTTGAAAACCGTTACCGATTCGTGCAGGTGGACTTCGACTCGGTATTCAATAAATCTTCGACGACATTTTCATTTGGATCTCCGGATATCCTGCCCATGTTCTCCCATGGCGCAACGCCCGGGAAGGTCATGACCTGGTGTTACGACGCGGATGAGGAGGACTTTACGAAAGGCTTGTGGATTTGTTCACGCCCCTTTCCTCCCACTAACTGTGTCTTAGACGCGACGGGTCTTGATATTTGGGTCTATGATCACCTCGAAAGCCTTCTTCAAAACGCGACTACAAACGCTACCTTGAACTCGCAGCTACGTGCCCCCGGCACTGTACTTTCCTTCATCTACTCGGTCTAGACACCACTGGCCACTCGTACCGGCCTTTCTCTCCGGTACCCCATTCGCAGTAATAGCCGATGCGTCGTTGAGCCTCTCTGCAGGAGTACATGAAAAACATCCAAGTCGTCGACCAAATTGTTCGTCAGACCGAAACCCTTCTGCAACAATTTTACCAGGACGACGATACCAGCTATATCTTCACTGCGGATCATGGAATGTCGACCATCGGAAACCACGGAGACGGCCGTACGTAGGCACGGAGTTTATGCCTTTTCCATACTCACGGCTTGTTATCCAGACCCAGATAATACACGCACACCCCTAATCGCCTGGGGCAAGGGCATCCGTGGTCCACTGCCCGACTCTTCAGCCTCTTCCCACGATTCATTTTCGAAGCCTTGGGAATTAAACCATCTCCAACGCCGAGATGTAGAGCAGGCTGACATCGCCCCGCTCATGGCCGCTCTATTGGGGATCGATTGGCCCGTGAACTCGGTGGGTGTTCTCCCCGACGTGGACCCGACAAGGCCTGGGTATTTGCTACCCCGAGAAGGCGACAGAACACTCGCGAAAGCAGCTCAAGTGAATGCAAAGGTTAGGAATTTTCATGGATGTAGAATTGTCACTTAAATTGTGCGCAGATGATAATAGAACAATATAGGGTCAAGCATGGTATTGTACACTTCTTCCTCTCGCAGTGCTTGCTTCTGATTCTTCCATCAGAGCTGAAGCAGTCGAACACCGTTTTGTATAAATCGTACGGACCCCTCGAAGGAGCGGGCCCCTCCAACAGGTTCTCAAAATTACACCTGATAGAACGTGCGATCTCTGAAGAGCAATGGCGCACGGCGCGCGAGCTCTCTGCAGATCTTATCAAAGAAGGGCTCGAGGGTTTACGGTATCTTCAAACATACGAACGTACACTAATCAGAGGGATGGCCATTGCCGCTTATACCGGTTGGGCCGCTTACGCGGCGTTGTTCATATTTCGCCCTCTCGACACATACGGCGCCCACCCCAGCAGTGGTCGAGCCATTGTCACTGGCCTCGCTGGGCTTGCACTCATGGCATTTTGGACTTTGTTCACAATCCAGGGATCCCCATGGACATATTACCTGTACATCGCATTTCCGTGCTACTTTTGGCAGCAGTTCGTGGTCCAAGTGCTGCCGGTATTCCGAGACCAGACGCGTCGCATTGGGTATACCCAGACTGTGCTTTACGGGGGCCTGGTCATTTTATCGCTCCAAAGCATGGTTGTAAGCATTGCGTCGTTTATACCTTTCTGTTCCTGATAGCAAGCTTGCAGTCCGCCTACATCGAACGGTCTGTCTGGAGCATGGGATTCTTCCTCATTGGAATCGTGTGGCCTGTCGGCGCTTGGACGACGGAAAGCTGGAGCCGGTTATCAACGCCATACCTCTGGCCCGCATCTTGCTTGTTGACCGCGATCTTCCCTCTTCTGTCTGTCGATAAGACGGAAGATGTGCTTATCATGTGCGTCTTGATCTGGTATGCGCGCGTACATTCTGTTGACTTCCCATAGTCTCGCAGGTGGTCTTCCATGATCGTTGCTGGGACTGTGTTTTCACAAACTATCCCGAGGCGCAGACCGCTGTCCCAGCTTTCATAGCTCAGGTAATTGATCCTCTCTCCGTCCTATTCACCTTCTTTTAATTAAAAGTTTTGTGATAGGGCATACTCATCGCGTTCGCTATGGTGATCACCTCAAGTTCGGTTCACCATCTGCAAGCAAAATTGGGGCTACCTCTTCTCAATCAGGTTGCGGGGTGGATCGTGCTGGGTATGAAGTGCATTTATCTTGAGCTATATACCCATCCTGACCGTTTACTCTCAGTCGTTGCTTCAATCCTTCCCTTCGTATCCCAGGTGCAGCATGATAGCGCGCGCTCGAAAATGCTCATGTATTTCCTGGCTTTCGGACCGTGCTTTGTCATTCTGTCTATCAGCGTCGAGGGGCTCTTCTACGTGGCGTACTCCGTCACGTTGGCGTCGTGGATTGAAGTCGAAAGGTCCCTCCGAGGCGACCTCGAGCGGGTCAAGAAATCGAAGAGCGTTCTACAATATCGATTCCAGCCCGACGACATCCGAATAGCGCTGTTCTTCTTATTTTTCGTTCAGGTCGGGTTCTTTGGTACGGGAAAGTGAGTAGTGGCTTGCATTATCTAGAATTGAAAGCTAACCCTTCATGCCAGTGTTGCATCGATGTCGTTAGTAGACTATTGCAAGCATATTGAAGTGGAGGTTAACATTTTTCATAGATCGTTCTACCTGTCTCCGGTATATCGACTCATCCCGGTATTCAGCCCCTTCGCGATGGGGCTCCTACTGGTCTGCCTCTCCCTCTCGCTGTTTTTATCCAAATGAAAAGCGATTCGTACAGGTATTCAAAATTATTGCGCCCTACATCATATTATCCGTGACGTTTGCTGCTGTGAACGATGCTCTCCATCTACCCCCGTTCTCACTATTCCTGGTCGCTCTCACCTTGACGGACGGCATGACACTGACGTTCTTTTTCAATGTGACGGACACTGGTGAGTCTTTTTGACCGCCGAATCCATACCTGGCCATGGCCTTACGTGTTTCAGGCTCGTGGCTCGAAATCGGACAGACGATCAGCTTCTTTTGTATATCTTCGCTATTGTTGTTATGGTCGGCAGGCGTGTGTGCGCTCGGAGAGTATCTAATGGTGGATGTAATGGCTGCAAATCAAAAGGCCACGGAGTGAGGCGTATCATTTATTTTTCTTCCGTAGAAACCCTGCATATGTGCTTCCAATTTCTATATCTGTTCCTACGAAACGGGGCCATGCGCGGCACATCGTGCCAGGCCTGATTTGGAAGTCTTGCTGTTGTTACATCTGCATCCAAATTTGGTAATTTTTCCGGCACCAGGTGCGCGCCAAAATGCCTCAACGGCGAGGAAATTGAAACGCACTCGAGAGCAGCCGCTCCAAGTACTGGACCTCGGCTGTCTGCTCTTTCTCGTGCATTCCATCGCGCTCACCGAGCTCCCTACCGCCACGCTCCTCGTGGGCCGGACGCTCGCATATCGCGGGCGGGCTCTACATCGCGGGGGCCAACACCGCCTCTCTATCCTACTGCCCTCTGCCGCCCTACCGGCCGATGCACGCCGCCTTTCCTTGGTGCTTGCGCTGCGCCCCGCCCCCGACGCACGCATCTCCACCGCTAGCTTCGCGCAGAGCCCGCTCGTCGGGCCTTTTCCGCCTGCACGCCTCTCCGTGGCAAAAGACGACTTCCCCGCACTGCAGCATGTACGTACAACCTGCGCGCGAGCTGTGGGACTGCATCTCGGCGCAGCACCGGAGTGCGAATAACGCGCCGGAGGAGCGCGAGGCGCAGAAGCGCAAGTGGGCATTTTCTACTGCTACAGCCAATACGTCCTCGGCTGCGACCGGGAAGGTGAGCGCCAAACCAAGGCGCAAAGGATAAATTTGTTGAAGTCCATGGCGGATAAGTATGCTGGGACCCAAGTGAATATGTACTGTATAATCGGACGTAACAAATCTACTCGTGGGATGTATATATTTCTTGCCTTGGTCTTGCAGTATTCTACTCCAGAGGGCACTCGACGAGCCGAGATGACAAACGTTCGTTCTTGATGCGCATTCGGTAAAGACCGGAGCCGGGGTGCCGAGGGAGTCATTGGAGCGAATCAAGCCGAGTCTCAGTGGACCGCTCCCACTGGTAGGGAAGGTCCCTTTCTCATTCCAACGCTCTCGGGTCGCTGCCAACACTCTTATCCTATGCCTAACGCGACGACGACGCCTGCAGCCGCACCGCTGACCCCAAGGCGCGCCTCGAAGATGGCATCTAATCAGTCCTTGAATTTAAACCACCTTCTCAACTTCACGCTTCCTCCGCGGCAGACCCAGCCGCCTCCGAGTCTCCCCAGGAGGAGTAGGAAGACGGGTACGCACCAAGGTGTATGGAACAAGGAACGTGAGTAGTCGCGATCCCTATTCATGCACCGTTATCAAGCGCGACGGTACTGCAGGTTTCGTTAATGCCCAGTACCGATTCGTAATGAATCCGAACGGCGACTACACGGTCCATTTGCGGACCCTGATATGTGAGTATTTGGATTTTATTTTGCTGGTCCGAGCGCTGAGCGTTACCCCAGATTCTTCCAATGGCAGGATATCCTGGCAGGTTATCATACCTCGTTCTTCGGCGCTGGCGTCTGCTGCTGCTAGCGGAGAGCGCACTGGGCAGGACGAAGGCCACATGACGTGTCCTATCTGTCTCTCTCCCCCGACGGCTCCGCGGATGACAAAATGCGGTCATCTCTTCTGCTTCCCATGCATCCTGCATATTTGAACACCTCTGAGAATAAATGGGCGCGCTGCCCCATCTGCTTCGACTCTGTAAACGAGAAGCAGCTCAAGAGTGTCAAGTGGTTCGATGGACCACTACACGTCGAGGAAGACACTGAGGGCCCCCCGGTCGCTGGGTCCTCTTCCTCTGGCTCTGTTCGGGATACTGCATTCGAAACCGCCCCCCGCGCTGGATCTACGATGCGTATGCGCCTGATGCAACGGCCACAGATTACCACATTAGCTCTGCCGCGGTCTCATACTTGGCCTTCAGATCTCCTGCCTCCGCACCAGGCGCCTTTTCATTTCGTTCGCGATGTCTTTGACTACGCAAAGTTCATGCTCGCGTCACCGTCGTATCTTGTGGCTGATCTGACGCAAGATCTGAACGAATTGGCTTCGGAGCGCCGAATCCTCTCTGGCATGACGGACGATCTCTCTGTGTTGTTCATCGATGCTGCTGATGCAAAGGTCCGACACCAGATAGAGAAGGCGACGGCTTTAGAAACGCCTTTCCTGAGGGGAAAGGATCGACAAGGCCATTCGGGACCAGCGCGAGATCGAGGAACGCGTCGCGTTCCACGAGAATCGGCGCAGGCAGGAAGCGGCCATGCACTCGCAGCCGGATGCCCCGCAGGAATTCTCGCCCTGCGCTCCGGCGGGATCCCCCCCTCCACGCCGGAGCCGCCCGCCGTCCAGCCCGGCGGGCGCAACAACCGCCAGCGCCGGAACGTCAACCCGCCACCGCCCTCCACGTCGACGTACTACTACTACCAGGCCGCCTCGGGCCTGCCGATCTTCCTGCACCCGCTCGACATCAAGATCCTGCTGGCGCACTTTAGCGCGTACCCCGCGTTCCCGGACGCGATCACGCTGCGCGTCGACGCGCTCAGCGAGGGCACGGTCAACGACGACCTGCGCAAGCGGTGCAAGTACCCTCGCGCACATGCCCGACGGCGCGGACGTCGTGTTTCGTCGAGGCGGATCTGGGCGGCCGTCGTCGGCGCCGCGGGGCTCAGGAGCTTCGAGGGCGCGCTGAAGATGCGCGCGGCGCGGCGCAAGGAGAAGGTGCGCAAGGACGAGCGCGCGCGCGTGCGCGCGGAGGAGCGGGAGCGCGAGAGCCGGGACGCGTTTAGTGCGCCGGCGGCCGCGGCGGCGACGTGGCGGTTCGCGGGGGAGGCGCCTGTTGTGGGCGAGGAGATCATGCCGGCGCAGGCCGTGCCGCCCGAGGCGGCGGGCGGCGCGTGGGGCGCGCGGAGCTTTGCGGCGGCGCTGCATTCGACGGCGGCGACGACGTCGGTGGGCAGCCTGCGGCGCGGCGGCCGCCCGCGGAGGAGGAGGACGAGTGGGATATGGACGCCGCGTGGCATGAGCTCGAGGCCAAGAGCGGCGGGGGCAAGAAGCGGAACAAGCTCGTGGTGCTGGGCGGTGGGGGCGGGGGACGCAGGCGGCGGTAGACGGTGGGCCGTGTACGATCTTTCCCATGGTAACTTTTCGTCGTCGCAATCCGTGTAAAACATACAACTACCAAGAGAATAATAATTTAAACATGAATGGTTCATGTTGTACGCCGTCTTTTTCGCCTTGCTACCAGTGAATTGCAATATGTACACGACCATGACTTGCAATATCGACTGAACGCGACCAGGCGACGCATATCCTACACCGAGGGATATGAAGATGGTAGCAGCGGTGGTATAGGGAATAGATACGACAAAAAGAGGGGAGAAGTAACACAGCGAAGACAGCGACGCGACCGTGCTACGGAGGGAAGGCCGGTTGACTATGAAACTAGTGTAGAATGTACAACACAGTCTCTGGATTAAAGATCTGGTCATAGGTAAAATGGCGGCAGCGGCGGTCGTGGGCGCAGGTCGTAATAGATATCTACCGTTACATTAGGACGCGAGGGCGCTCGCTCAAATAATCTGCAGATAGTTGGACGGTGCGACTGCGATGTGAAATTACATTAGAGGGGGACGGCGAGCGAGAAGAAGGGACGTACTGCCTGACGACCCATCGGCCTTTTTGGCCTGCCACCACTTGCCCTGCTTGTCCACGATGTCGAGTATCTCACCCTTGCTGAACGATATCTCGTTGGGGTCTTCTGCCGAGGCGCTGTCTGGGGCGGTGTCAGCTAATTTTCAATGCGCAGCAGGCCCAGACACCCACAAGCATACAGCGCCTTGGCTTTGTACTGATAGCTCTCGTCCCCGGCGACGGACGTGCCGCCCGTCGGCGTCGCGCCCGCCCCGGACATCAGCGGTGAGCTGGGCCCGTTGTCGTTGCCCCCTATCGACCCGGGCCCACCGGCACCCTGCTGCGGGAGATTCGACATGCTCCCTGCGGCGCCTGTGCCGAGGCTGCGGGTCATCGCACCGCCCTCGCTTGCAACCGCCGAAGCTATTCTGGCTCCGGACGCCCGCGGTCTGGCTGCCCATGCCCACGCCGCTGCCCATGCCCATGCCGCTGCCCATGCCCATCTTGGCGTCATACGCCATGTCGTGCCCGATGCCCCCCGCCCGAGGCGTAGTTGTTGGTTGCGTAGCCGTTCCCGGACATAGACTGCGCGCGCGTGCGGCGGCGTCGTGAAGGAGGGGTGAGGGCCCCCGGTGCCGAGGAGGTTGAAGATGTGCAGCGTCAGAGAGTCCTCCTCCGAAGTAAAGTAGAGCACCCAGAGGATGTTGACCATGGCGAGGATGAGCCAGCCGGCAGCCATTGCGTCGAGGGCTCCGAGGCCGGTGAAGATGCCCTGCTGGACACCGATGACCGAGAAGACGATTGCAATGGCGCCGAAGGTGGATATTTGGAAGCGGTGCATTGCTATCGAGTCTGTTGCGAGTGTGTAGAGGACGCCGAGAATTAGGCTGCCTGGAGGAATATTGCGAACCATAGGACCCCGACAGGCCCGTTCCCGACTTGAGCACTGTGAGCGCGTTTCAGACCACTAGGGAGGGTGCTCACATTTCGCAGTTGCGACTGCCTGGGCTATAAATGCTATGACCCATGCTACCTGGGCAAGAAAACGGGTTTAGTTTGCGAGACTTGGTGGGAGACCGGGAGACTAACAACTGCGAGAATACTGGTGAGGAGAAAGAGATAGTGGGTGAAGATCGGAGTGAAGTCTAGTCCTTCATTTCCGCGGGGAGGCATATTGGCGGCAGGAGGAGGAGGGAAGTCGGATTGTTGCATTCAAAGTCCGCAGCACAAACAACCACGTGCCGTTGTTCCGCTTAACTTGAACTCGAACTTGAGCGGGGGGGAAGTAACTCTCAGGAAGCTCTTATTTCTTACTCTTAATAAATCTGGCCTCCCCGCGAATGGCCAGCGACGGCGTACTTTAACAATGATGGCCTCCTGGGCAACGCCGAGGACAGCGAACTGCGATGACGCGCGCCAATGACGCAGGACCCAGTCTCGGATGCATATGCAGTTTGTTAGCTTGGACATACGGAGAAACAACGACGATATTTTTACGGAGGAAGCTAAAAAAAGTCTTACCCGAGAATCGGCAATCCTTGCTGTTCAGGCGCGCAGGGCATGCACACGGCCAAGAACGCTGGCAGACTCGTACTCCACCACATATTTTTGGACGATGTGGGAAACCTGGCACACTCTTCATATTTCTCATCGTCACCGTGGTGATTGCTGAACTTCGCACAAATACATTCATATGCGAACACGCGCAGTTTTCATCCGTGGCCCGGAGAGCTAACTAAATCGGCCAGTTTAGCATTCCATTCCAAAAAGAAAAGCCATACCATGGACCGCGGCAGGATTAAAAAACCAGTCGGATTGCTACCCGTTGGTTCCTAATTGGGCCCGGGACTGCTGCGGTGAATACACTGCTTCCTTCCAACCCTATAATATTTTATTACGTTGTTCCCCCTTGGGAAATGAATGCGGGAAAGAGCCCTTGTAGCTTGCAAATTTCACGGTGGAAGCAGAGCTCACATTTCCCCAGGCTATAGACGGCATGCGTGTTTGCGGCGATAGTATTTGCGCCAAGTTAAAACGCAAGTGTTGTTCGGCCGTATGGTGCTAAGTGGGCGAAGTATATACGATGCGTTGAGAGGGATTGTTGTGGACCGTGCCGCGCCGCACAACGCCGCAGTCCTACCAAAGTCCTACTGCCCTTTACGCTGCGGAGGGAAGGGCTGATACCCCCGGGACTAGTGGTCCGCTGGCTTGGCTTCAAGCCGTCAAGCCGCCAAGCCAAAGCCGCGGCTTGTCAAGCCAAGCCAAGCCGTCCACCACGGCTTGGGAACGGCTTTAGCTTTGGCTTGGGGCTGGCAAGCCGTGGCGCGGCTTGGCTTGGCTACCGTACAAAATAATCACCTTCGACTCTGGTATGGAAAATCGCAGCCAGTATGCATTTTTCTTGACAATGAAAGATCGACTCACAATTTAAATGGTGTCAGGCAGCATCATATGCATAAGATAACTTTGGCCCGTAGCTTTCGAAAGAAAGAGCTTGGCCATGGACCGAGTGCCGATGGCATCATTATGTACACGTGATCGCATAGAACTTGTCGCGTCCCGTCACGTCCTTTAAGTTTGAGCTAGCCATTCTCTGCACTCAGCGGCCTTCACATATTTTCTCATCCCTCTGTTTTGCGCGAAAATATCCCTCGTCCCGTATCTTACCAACTTCCTCGACGGACTGCTGTGAGGCCATCCTAGGATTCCTACGGTGTGCTTCCCGGGGCGGGGTAGTTTTTCCGCGGCTTGGCTTCAAGTTGGCTTGCAAGCCAGCGGCTTCGGCTTCATATTCCTCAAGCCAAAGCCAAAGCCCCCACCCACGGCTTGGCTTGGCTTGGCTTCGGCTTAAAGCTTCGACTGATTTTTTCACCCGCACTGTAGAGTACGTTGTTGCTTCTTAGAGTGCTCACAGATGTCTTCATCTAGTTCCCGGCCGCCTACACGCGTTTAAACTGGAACCGAACCCCCCTCAAAATTGCTGTTCTGGCCTCGAAGCTGAGCGCTGAGGTACGTTATAAAATTTGCTCTTCCCAACTCTCAGCTGGCGCGTTCACCGGCATGATGTGTACCGGGACGAAGATCGGCAGTGTGAGTCAACCACAAGCATCCCGGCTCAAAATAGGCCTGCACATCCGAAAAATCGCATAGTAAATCCTGTTCGAGTCACAAGCTTTTTATCAGCGATGTTTCGTTCCTTCCCCTACCTTGTCGTCGCGGCGTTCTCCAAGGGTCCTTTCAATGGCAATCCCGCCGCCGCCGTCTTCACCGACGAGAACCTCGAAACAGACACGCTCATGAAGATAGCGGCGAATCTCAACCAGCCCATAACGTCCGTCATCGGACCGCAGATGCCGTCCGCCGACAAGACGGTCGCCGCGTTCGGCATCCGCTGGTTCAAGCCTACTTTCCGTGAGATCGCTATTTGCGGCCATGGCACCATGGTGGCTGCTCGGGCCATCTTCGAGAGAGGTCTGGGGGATTCGAGAGAGGTCGGTGAATTGCATACCGGCAGGGGTGATGTGATGGAGGCACGAAAGGTCGGGAAGGACGGTATCGAAATTCGACTCCCGTCTGGGACATTAAGGGAAGTCTCTTCCGAGGAGAGCCCCAGGATAGCGGCAGCTGTTTCCAAGGCGTTTGGCCGGAACGTCGCAATCAAGTACATCGGCGCTGGCGGCAAGGGGTTCGAGAACTATGTCGTGGTCGAACTAGACGAGCAGGAAAAATTGGGAAAGAGTGAGGTCGATGGTGTTGCCCTGGTGAGTCATCCATGGCCAGAGTCTTGATGAGTCGGGCTCATCCGTCCGAACCCAAGCTTGATACAGGATACACCATAAACGTGATCACAACGGCCTCGTCAAGCGGTGAAGAGCTGTTCGTTTCCCGCATGTTTGCACCTGCGGTGATTCCACCGCCGTTCGAAGATCAGGTTTGTGGGTCGGCGCATTGCTTGACAGGCCCATACTGGCACCGAAAGAACGGGCTTGCTGCAGACCAAGCCTTCAACGCAAAAATGGTCAGTTCTCGTGGAGGGGACTTGACCTTGGTCTGGGACCAGAAGACCGCTGTGATTGCGCTCAAGGGTGAAACATTTGTCATGGCTAGCGGGGAGATATACGTTTAAAACGGGGAAGAAGAGCGGAAATGACTGTACTGGAGTAGTGTCGTTGAAGATTGGCCGCGTTCTTGATGAAAGCGATTGGACAAAATGTGCCGAGTAAAGTTTGTTGGGGGAGGAGTAAACGAGAAGTCGATTGAGCAAAGTAGGTCAGCTAATTGAATAGCTCAAGATTTCTCCAGCTCCGCCACCAAATCCCGAAGCATTTGTCGCTCCTCCTCCTGATACTTGGCAAATTTGCTCGACCCCATCGCTTCCACCAGCTCTGCCGTCTCCTCTGCAAGCCGACGCGCCTCATCTACCTTGCTGCCGCCCTGTTTCCACAACGCCTCGATGATCGTACGCGTTGTCCCGAGCGCCTGCGGCGAGTCGATCCCCAGCCTCTCGCGCTTCTGCATCCACGGTAGCACCTCGCGCTCCAACCGTTCCGCTTCCGCATACTCTCCGTGCCTCAGCTTAAACCCAGCCAGCATGTTCAGCCACGGCACGCGCCGGTCTCCCTCCGACGTCTCGAGCATGATGCGCAACGTCTCGGCCTCTTCGGGCATGTCCAGATTCTTCTGCATCGTCTCGATGCCTAGCATCAGACGCGCCCATTCGGGGTAATCGGAGACGTGCAGCAGCACCGGAGCCGCAGCGGCTTTGCGAGTGGCGAGGCGCGCTTCGAGGAGGGAAAGCAAGAAGGCGAACTTGGCGGACGCGGAGAGCGTTCCGTCAAAGTTATGTCCTCTAGTTCGGAAGAACTGTAGCATGTGAGGAAGTTGCGGCCGGCGGTGAATGGGAGATCGCGCCAGAATGGGGTGTCGGGAACATCGTAGTCCCAGTCGAATTTGGGCTGCTGCTGCGCTGTATCTTTAGTGTCGGCCATCGCACTGTGGGGGACCAGATACTGGATAACGTACGAAAGGATTAAATAAGTCAATGATCGCAGCAGCGTTGGCAATAAGCAGCCGATATATCAGCGAGGTACAAGTAAGAAAGATATATAACGTCTGTCAGAGGAGACTAACCGAGTACGAGTCAAGGCAAGAGTCGATAGGCTAAGGTTCACAGCAGAGATTGGCTTCACAGTCCGACACGGCGACAGCGGCCCAGAATTTTCCAGAGAAATTTTGAAGAAAATGCAATGCAGTCGACTGAAAGTGGATTGCGTTGGGAATGGCGTGCTTTAGGTCATATGTTGGAGATCGCTGGGGATGGCTAGTAGTCCAGCACCGAGCAAAATTCAAATTGCTTGCATGAATTCGAAGGAGGAGGACGAGTTGAATTGCACGGATCACAGGACATCAAGGATCTTCCAAAATACCATGGAAACAGCGGGACCGCTTCACAAGAGCCGCTAAGTAAGTCTTAGGATCGGCGAGGACACTTTTGCAGCTGACGCACCAATAGGCTGACGCATGCATTCTTGACATGGACGCGCGTTCCGGCTCGTCTATGTAATCCTCGCAGCGACTCTGAATTCCCGACTCTCGGAATATCAGCGCTGACGAAGCCCCATCGAGGTATAAGGATGTTGGAGGTCGTCGAGCAGCTGCTTCAACTTTCACACCTCAAACAATGTCCTCCTACGTTATTACTGGCGCTTCCAGGGGAATCGGCGTCCGAGGATTCACTTTATCTCCCTTGTCGTTGAAACTAACGTCTTTTATTTAGCTTGAATTCGTCAGGCAGCTATGCTGTTCACTTTGTAAAAAAAATAAAACAGCAATATAGTTTGAAGTTTGAGCAACACAAATACGGAAAAGTTCAATCGCGCGACTTTCATTGCAACATCGCGCGAGTTTCATCACAACATCGCGATTTTGAATACACATCACAAAATTTTGGTGGACACACATCGCGAATGTTAGAGTCTTCGAACCATATCACGATTCTGACCGCGAAGCACATTGCGATGCATATCGCGATATTGAGATGATACACATCACAATTTACCGAAGTATATCGCGAGTTTGGTAAAAAGCCCGGATATCGTCAAGAGCGATGGCGGAACGTGGCCGTCCCTTGTTCGGAACGATGGGCGGCGTCTTGGCGGGCACGGCGGCATCGCGTCGGGCGTTGTTGAAGGTAAGGAAGCTCAGACGCCTTGACGCGGTACGTCATTATTCACGTGACCACGTGTGGCCTTCTGAATCCTCGCCCTGCAGTGGTGTCGAGCGTCGCGCCCCGCTAGCTGCGTGACGTAGAACCAGCGACATAGAAGTATCCCGCCAACATGAACCAGCCGACAAACCATGGACCGTCTGCTGGCATTCTTCGCTCCCTCGCCCACAGGGCCCCGCCGGCCACTCTAGATCTCGGGTCCGGTGGCAGCCCTACTTGAATGCCCTGGTCTCTGCCTCGACCTCTTCCGTCTCGTCTCGTTCTCCCTCCATTTCTTATCTCAGAACCCCGGCCACGAGGAGCCCCACCTCCTGTGGTCTCTCCACCTTGTCCGCCCCAAAGCGGTCACCAACGCCGCCATGCCCACCAACGCCGCCATGCCCACCAACGCCGCCATGCCCACCAACGCCGCCATGCCCTCCGACCCATCCCCTCGACGCCAGGCCTCAGCTACGTGGCTTCTTCCACCGAATCTTCCTGCTCCTGAACGCGTGCATACCAACTACCGGCACACCCTCTAAACTTGGGATTCCACACAAAAACATGTCTAAAAAGGTTAGTCGTTCCCCCAATCCTTTCAAATAAAATGCCAGGCCTACCCCACGTTATTCCACAGAGCCTTCTGTGGTGTTCGGGGCTGCTAGCCCCCGAGAGAGTGCGCACGCTGCGCCGCCATCACCGACACCTGCCAAATCGGGCTCCCGCACAAAAGCATACCCCAACGGTTAGTCTTTCCACAAATTCCTCCAAATAAAACCCTCAGCTTATCCCTCGGGTGTTCGGCAGGGCCTGTGGTTACCTTCAAGGCCTTCCGCTCTCAGGACCGTGCGCGCACTGCGACATCATCACTGACACTTACAAATCACTTTACATAGACGGACTTGCCTCGGTATCGAGCTGCAGGCGTTCCCCGTGCACGATTTCGTGTTCCGTGTGACGTACGCAGCTACTCCGATGGTACTTCCAGTACTGCTGTGTCCAAGCCACTTGCGATCGAAATCATTGTGTGTTAAAGACTGAATCGGACATTTATCCAGCGGGATCCCCATTGCGCCCAAATATACGGCCAAACCCTCCACTTGACCTTCTCGGCCTCAACGACTATCACTCTCACTTCCCGAACTCGCTGCTATACACGAAAACATGTTTTATTTCGTGTAAAAAAGGGTATCTAAAGCTCTAATAAGGTCCAAGACGGTATGTACGGCGTCGGGAAGATCAAGATGTCAGAGTCCAAGAGGATCGCTCTGTGAGTCCAAGAAATAGCGAAGACAGGAAGATTGTCTAGTCCAAGAAGGGCAGGAAAGATATATGTGTGCGTGGTGTGATATCAAGGGCAAGAAATGGCCAAGGAATGTACAGTACTCGAGTCCACATCTTCAAAACTCATACACGCGGGCCTTATCGTACGGGTTACCAACCAGGGGGTCGTCGATGATTGAATCTTCGGATGACGAGGTCGACGATGCCCGCGATCTGCCGATGGTGTTGCCCGGAACGGTTTCGTCTGTGGTGAGGTCGATAACCGGCTTTTTTTCGGAATCTATGCCATGATTATTAGCACCAGATCTTGAATGCAGGTGGCGAGATTACCAGCGTGACCGCTGCCCTCGGGTTCCCGGGTCCAAGTCCGACCAGCAGGACCTATGCAGCGTGAATATTTGGTGTGTTGCAAAAAGAGTGTACTCACCCTTGCTTTTCTTCTTTGGCGGGACAAATTCCTCCTCGTCACTGGATGACTTTGAGAACAGGCGACGCTTGTTCGGGGGCGGGAGTCGTTCTGGGCTGCCTTTGGGGCTCTCGGAGCCAGATCCCGCAGCGTCCGACAACTGGACATTGTCCTCGACTATTGATGTGCGTAAAAATATGTTCACCAACAATATCATGACTCTACTCACCAGCGGACACCATATCATGATCCTCGTCCTTGTGCTTTTTCCATTCATTCAAGTATTGACGAGGAATTGGGTCGCATGCCACTGGAAAATTGGAGAACAGCCGTCCATAGAGGTGAAGAATGCTGACATACCGATGAACACCCGACTGTTTCGGAACCCCGACGTTGAGTTGCCTTTGATATAGTCCACATCCTTGCCTGTAGGATGCTCATCGGACAGAACCTGCAACCGTCTTGAAGCAACAATTGCGAGGCGCCACCTCGGTATCCCGTCTTTGGCCTCGTCTTGAAGTTTTTTGAAAAACGAGAAAGGGAACGGGAGCAAAGCGGTGAACGCATCGACAAGGTCCTCGTGACTCCAAGTACGGTCTAATTCGAATCCTTGCTCTGAATCCACGACGGCGAGACCTTCTCGAGCGGCCTTTTTGACATCATACTTGCTAGGTGTCTTGTCGTACCCGGCAGGCATGCAGAAAGACCCGTCGTCCTGAAACCCCGAAATAATCAGCAACTACTAGTGAAAAACGAGGCTGGGACTTGCATCGAACGCGGTCCCACAAGGAACGACAACAATCGATACCACTTTGAATTTAGTATTTGCTGCACTCTCTTTTTTCTTCCCCTGCCGGCGAATGATCAATTTTGTCTTCAATAATGTCCTCGAAGCATACCTGTGCTTTTGCGCTCGGTCCCGCTTCTGAGTCCTTGGATGGCCGCATGCCTTTGTTGGCCTCCTTGTTAGCTGCGCTCAGGCTAGAAGGAATTTTCTTGCTAGACGAGCTGGCAGCCAAGCTTGAGAACGGCTTTCCTTTGCCTTTGCCGCCCAGCTTTCTGCCCTTGCCACCCAGCATCTTGGAAAGCAGAGTCGTCACGCCAAAGGATTTGGCTGGCGCTCCCGTTGCAAAGTGCGATTTCCGACGGTGCTCGCAATGCAGACAATATCCGGGCTGCTCTGGATCATTGCTGTACTCGTCGCAGTCACACTCTTCGCGTGTGTTTTTGTCGAATGCTCTGCATTCTCCAGCGTCGGAGTCTGGCCCAGGCTGACTTGTGGACACCATAAAGAAAGGAATTTTTTTTTGAAAGGAGCCGAGTGAGGAACAACTTCATATAAGGGCTTTTGCCCTGCCGTCTCGCAGACAACCGGGTTGCGTGTCAGACTACCTTTCCGTTGCAACCCGCACTGGTATATGGTATATTGTAGTCAAATCTACTCCGAGTCGTCCGCCATGTACTTGATGTGGTTTAATATAGCCACTCCACGTCCCCAGAGCTCCGCGCGCGGACGCCAAATGGAATCAGGGAGTGCGACACGGAGTTGCTTTCCACCCCGACGCCCTGACTCAGTAGTTCAAAGGACGGGTAGGCCCCATCCTCCCACTCGTCCGGAAGCAGCCCATATCCCGGAAAGACTATCCCATTTTCGTCGGCCTCGGCAAGTGTGTCGTAGAATAGCCGCATGTCAGCTTCATCTTCAAACGGTTCAGCGTGTTTGGGGACGGGAACTGGTTCGTGGTGGAAGTTGTCTGCATGAGTTTCGGCAATCTGCTCTTCCAGATCATCCTCGGAGTCGGAGTCGGAGTCGGAGGCGTCGTCGTCATCGACGTTGCGGCCAGAAGGTACCGCTACATCTTCGTCTTCGAGTTGGCCTGCCCCAGTCTGTCCAGGTAACCGATGTGCTTGTGCGCCATGGACTCCATAGTGGCGGGCAAGCACAGTGGGGTGAACATTTCATAGTCGTTGATATATAAACCGTCTTGTACCTGTCCGATCAGACACATGTCCTGAGAAATTCAGCACATTTTTGCAAGAATAAACAATTCAAGTACGTACCTCAGGACTTTGGTCGTGACCTTCACCGGAAATCGGATGGCAGTTCCATTCGGTGCGGAAATCTTCGCAGTCTTCGTTAATGAAATCAAGAAACAAGAAGTGTAGAAGCCATAAATGATGCGGGTTCGTTCGATCCAACCCGTGCTGCGCTTCGAGCCTGTAGAAGAAGGCTCGCCAACGGCGGGCGAATTGTGATCCGACCTCGACCCATAAGCGCTCGATGCGTGTGTTATTCGTGGATCTAAAAGTGATTGATTGCAACTGTGATATATCCCAAATTTCAATGACTTACGAGCCCCAGATGAAGGAGGCACGGCCTAGGCCGCGAACCGCAATCATATAGACAGAGACCTTTTTGTTCTCCTCCCCGCGATCACCGCGAACACGAGAGGGCAAGCCATACTCGCGGACAGCCTCGAGAAAGAGAACCAACACGGTTTTGGCTTTGTTATTTGTGCTGGCACGAAGGGCGGTAACCTGTAACAAAAGTAACTTGAGTAATGGTGGTGTGTGCTGGGAGACGTAAGTCCTTACCGTTCGCGAATACCCATCTACAATGCCATGTATCACGATACCCCAGAGGATGAGCTTGTGATGGCCGTCAATGTGCCAAAGGGCGTGTGGACGCAAGACCTTGTAATCTCCCCGTTTCACTACCCCTGCGCTGTCGGAGAGCTCGTCCGATGCCGTCCACACGATGGGACCGATGAGTAGACACGCCGCTTTTGAACACGAAGGCCGTGGCGGCGAAGGAACCCAATCAAATACCGCACTCCCGACTCGGGCTTTGCAGTACGAAAGGACTTGACAAGTGCGTCAAGGTCGGCCCTGGACAAGTTCGTAAACTTGTAGAAAACACCGTGGGCTTTGAGGTGCTTAATGAGAGTAGGTCGGCTGACCCCCAAGACTTTCGCGAGCTTTGTGACAGTAATTTTACGATGTGAAGCGAAAGCTTCGGCAATGAACTGAGGGGTGTAGCTCTTTGCGAGGGCGACCGCGTTTTCCGGTTTTCACGACCTTCACAGGCTCAACAAATCCAACATTACTCTCCTCCCTGACAAATTGTGAGAATTAGCATGAATTCAGACACTAGCACGCACTTTGTGACCGCCACTTCATGCGCCTGACACAGGTCAAGAATCAGTCCGCCGACAACCTCGGTACACGAGTATAGCCAGGGAAGGGGGATTGTTTTCTTCAGTTGCATGGGCCTCAAAAGCCTGGAGGATGGGGATGAGCTCCTCGGTTGTGTTTTCAGCATGATATCGAAGACGGTTCGCATCAGCGTCCTGAAGAAGAACTTTGGCGGCACTGCGGAAGGTTTTCTTCATTGTGTTGTACGCGCCATACACATTTGGTGACCATTGCTGTCCCTCTGGGGGTGCTGGGAGGGGAGGTAGAGCCCGCGACATGGTAGTTAGAACAGAAGTCACGATTGTATTTCCGGGAGCAATTCAAGAACAAAAGGTTTTTTTTTTCACTCACAGCATCCCGCCAACCATGTCATCCACCACCGAGCAGCCGACTGGCAACGAGAACAAATCCACACTGGCCGGGAAAAATACGAGCCCATGGACCCGCAGCGCGGACTTTTGGTATTCGGACGCTCAAATGGTCATTCGAGTTAGTCGGAGAACTTGGCATTATAGTCTCGCAGAATATTAACAGTCAAGCAGTCGATACCGTCCTGTACAAGATTCACATAGGAATCTTACTTCAAATTTCGGAGGCGATGAATGCCATCTTCACGATTCCCGACGGCAAAGCACTTGACGATCCGACTCGCGAGGGCACCGAGCAACTCCCTGTCTTGCTTGCAGGGATTACAACCGAGGAGTTTGACGATTTTCTCGGGGGATTCGTGTACCCGATGTGAGTGAAAAATGTTCTGTGGCCTGTTATCTCGACTTAAGTGAGTTTTTTTTTCCCAGGCAGCGGTTCGAACATCTCCGACGAGAACAAAGAACGTGTTTTCACGAACCTGCTGAAACTCTCCGACCTCTACATCATCGAAGCCGGCAAGGCCCACGCCAAGAAAAACTTGGACGATATCTACCTTTCTCCAGCGCGCCGTCTCGAACTGGCCTGTCGCTACGGCATTGACGACTGGGTCGAGCCAGCTGTGAAGTGGATTCTGAACCACCCCTTCAAAGACTTGACTCCAGATGATTTGTCGAGAATTGGCCTTCAAGTCTTCGCCATTCTGGTCAAGGGGAAGGAGCACATGGATGTCGAGATCAAACGCACTGCGAGCATCGCACCGGCGATGATTGAGGATCCGTCGTGGGAGTGCCAGAACCACAAGTCTTGCGCAAAGGTGTGGAAGTGTTCCTGGCGCGATCATATCGGTCGCAGATTGCTCCATCCCACGTTTCCCATTCGGCCGCAGGAAATCCTGTGGCATGTGCAGAAGTTCGAGTCGCACTCTGGGCTCAACCCCAGGTGCTTGCAGGGACATGTGTAGCTTGATTCGGGAGGACAGTTTCTTTTTGATGAAAGGGTCGTTGAGGCGACGGCGCGCGAGATTTTGAAGTCGCACAACATGCTCAAGCCTTAGGGAGCGAATTGCGAACAGATATTCACCAGAATCCGCAGATAGAAAGCTTCGTAGCGTTTTCAATGTTATCAATTTTCTTGTCTTGAGCGCCGTCCGTTTAGAAGCACAGCAAAGGAGAAATTTTCCGGTCATATTTGGTGTGACCGTTGGTCTCGTTTCGTTGAAGGTAGTGCATATAACATAGACTAAGGCGATGCGGAGATATTCAGAAACTCGGGGGGACAAGAACACAAGATCGGTGACTGGTGTGCCATACACCGGAAGTGTCTTTCGGTTTTGAATCGCAATTTTTTGGCAGTGTCGTGCTGGTCGGCAAGAAAACTGTGTATTCACAGCGTTCTGGGCTACAATGTATTTGATTCCGCGATCCCGCAATCCCGAAGTGGCAGTAAGCCTTGTGTGAGTGTACAACGTTCGCGGTGATGTACCTGAAGCAGTCAAGTTGAGTAGTTGTGCTGGCTCAGAAGATGTGAATTGAAAGGACTTCCCGGTGAAGAGAAAGAGCGGGCGAATGCACAGCCGTCTCGCATTACTGTGTCAATATTTGTTGATCCTACTTTATGTAGCGGTGAATTTAAGACGACATGCTGGCCACTGGCTTGCCTGCACATCCATGCTGGTCCTTCTTGACGATACCGTAGTTGCCTGAGGACTTGATCACGACGATTTCGAGGCCGGCGTCGGCAGGGAGAGCCAGGCGCAGTCCGAGGGACACTTGCCGATGGTGGCCACGGTATAGAGCTGCTTGCTCTCGGGGTTCTTGGACGCGAGAGGGTAGGACTGGATCTTGAGGAGCGAGAGACGAGGCAGCTGTCGGTGTCAATAATGTGTGACGGCGCGTACATACCATGGCTGCCTGATTGTCGACCTGAGTAATTTTTTGGTTAGAAAAGAAACTGGGAGATGAACACCACCTACCATCGTCGGAATAGCCATAGAGTCTTCAGTGACGGTGTCCATGGGACTGGTGATGAAAAGGGTCTTGAGGACGACGTTGCGCGTGACACGGCTCCCCGCAAGGACCTGGGATACAGGAAAGTCGAAAGACAGAACACCCGGGGTGCACGCAAGTCGACCCCCGGCCGCGAGGGAGGCTGGAGATCGATGCAGCCGCTTCTGTGCACTTACCCAGGAGGGAGGACCAAGCTGCAGCTGGCACATTTCAAATAGGCCCCGGGAAGCTCCACCAAAGGGTTGTCCGGGAATTTTCGAGATTTCGGCCTCAAAAACGCAATTTTCTGGGGCTCAAAAACACAATTTCGGACAAGGATAGTGATATGTCACATCTGTGACCCTGCTAAAAATGTCACGCCATCTGGAATTTTTCCCCTGGCTGCGCTGTACTTACGCACGTCGAATCGTTGTAACAGCGTACATCTGGTTGAAGGAAAGGCAAAGAAGCTGGATGACGACAAGACGTCGATCAGCCAGGGTAGCGGTGTGGTCGGCCCACTGGATTTGGTCGAGATCAAGTCGAGATCCCTCAAAAACTTGTCAAAAACGCAATATTCGGACAGGGATTGGGAAATTTTGGTCTCAAAAACGCAAATTTTGGACAAGGAAATGGCCAAATTCCAGCCTCAAAAACGCAAATTTTCGGACAACCCTTTGGTGGAGCTTCCCGGGGCCTTTTCAAATCGGGTGGACTCGGATGACGGCCCGTAGGACACAGGCGCAAGTACCGGTCCGGCGGTCCGAGCTTTCAACCCTACCTTCAACAACACCCGACGCAACGCCGCCATGGCCGCCAGATCGCCGCCCATTGTGCCGGACGATGGGCGGACAGGGCTCGGCACAGTCCTTGACGACGTCTGGTCATCTCATAAAGCTCGCGATATGATTCATATATCGTGATGTTGTCGTGATGCATATCATCTTAATTGTCGTGTTGCGTTGCGATGTGTTGCGATGTGCGTTGCGGCGAATTCGCGATATGTAGGTAGGTAAGTAAGTATATTGCTCTCAAATTCGCGATGTTGCACGCTGAATTTCGCGATGTGTTGCGCGCTGAATTTCGCGATGTTACGATAAAACTCGCGTGATTCAACTTTTCTTAAGATGTGTTGCCCAAACCTCAATTTATATCGCTGTTTTATTTTTTTTACAAAGTGAACAGCATAGGCAGCTGAGTCGAAGCAATTGACCCAGCAGGTTTTTGCGCAACACGTGATCTTAGCGCCGGGCCACTCTTAATGCACTCCCATCCACCTTCACTATCGGTTGGTTAGCTTAGTGGTAAACATGTGTTTGCGTTATATTTTTGTCTTTCGGAGATCGCCTGTTCGATTCCGGCAGTGTCCATCCTTTTCCATTATTTCTATTTGACCAGTTGATTCTCTGCCTACGCGCAGCGGGCTCTTGCGGCGAGCAGACACCCCAGGCGGTGGGCCCAGTGGCGAGCGCGAAGTGGGGTCTGTGGGGGTCTCCCCCAGTCTCCCCCCGCGCTACATGAAATTTCCCTGCTTGGATTTGACAGGAGACCCGATACATTACCCAGGTATCCTGTGAGGCTAGAATACAGGGGCCTGCGGGGAACACTGTTCCCCCTTGCATTTTCTATATGGCAAAAAAAAACGCGCCTGCCTGCGCGATTTTGCGACGCACTTACTCAAAAAGGAAATAAATCACGTGTGCGCAAAAATGTGCTGGGTCAATAGCGGTTTGTTAGGCAGCTGAGCAAGGGGGTGGCACGTGAGAAATTGATGGTATCATGCCGGTCGGTCGGTCCCCCCGAGAGACCCTTAAAAATTTTTTTTTGGAAGAAAGTTTGAAGGGCCTCCTAGAACCTCAAGAAGTCTCAAGAATCACTTACTTACAAGTTTTTGACCTCGCGCGGCCTCTGTTGAGAGTATAGTCCTGAAAAGGAAATGATTGACAGGTGGCAGTGCTCGGCTCGGCGGGCAAAGCAACCATTTGAACCAAAAATCTGGTGTGTTTGGCAATGAGTCGAGTAAAGTGAGCTATAAACTGTAGGCTGAGACTACATGTAATGAATCTGTGTGGGGTTTCAAGCTCATAGAGTCATAATGCTAACATCTTCTCTAGTTATCTACATCAAATATCCCGCAAACAATGTCTGATGTGTCCAAGCTGTCCCACCAGTCCAAGAAACATTATGGTGGCTCAAAGCTCATATATTTGGACTTGAGCCAAGTAAATCACACAAAAGCAATGGAATTTGTGCCATACGCCAATTGAACCACGTGAGAAATAGCCTTACGGGGAATGATGCCATCACCCGGTGATTGCCGTGGTCGGTCGGTCCCCCTGGCCAAGGCTTAAATACAAAATTCGGCATGATATGCTTAATTTTTTTTTGCTACCCCCTTGCAGCTGAGTGCCAACAGCGAGAACAAAGTCTTCGCCCTTGTTCGCAACAAAGCTACGGCCACCAAGCTCAAGAATTTGGCCAGGAATAACATTACAATTCTCGAGGCGGATGTTACTGATGGGAAGGCTCTTCAAGTATGTGTCCCGGGCTACAGTCTCCCGTCGAAGCTGACCTTTATATGTAGCTTGCAGCAGCCGAGGTTTCAAAAGCCACTGACAACAAATTGGACTATTTGATCAACAACGCTGGCTCGTCTACGGACCCAGGGCTGACCCTAGACCAATTGTGGGTCCAGCTTCCCCAAGAGTAAAAATCACCTATATTTCAACCCAATTTAGCCCCAGCCCAGAGGCCGTCGAAAAAGATCTAGTGGAAATGTATGATATGGCCTCACCTGATTTTATCTCACATTAAATCTATGGATCTAGTTCAAATCCAATGCCGTCAGCGTAGTCCACAGCACCAACGCATTCCTTCCGCTTCTCAAGAACGGCTCAACCAAGAGAGTGCTCACTTTGGGCAGTGGTCTTGGGGACCTCGATCTGACTCTAAAGTGGGGAACCACCTCCCGGGCTGGCTACTCGATTGCCAAGGCTGCCTTGAACCTGGTCGTAGCCAAGTACGCCGCTCAATACAAAGCCGAGGGCTTTGTATTCCTATGCATTAGCCCGGGAGTCGTGGACACTTCAGCTGACGCCACGTCTGAGCGTCAGTCACTTTCCTTTCTCTTCTTCGATGCCGCATCCTAACTTAATTCTCGCAGCATCCGCAGGAACTGTCGCCGAGAATACCTCGCTATTCAAGGCAATCGCCACAATTCCAAACTTCAAAGGCCCCATCACTCCTGAGGAATCGGTCAGGTTACAGTTGGAACTTTTGAACAGGTGGACTGTCGAGGAGACTGGCGCGTTCGTTTCCCAACACGGGAATAAAGAATGGATATAGTGACTATTAAAATTGAAATACACGAAGCTTTCTTATAGGTCCGACGTACTCGTTCATACAAGGATCCCTACCTACTTCCAATTCAATTCCTCTCGGCTCTGCGAGAAAGAAAAAAAAGATTGTACGTTGCAAACGGCAGTTTGGTATGCCCACTTGACGCAGTGCAAGCTGCCCGGATCCGCGTCCCTCAACGCTACCTCAGACAACATTGTTTTCCATTGTACTTTGACCCACCACGGCCGTTCACAACTTGAACGAGTTGTTATAACCTCATGCCACTTTCTGTCTGGACCACCAACCTCGTAGTATTTCTCTTGCTTATCTCTGGGGCTGCCCTGAAGCTCCGATTCTCGTTCCTGAGTTCTCTACAACGTCGAATTTGGGCGTGGAAGAATTGATATTAGGAATCGATTTGGAATGTAGGTATCTTTATATGGACGAGTGCGTCGGATCGGGCAGGTCTGAAACTGGGTGTATATCAATTTGAATAATCACTACACGAATTTTTTTGACCCATGTTGCGAAACGAACGCGCCAGTCTCCTCGACAGTCCACCTGTTGAAAACTTCCAACTGCAGTCTAACCGATTCCTCAGGAGTGATACGACCTTTGAAGTTCGGTAGGTTTGTGGTGATTGCCTTGAACAGTGCCGTATTCTCGGCAATAGTTCCTGCGGATGCTGGGGGAGTCGCGATTTAGAATTAGGATGGCATGGCATCAAGGAAAGAGAAGGCGACTGACGCTCAGACATAGCGTCAGCTGAAGTGTCCCACGGATCCCGGGTTAATGGATAGGAATACAAAGCCCTCGGCTTTGTATTGAGCGGCGTACTTGGCTACGACCATGTTTAAGGCAGCTTTGCCAATCGAGTAGCCAACCCGGCCGGTGACTTGCGCCTTTAGCGTCAACTCGGAATCCCCAAGGGCACTGCCCACAGTGAGAACCTTCTTGGCTGAACCGTTCTTGAGAAGCGGGAGAAATGCATTGGTGCTGTGGACTACGCTGATAGCGTTTGTTCTGAACTAGATCCACATACCGACCTGATGTGAGAATAAAAACCGGGTGATGAGGCAATGTCATACATTCTCCACTAAATCTTTTTCAACGGCCTCAGGGTCTGGGGCTGAACACATGGTTTGAAAAACATGGGCATGTACTATGCAGAAACAAGACTCACAATTGGTCCAGAGTCAACCCTGGGTCGGTAGTCGCGCCAGCGTTGTTGATCAAATAGTCCAATTTGTTTGTCAGTGGCTTTGAAACCTCGGCTGCCTGCAAGCTGCATATAAAGGTCAGCTTCGACAGGAGGACTGTAGCCCAGGACACATACTTGAAGAGCCTTCACATCAGTAACATCCGCCTCAAGAATTGTAACGTTATTCCTGGCCAAATTCTTGAGCTTGGTGGCCGTAGCTTTGTTGCGAACAAGGGCGAAGACTTTGTTCTCGCTGTTGGTACTCAGCTGCCTGACGAATTCAAGCTAAATAAAAGACGTTAGTTTCAACGACAAGGGAGATAAAGTGAATCCTCGGACGCCGATTCCCCTGGAAGCGCCAGTAATAACGTAGGAGGACATTGTTTGAGGTGTGGAAGTCGATGTAGCTGCTCGACGACCTCGAACATACTTATACCTCGATTGGCCTTCGTCAGCGTTGATATTCCGAGAGTCGGGAATTCACAGTCGCTGCAAGGATTATCGACCTCCAAAGTTCAACGCGGTCTTCCGGGGCGGCCTTGGCGAGTAGCAGGCGCAGCCGGTTAACGTTCCGAGCCACGCGATGCGCGTCAGATGAGAATGCATGCGTCAGCGTATCATATTCCGAGACTCGGGAAATTCGACGGGAGGGGGGGGGGGGGGGTTTGTCATCGTAAACCAGACGGATTCGGAAGTAGCAATGAAGGATTCCGGAGCCTTTAAGTAGTAGGAAACCGGTATTTCGAAATTATGAATGTTTTTTGGGGGTGCGCTATCGCGATACAGTCCTTGTGCCAGGTCCATGGATTTGTATTCCGATTTGCTCAGCGGAGCGACGTAGGTCCATTTCGACACGAGAACGGCTCGAACTCCCTTGGTGAGTCCGCACCAAGGTATCTCCCCTGGCTCAACCATTTCTTCTTCCTGTCTCGAGAATAAGTATCTTAGACTTCGTCTTCTCAACGTGAAAAAAAGTCGGAGTAACGAGATTCAAGTTACTAGTACCGCTTGGCGTCCCGCAAGGTGGAATCGGCGGGTCTCGGTCTTCGTACAGAAAATGAAAAGACTGACGGAAGAGACAAGTTGTCAACGTCAAGTTGGCGGAAGAGACAAAGACTGTTGTGGCCATGGCCGGAACTTGCCGCGCCTTTCACACGCTGACTCGGAGGGACCCAAGCCTCGAACTACCACGACTCGACTCAGTCCGTTGTTGAAAGGCTGTACTTTCTGACCTCCCTCCGGAGTTGGTTCCACCATATCTTCTCTCGTCCGGGAGATGATTCTTGACTATCCTCTGTCCGGGGACAGGAGTCCGGCTCCGAGTCGTTCCTGATCTCCCTTCGAACCATTAACACCCTCTCTCAAACAAGCACTATTTTCCATCACGCCCTGACCCTACCTCTTTATCTGTGTGACCGTCGAGCTGCTCGGAAGCCTGCCATCCTCTTTACTGTCGAACAGGTGTATTTAATTGGTTGGTAAGTTAGTTGACGAGCAGAGCTTGAAACCGGATACCCCGAATTCGTGTACTCCCTCCATCGTCAGATCTCATTCCTTTCCCATCTTCTGCTCCCAGCCCCCCTGCCCACCTTCTCCGCCTCCATCTCCGCCGTAGCATGCGTTGCTCTTTGTACCCATCGCCCTTCTCGACTTTTTTCTTATCTCACATCTTTCAAATTCATCGCCGTAACGCCGTTCGGGAAGCTCTAACTCCCGCCAACGATGAGTCAGTGAGCCCAGCTGCATTTCTCACCGCTTTTCAAAATTGGCCAAGAAGTATTCTACAATAAAATCGATTCATGTATCCCGCTCCACTACGGTGAATAGTCCGAGCGATCTGACCTGCTCAGCCGAGGTTAAAAGCCTAACCGACAAGGTTTGAGTTAAGGTTGCGAGTGGGAAGTCAGTGCAAGAGACTAGGTTTGAGTCCAGGTCCCATCGCACTGCGCAGATCAACCATCAAAACGCGTCTTGACCGGCCCTAAACTGGGTGATTTACACGTAAAAACAAGGCAAAACTTTCTTCTTCCTGCCACCATCTTCCACGATGGAATTCGCTGCGAAAACCTCCGTTCCTGTCCCCATAGTTTACAAACGCTTCGCTCACACCGATGCCCCTTGTCCAGCGATAGAGAAAGGTCAAGTCCAGCGCGACGCGCCACAAACAGCTATCCAAGTACCACCATCTACCGCTTGGAACCTCTCAAACGCAAGCGGAGCGATATAGACACTGATGAACGCGATGGAAAGCCCGAGCGCCACCACAAGATTAAAAAGGAGGACCACGACGGCCAACGGGCAGAGGTGCGCGCCGAGCTCGAGGCCAAGCGCAAAAACTGGCTGTTTGCAAATCGCTCGCTGTTTGAGCCGCTACTTTCCACTGCGTTTTTCGGCAACCTCGTCAAGGAGTTAGAAGGGAAAGCCACGCCGCCGCTGCCAATGTGCAATTTTGCCGCACAACCCAAATTGATTGAGGGTGGCAAGATGAAGGAGTATCAGCTCGCGGGGCTCTCGTTCCTCGCGCATATGTATCATAATGGTATGGTTCACGTCTTTTTGTGCGCCGTGTACTGACGAAGGATAGGAATGAATTGCATCCTGGGCGACGAGATGGGGTGAGGCGTCTTTGCCACGGCAGTATTCTTGTATCTAACTTGTTCAAAGTCTGGGTAAGACTCTCCAGACCCTCTCGCTCTTTGCACACATCAAAGAAACCGCCACCGCACCAATGACGCACCTAATCGTCTGCCCGCTCTCTGTGCTTTCGTCCTGGGAGGCGGAATGCAAACGCTGGGTGCCGTCGATGCACGCCGTGCGTTTCCACGGCACCCACGACGAGCGCGAGCGCATCAAGGGCCTCCTGCGTGGCACGGCGGTCGACATCGTGCTCACCACATACGAGACGCTCAGTTCGCAGGACCACGGCTGGTTCAAGTCGGGCGGCCGCTGGACGTGTGTCGTCCTCGACGAGGGCACCGCATCAAGAACGCCGACACGGACATTGCGTCGCGCGTAGCGGCCCTCGGTGGGCTATGGCGCGTCAGTAAGTCGCGTCTCTTGACCCTTAATCATTGAACTCAACTTGCGCCGCACAGTTCTCACGGGCACGCCGATCCAGAACAACCTCACGGAGTTGGGGGTCTCCTGCACTGGCTTTATCCGCAGATATTTACGCCGACTACGCGCACGCTGTTCGCCTCGTCGTTCGACCTCGCGGCGGGGACGTACGCTCTCCCGGTCCTCAAGGCCGTGCGCGCGCTGCTCGGCACGATTCAGCTCCGGCGCACGAAGAACACGCTCGACAGTAGCGCGCTGGGGGCGTCCCGCCGAAGGAGGAGTGGACCGTGTTCATCCCGCTCACGGAAGCGCAGCGCTTTTGGACGTACAAGCTGCTTACGCGGCTGGACCAGGTGGATTTGGAGGCGATCTTTCCGCGCAGCAAGACGGAGGCGGAACAGGATGTAAGATGGACGACGGACGCGCCGACGTGCTAAAACTCTTGGTAAACCAGGCGCAGGGTGCACCACCTCGAAACGTGTGTTATCTCTTCTCTTTTTGTACATTTTACTTACAGAACTAGAGTGGCAGAAGTTCTCGGCGCTGCTGATGCAGCTACGGCGGATTTGCGACCAGTATGCGCCGTCTCTTTTTCTTCTTCTGTGCACTGACAAGGTGTAGTCCATACATGATCGACGACGCCATGCCCGAAGATTACGAGATCGGCGAGCATATCGTCGCCGCATCAAGCAAGCTGCTCGCCATTGACAAAATCCTCGCGGAGGTCCTCCCCAAGGGCGAGCGCGTACTGATCTTT